>JAFFSR010000329.1:2287500-2887500 GCA_017163975.1 Anastatus disparis | reverse complement strand
CAGTTTCTAAAATTTTTGGATTTTTTAATTTTTTACCATTTATTATAATCTGTAGAATGATGGAAAATTAAAAAATCTGAAAAATTTTACATTTTGAAAAAGTAATTTGTAAAATCAAAAATAAATCCTAACCTAAAATCCGAAGTCGCCTTAAATATTATTTAATACATACAACGATATTACAAATAATATTTAATATTATTTGTAATATCGTTGTATGTTCTATTAAAACAAATTTTTTTGACCACAATCGAAACAGTTAAAGGTCATGACAGCTAAACATGCATAAACCATAACCATAAGGAACAAGAAGGAACAACGGCGCTGTTGTCGTTGGGTGTAGTTGAGCATATTGTCAAGTGGGAGGAAAAAGATCGTAGCTCAGCCAAGCTCAAAAACGTAACAACTTGGCTTCGGCAACTAATAAGTTGGAATTCAACTTAGCGTATGAAAAAATTGTAACTCGGGTTTGGCCATAAAAACGTCATAACTTTTATGCTTAAACATAGGAGTTATAACGTTTGTTTATAATTACTACTTTTTTGAGCGCTAAGTTGAATTAGAACCTTTTCGTAAACAAAACCAAGTTTTTACGTTTTTAAGAGTTTAGCTGAGTTATGATGTTTTTCCGCCAACCCGAGGATATGTTTAGTGGTTCTAGCCTACTGCATATGACTGAAAATTAAATATTCTCATTATTTTATTTTCAGAACAAAAAAATAACTATATCGACATAAGTGTTTTTGAAATTTTCAAATGATTTTATATTTTATAATAAACTAATTAATTGTCATTAAATAATTTCTATAAGTAAAGAATTAAAATAATTTTGATTTTTTTTTCTTTTTTTTCATTTTACGTGAAATACTCGATGCATATGTTCCAAAATTTGCACGATCTATTGATTTGCTTTTTCATTTATCAAATAAGCTTTTTTTTATTATATTATTATTTTTTTTAATGCCAAATTTAATTATGAAACTTTCTTAAGATGAGCTATATAATAATATTAGGAAATATTACTGGTTAATCATTTTTTATATTAGAATTACATTTTAAAAAATAAAGTCTAATTACTCGAACTTAAAGAACTCTAAAGCACTGCGCTAAGGCAGTTGATAGCGTTCTTTATTTTATTTTTTTTGCGCATATAATCTCACTTATTCAACAGAAACGTGACTTACCATTATATCTAAACGAATTTGTTGGTAGATAACTTATCTTAAAGGTTAGTGTTTAGCTTAACATCAAAAGCACTGTGTCAAATATGGAAAATGTGAGTTTTTATGTCATTAAGAATATAGCATTTTTGAAGAAAAAATGATGTTTTAAATAAATATTAAGTCAACACCTTGGATCATTACCGAGATAACGTGAGTTTTTACGTCGTATGCAATATCAAAACGCGTTTATTAAGGTTAGTTTTCGACATTTGAGCAATATATTGTGGAAAAATATATCAAAAACTCATATTAAAGGGTATTTTGGGTTGCTGAACTTATTTTTCATCATAAATTGTACTTTGAAATTGTTTAAATACTCTAAAAATCCCAAAAATGAGTGGAAATTTGAGCTTTTCATCATTTTAACTACATTCCACCCTTTTAAAAAATCTGAAAAAATTTATGGTACTAAATTCAAATAAAAAGAAGACTTTGAGGTAAACTAAAAAAAAATCCACACAATAGTTTTTTTTCTACGCAACTTAGAAATTTCCAAACCCATTTAAAGGTTATGTATTGATTTCAAAAACCTCCAAAAATAATAAGCTTATGTGCGCATTATGATTCCCTTTAATCTTGATTTCGAATCACCCAAATCGGTTAAAAATTCGCAGAGATATGATTAAAAAACTGAAAATCACATTATTTGAGGTTAGGAAGCCAATTTTTAGTCTAGCGAGCTGTAGCTTTCAGGATCGGAGTTTTTTGACATGATAAATAAATAGGCCAAATTCTAAAAAAATCGAAGGACATTTTAACGTATTTATCTAGCTATACTCTTTTTACCTTGATCTGTATAAATACTTAAAGGAATTCCATATCTAGAAAGAATCTGACTAACCAATATTTTTGCTATAGTAGGAGCTCTTATATTTGAAATTTGAAAAACTTCAATCCATTTAGTGAATATATCTGTAATTACTAAAAGGTATTTATTTCCTAATGAAGATTTAGGAAATTGTCCAAGAATATCCATTTAAAGTCTTTCAAAAGGTTCTCCTGAATTAAAAATTTGCATCTCATCATGTCCTTTATCAGAAGGACCTTTCCGAGCATTACTAATCATACAAGATTTACACCAATTTTCTATGTTATTTTTATAAGTTGCCCAATAAAACCTTTTACGTATTTTATCCAATGTTTTATTTACTTCAAAATGACCTCCTGTTGGTGAATCAGATGCTTTTTTTAAAATTTCAGTGATTTTATTTTGTGGTACCACAATTTGTAAAGTAGTTGATTTTAAATTTGGAGATAACCATTCTCGACAAAGAACATTATCTTTAATCATTAAAGATTCTTATTGGAAACAGTAAGTTTTTAATTTAGAATCTTTACAAGAGATTTCTTGATAAGTAGGTTTAATTCCTTTTTTTTTTTTTTTAAATAAAACTGATAGTTTCATCTTCTAATTGATCTTTTAACCAATCTTCACTTGATTTTTCTGTAAAAATGATTCGACGGACCTTATTTTTAACAATATCTTTATTTTCATTGTATTTGTCTTCTATTTTAAGACAATATTTACAAGAAGAATTTTCACACGAACGACGAGATGAACTATCAGCATTTTTGTGAAAATTTCCTTTTCTGTGTATAATCTCATAATTATATTTACCTATTCTTTTAATCCATCTAGCGAATTGACCATCAAGTTCTTTAAATGAAAGTAACCAACTTAAAGCAGAATGATCTGTTCTGATAATAAATTTTGGACCTAATAAATAATGATTAAAATGTTTAATCGATTCAATTACAGCTAAAATTTCACGGCGAGTAACACAATGATTTCCTTCTGCCTTGTTCAAGACTTTACTATAATAACCTATAACTGTTTCTTTTTGATTTTGTACTTGTGATAGTACAGCACCTATACCATGATCTGATGCATCAGTATCTAAAATAAATTGATCTTTGGGTGATGGAAAAGCTAAAATAAGAGGAGATGTAAGGATGTTTTTTAATTCATCAAAAGCCTTTTGACATACATCTGACCATTCAAATTTTGTATCATTTTCTGTTAGTTTATAAAGAGGTTTTGCAATTGAAGAAAATCCTTTTACATAACGACAGTAATATGAGCAAAAACCTAGAAAACTCCTTATATTCTTTTTCGTTCGTGGAATAGGCCAATTTGTTACTACTGAAGTTTTCTTTGGATCTGTTTCAATGTCTTGTTCAGATATAATGTGTCCAAGAAATTCTATTTTTCTTTGAGAGAAAATACATTTTTTTTATTTAGAATTAAACCAGCTTTACGAATTCTATTAAGTACCATCTTTAAATTGTTTAATAATTCGATAAATGTTTTTCCCATAATAATAACATCATCTAAATAAACTAAACAAATCGTACCAATAAAATCTCGTAAAATATTCTCCATTAAACGTTCAAAAGTTGCTGGTGCATTGCAAAGTCCAAAAGGCACAACTGTAAATTGCCACAAACCTAGACCAATTGAAAATGCAGTCTTTTCTTTATCTGAATCTCTAATTTTTACTTGCCAATAACCACTTTTTAAATCAATAATATAAAACCAAGAATTTCCAGCTAAACTATCTAATGTTTGATCTATTCTAGGTAATGGATAAGAATCTTTTATAGTTACTGCATTTAATCTACGATAATCTACACAAAATCTAAAAGAACCATCTTTCTTACGTTTTAAAACTACAGGTGAACACCAAGAACTCGAAGATTCTCCAATCACTCCTTGTGATTTCATATCTTGAATAATTTTATCAACTTCTTCTTGTTGAGAAAAAGGAACTCTTCTAATTGGTTGTTTCATTGGTTGAGGTCTAGAAAAGTTGATTTTGTGTTCAACAATATCACAACCTCCAGTAATATTATCATCTTGGAACAGATCTTGAAATTCAATAAGGAAATTAGGGAAATCATCTTTTTGAGAATAATTCATTTCGGTTGAATTTTTCTCAAAAATTTCTTGTAAATTCATAGGAATATCTTGAAATGAAGTAACAATTTTTCCACATGATTTGTGAATTACAGGCAAATTAAGTAGATTTCTAATAGTTTCCTGTATTTTACATGAAATATTTGATTCTTTTAGAAAATCATCTCCGAGAATACAATCATCATCTATATTTGCTACAAATACAGGTAATGTCATCGAAATTTTTCCTAATTTGATTGAAACTATAACTTTACATTTAATTGGAACTTGTTCTCCAGTTGAATATTTAAGAAAGATATTATGTACAGGAATTTGATTAAAATTAGATCCTATCAATTTAGAATTAACTATAGATACATCAGAACCTGAATCTATCTTGAAATTACAATTATTATCGTCAAGTTTTCCTAAAAAATAAAAATTATCAGAATTACCATTAATCCTAGCTACAAGACGAGAACATGTGTTCGGGGCTTTGAACCTATCTGTTGAACCCGCCCCAACAAGATCAACAAAACCTAGTTTTCCTGTTTTTTAATTTGTTTAGGACAAGCAGATCTAAAATGTTCTTTTGAACCGCAATTCCAACATTCATTAAAATTTCTCCTTTGAAAATCTCCTTTTTTATAATCATTCTTCTTGATCAAAGTTGTTCTTGATTCACGATTTGAAGATTGATTAAAATGTTTTTGACGATTATTTTCAAAAATATCGTTAAGTTGAATAGCTCTAAGTACAGCTTTCTTGAGCGATGTTATTCCTTCTACTTGAAGTGTTTGGCGAATTTGATTACTGAAAATAGCTAAAATAAATTGTGATCCTGCAATTTTATCTTGTACTTCAGGATTAGTACATTCAGGATATGCAAGTCTGCATAATCTTTCTGAATCTCCTTCGAGAGTAGGAAAATCTTCTCCAAATTTTTGCCTCCTATTTCTAAATTGACTATAATAAATTTGTGACGAAAAATGTTCTCCAAATCTTAATTCCAATTGATTTTTAAGATCTTGAAAAGCAGTTTTTGAAGGACCTTGAATATTATCGAAAATAGTTCTTGCTTTTCCTCTCAAACTTGAGGTTAAAGCAATAGATTTATCCTGACCATTCCAATTTTGAGCCTGAGCTATGAAATTAAATTGTATTAAGTATTCTCTTAATGAACACGTTCCGTCAAAATAATCAGGTTGGAGTCGGTATCCTAACCTTTTTCCAATATTATTAGTTTCATTCAATAAAGATGGAAAAATTTGATCTAATACATTATTTCTAACTCCAATGTTTTTAATATTTTGTGTTATAGTTGATAATAAATCTTGTATCTGATTTGTTTGTGTTTGTGTATTACATGCATTTATTAATTCATATTGGCGACTTATCTTTGAAAATTGTTTTTGCAGTTTTTGTAGAGCATTTTTAAGTTCTATAATTTCTGCATCACGTTGCTCACGTAAACGCCTTCCTTCAATAAGATTTTTATTACAGCGTCGAGATTCGTCGTTTTGTTCTTGTAATTCGAGTTCAAGGTTATGGCACTTTTGTTGTTTCTTCTCAAACTCAGATCTAAATTGACGCCGTTCCACGTCAAAAGCTTCTCTGGTTGATTGGAATTCCTTCATCATCTGTAACATATTTATGTTTGATTCCAAAGGATCAGTGCCTGTATTTTCTGTTTGTACTCGTGAGCGTGTAATCATTTTGAAAAAATAATAAAAATTAAAGAAGTGAAAAAAAATAAAATAAATTTATTTTAATGTGTACGTATTAAATTTTTGTGTTTGTGTAATGTGTTTATTTTAAATAAAAATATAAACGACTTATCTGTTTTTCTTGACGTCTTCCGTGACACTTCCAAATAAAAATAATTTCTATCACGTAGACAAATTTTTTTTATTCGATATCCTGGCTGAACCCTCAAATTGTTACGTCTAAATTATTAATTAAACTTAAAAATACTTCAACACAATAATCTAATACACTTTTACAAAATAACAGTATTCTTTATTGGTCAAAACGAACTCAAATCATCTGATGATCATAACAGACTAACTTATTTACATGAACATTGTATATAAATATATATATATATATATATATATATATATATATAAATATATATATATATATATATATATATATATATATATATATATATATATATATATATATATACATAAAATCGTATATATACATAAACATGATCTTTGTAATGTATCGAGCGGTAATTTATAATAAATGAGAGACAAATGTTACAATATAAAAATGTAATTTATTAATCGTGCAGTGGTACAAGATACTTTCTATGTCTCGGCTACGATACGACTGACTTTACATGAAAATGCGTATCTTATATAAGTGCGCGTTCCGCGCATGCTCAGTTTAACAATCTTAGTACACTACACTGATAGACCTTTAAGAGACAGGCAATATTACCAGATTCAAGCGTCGTTATTTCGTCTAAGAGTGACGCTGTTTTTCATAAGAAAGAATACAATCGGCTTAAGCACAAGGCGACTTTATGGAAGTAAACGGCTCTCTTAGCTGTAAGAGCGCATAGCTCTTATATTCAAAGAAGCAGATCTTGTTAATACTGACTGACTAAAATCGAAAAAAATAATCTGATAAATTGCGGCGCTCGTTCGTAAGAGCTGTGAGCTCTTGCATAGGAGCTGCGAGTTCTTAACGAAAGAGCTCGCGCATCTTAAGCTAAGCTAGCCTACAAATTGCATTTAAGGCCGCGGCAATTATATGAAAGAGAGCATCGTTCTTAAAGGTCTATCAGTGTACAGACCTCCTGACCTAAGTTTTTTTATTTATTAATATATTTTCCCTTTAAAACAATTACATCATTATTTGAGATTCATTATACAAATACAAATAGTTACAAATCTAATTTAACAACATTTTTAATTATACGTTTACGTCTCTGGTTTACATTTAAACTTAAATCTCTTGATACTATATTCTTCTTAGGAGTAGTAGTCTTTTTTGAACGTGTTGATTTATTCAAGTTTTCTTGTACGTCTTGAGTAACAATTTCCTGTTTTATAGTAGGTGGATTATCCTTCGTTTTGGGTTTATTTAAAACCTCTAATTCTTTCCCTGGCTCTTCCTCGGTAGGTAGTTTATTTGCAGGAACATAATCGTACTTAGGCATAAGTGATCGTTGTGAGATAGAATTTGTGTGTGTAGGGTCATCAGGGACATTCGAACTCGGTTCTTTATCAAATAACGAACCTGATCTCCTAATCTGATCAGTGTGCCTCTTTTCTATTACAGATGATCCTGTGGTGTTTAACGTTTCACAGAGGTAATTTCTTTCACCTAGAGCCTTGTTAATGGTTGCAAGTTGCCATGTTGGCTTTATTGGATTTTTATAGTTCCTTATAAGTACTTTCTCCCCTTGTGAGAAAAGGTCCGTCCTGTTACCTTTAAAATTTTCTACTTGACGTTGGTTGTTCGTTTCTTCTGACTTATATCTTCTCAGTAAATCTAATCTATACCTTGGTTGACGGTTTAAAAGTCATTGAGCAGGTGATTGACCTGTGACGCTGTGTGGTGCAATTCTGTACCCAAAAAGGTATCTGCTAATCAACGTAGGCATTTTTACCTGAGCATTTTTTGGATCGTTGATAGCCTTTTCAATTCCTCTTTTGAATGAGCCAACGGCATTTTCGGCTAAACCGTTAGTGGCTGGATGGTAGGGTGAGGATGTCCTATGCGAAATTCCATTTACTTTACAGAATGTTTCGAACTCTTAAGAAACTAGTTGTCTACCGTTGTCCGAAAAAAGGAGTTTTGGTAATCCAAATCTCGCGAATATTTCTCTTAATTTCTCAATCGTTATTTCGGAATCCATACTTGGTACTGGTACAATTTCTGGCCAACGAGAGTAAGCATTTATTACCAATAGATACACCTTGCCTCTGTAAGGGCCCAAAAAATCTATATGAACACGTTCCCAGGGTTCTCCTGCTTCCTGAAACTTGATTAATTTTGCCTTTTCCGGCTGTTTTGCCGTGATTAAACAGGCTGAGCAATTTCTGCCTAAATCCTCGATGCTTTTATTGAGATTGGGCCACCAAAAATACTGTCGTGCTATTGCTTTCATCTTGACAATGCCGATGTGATTTCCGTGGATTTCTTCTAACAGTTGGTTTCTTAATGTATTTGGGATAATTAGTCTGTATCCCCACATCAAAAGATCATTATCTAAATGAGTTTCATTTATGCGGTTTGCATAGGGTTTTAATTCAGGATCAACTTGATCCGGCCATCCATTTCTCGTATACATATACACTTTGCTTAAAATTGGGTCCGTGCAAGTGAATTTCCTTACATCATCTGCGCTAACAGGCAGCTTTTCTTCGACAACAAAATTAAAATAATCTTCAGACTCATCGCTTGACGTAGTGATTTGTCGTGGAAGTCTGGAAAGTCCATCAGCAGCTGCGTTATTTACTCCTTTTCTGTGCTGTAAGGTGTAGTCGAAACTGCTGAGAAATAATGCCCAGCGTTGGAGTCGGCCTGCCGCCATCTGCGGGATGCCCTTTTGCTCTCCAAATAAAGCCAGTAATGGCTTGTGATCTGTGCATAATAAAAACTTATTACCTGCTAAATATTGATAAAATTTATTTACGGCCCAAAAGATGGCTAATGCTTCCTTGTGTATAACGCTGTTATTTTTTTTCAGATTTGCGTAGTACTCTTGACGCAAAGGCTATTGGCCTCTCGTCGCCGTTTGAGTAAACATGGAGCAATACAGCTCCGAGTCCATCTTTGGAAGCATCACTGACTAGTTTAATCTTTTCGTCTGGGTTAAAATGAGCTAGGTTCCTGTCTGATGCGATTTCCTCTTTAATGTTTTTAAAAGCCTTCTGTTGCTCGGAACTCCATTTAAAATTCGAGTTTTTTGTTGCTTCGTATAATGGCTTTATCTTGTCGGCTAAATGAGGTACGAATTTTCCATAGTAATTTACCATACCGATAAAGGCTAATAATTTCGTTGAATTTTCAGGTCTTTTTGCTTCAGTGATTGCAGTAACTTTTTCTATATCTTCGAGCAATCCGTGCTCATTTATAATATGACCGACGTAGCGAACCTCTTTTTGAAAGAATTTACATTTATTTAAGTTTAACTTGAAACCTGCATTTTTTAATTTAGACAGAACTTGTTGTAAATGGTTTAAATGCTCGTCGTCGTTCTTACCGGTAACTATGACGTCATCTAAAAAGGTGCCAACTCCTTCAATGCCTTGCAGAGTTTTTTCCATCCTTTTTTGAAAAATCGCACAAGCTGTTTTGGGTCCAAATGGAAGTCTTTTAACTTTGTAAATGCCCTTGTGCGTATTCCAAGCGAGTAATTGTGAAGTCTCTTCAGTGACTTCTAACTGGTTGTAAGCAGACGACAAGTCCAGTTTAGTGAATCTTTTACCTCCACTCACAGCAGCGAACAGTTCTTCAATACGCGGAGTGGGGTACTTGACGTCTTCTAAAACCTTGTTAACCGTTACCTTATAATCGGCGCATATCCGTAAACCGCCTCCTCGTTTCAACACGGGTACTAAAGGCGTACCCCAAGCACTGTTGTCAACGGGTTCAATGATGTCTCGTTTCTCGAGTTCATCGAGTTGTCTACTCATTTCGTCCCTAAATGCCAATGGTACTGGCCTAGGTTTGTGGAAAATTGGTTGAGCGCCCTCGCAGACTTTCATTTTGTTCATACTTATATTTACCAGTTTTATCGTCGAAAAGTTTTTTAAATTTATCTAGGATATTTTGCAATTCATCCTTTGCTTCTAAAGTATTTATGTGGGTTATGCGGTAGCCTAGTGCATTCATTAAATCGTGACCGATCAACACTCTGCAGCCGTTTCTTACTACAGTGAGATTCTCACTGACTAACCTTTCGCCGCGCGAGATTTGAACGTGAATCTGTCCTACGGGTTTTATAGTCGAACCGTCGTATAATTTTAAAATAGTGTCCGTTTTCATTAGCTTAAAATTTGTAAGACGTTCTTTGTAGACGCTCTCTGGAATAACTGAACGACTAGCGCCAGTATCTATTTCGGCTTTAATCTTACATTCACCGATCATAATATCGGTTAGTATCGGATCTTTTCTGTCGTTCAAGCTGAATAAATTTTTGAACGCATCATGAGAAAAATCGTCAACTGCTTCTTCAACGTAATTTTCACTAGATCCTTTCGTGTTTCTACAAATTTTTGCCATGTGACCTATTTTTTTTACAGTTATTGCACTTATACGACTTATATTTACAGTTTTTAAAGTCATGATGAACATAACCTCAATGGTTGCACTTAACCTCACTTTCATTTTTTTTCTTGCCATGGCTTTCAAGATTTTTTTGTTTAGCTGATTTTCCTTTAGAAGTCGATTTGTTATTCGTTTTAACACTGTGAACGTTATTGTCATCCTTTTCACTTCTGTGTGATAGCAATATTGCTTCTTTCTTTTTTGCTGTTTCTAGTATATCGTTCAAACTTTTCGTATGTTCTTCTTCGCTAACGCGCTCGAGAATTGGACCTTTTCTCAAGCCTGTCACGAATTTGTCTTTCATCATCATTTCTAGTTGCGCACCAAATCTACAATTGCTAGCTTTATTTTTGATGCGAACAAACCACTGACTTACCGACTCATTTTCTTGTTCCTTGAGCTCGTAAAATTCGGTTCTTTCTCTAAATACGGATATTCTTTTTGAAAATTGGCTCTTTAGCATGGTGCATAAATCTTCGTACGATTTCTGAGAGGGTAAAAGGGGGTGACATAAATCTTTTAAAACTTTATAAGCGTCTTGACCCATAAGAGTGACTAAGACAGCTATCCTTCTCTCTCCTACTATCCTGCTCTCTCTCTTGCCGTAAGTAGCGCCATACGTATTTTTTTTTCGCTCCTCTTGAAACTTATTTAAACAGCATTTTTTCACTTTGCGGAGTGGAATTTTTTGCAGAGAATCGTCCTACTTGGAGTCCGAGAGTGTTGGCCTCATTCATTTACATTTTTGCAATTGCAATTGCATATTGGACTCTGGACGGTTTCTTACTAAGAAAGTGCAGTCTCTCAACATCAACCTGCTTTTATCTCTGACACTGCTGTGGACTCTGCTGCTGCCTGAGAAAGTTGCTGTGGGCCTGCTTGTGTTGTTGAGTGTTGTTTTAAGTGCATTATATTGTGCACAATTGCATTGCAATTAGTTTTATTTTTAATTGTAACATAACCTCATTCTTTTTTGGCGCAATTACATACTGCAAGAGGGATCATATTTTTAACGCTGATGGCGCCATCTCTTGGATAACGTATACACTAACTTCACTGTTCTTTTGATAGAATCTAGTGGTAACAACGTGGAATTTGCTGCATGTTTGATTTAATTGCTGTATATTACAATAGTGCAGTATATTGTATGCAGTTGTACTGCAACTGGTTTTAAGTATTGTCTACAACATAACCTCAATCTTTTTGGTGCAATCATCTACCACAAGAGGATTCTTATTTGCTTAGTGCTGGTGGCTCCATCCCTTGGATGACCTGTATATTGGCATCTTTGCCCGTCTATGTGATACCTGATGGTAATTTCTCCAGTTAAGGCGCTTTTCCACTATTATCTTGTGCTCTCTCTAATCACAGTCAAACGAATCTTACTCTGTACAAATTAAGCCGCTTTTCCACTTACAATAACTGAAACTTGGAAGCAACTCAGAGTGCATTTGTTAAGCTGCTTTTCCACTTCCAATAACTGAAACTTAGAAACAACTCAGAGTGCATTTATTAAGCTGCTTTTCCACTTACAGCAACTGAAACTTAGAAGCAACTCAGAGTGCATTTATTAAGCTGCTTATCTACTTTTAAATATACAACTGGCACCAAATTTAAAATTAAAATTTAAGATTCGTTTGATTAAGCTATTTCTATCTTGGAGGTCACTATGTCTAATCAGTGTGGTCTCTGTTTTAAAAACTTTAGTGCTGCATCTAAGCCTCAGCTTTGTGGTCGCTGTGGCAAGACCTATCACAGCTCTTGTACCAAATTGCTCTTAGTCAGAGATAATAATGACCAACAAGTAGAGGTATGTAACTTTTGCATAGCAGCTGCAAATCCTGATTGCAGTCGATCACGTTCTAGTTCTGTGGGTTCTATAAGTGATGTCTCAGCTTCTCTGTCTCTGCCGCGTACTCCAACTCCGACACTACCAGCGCTACAAACAAATGAACTTTTGTCTCCTATATTGAAGAAGATGGAGAAATTAGATAAGCTGGATGATATGGATACCAAGATCAACAATATCGGCACTCAACTATTGACACTGGATGGGAGATTTACAGGTTTGGAGACGCGAGTGGATGGTATTGCTGTGGCATGTGAGTAACGTTGTGGAGCAGCTGAGGCAAGGCTTGACAAGGTTTGTCAGGATTATCGGGAGCTTAAGGCGAAGCTGGAGGAATCTCTCTCTGTTGTGCCTGATCGGGCATTATCTGACCCTATGGCTGCTAAACTACAGGAATTGGACAAGCTCAATAAATCTTTACGGCAACAGTGTGATGTTTTGGCGGCTGGCCAGCAGCGTCTTGAGCGTGCATCAGACTTGGTGTTTGGAGGCCTGGTTCCTAATGAATTTAACGATCTGAAGAACGGTGTCTTTGCTGTATTGGCTTCTCTTAATTCTGGTTTTGCTCTCAGTGACATTGTTTCGGTTCGACCTTTGTCGCGAACTGCTACAGCTCGTAGTACTGATGATAGTACTGCTCCTTCTGCAACAACATCTCAAGGTGGTCCTCCGCTGCTTACGACGCCATTGCTCGTCACTATGAAGAGTGCCTCGTTGGCGCGATCTGTCATCGGAGCAAAGATCAGGATGGGTAGCCTTCATACCTCAAAGATCAGGAGTGACCTTTTGCAGGGAACTTTATCAGTGGAAACACTTACTCCTTCCTTGATCAACATCAATGAATATCTGCCACACTCATTGCACCAACTGAAGTTGAGAGTGCTCAGGAAGGCCAAAGATAAGATGTACAACTTCCTTACATTTGTGCGTGATGGTAAGATCTTCGTCAGAAGGAAGAAGGAGGATGCAGCCATTCGTGTTGCATCGGATGACGACTTGGATGCTTTTTTAGCAAAGCTCTCATTGATATCAGCCAACGACGATGTAACCACTTAACATCTGACACTGGGGTAAGCTCATTCTCTCTTCCTTCTCACTCTAACACACTTCTTCCTTCTAACAATACTATTTCATCGGTCATTCATGATCATTTCACTACTAAGGATGGTCTCAGAGTTTGTCATTTCAATGCCAACTCTATTAGAGCGCACATTGAGATGATTAGACTCTTTTTGGCTTCTCGCCCTTATTTCCACGTAATAGCTGTTACTGAGATCAAACTGGGCCAGATAGTTTGTTCTTTGATTGCTCTTGATGGGTATGTGCTTTATAGACAGGATCGTAACACCAGGGGAGGTGGTGTTGCTTTATTTGTACACTGCTCTCTCACTTCTGTGCGTCTCTGTTCACCCTCTGGAAGCTGGAGTGGTAAGCCTGGTTTACCTGAGTATCTCTTCTGTGAGGTCAACTCATCTGACTTGGCTTCACCCATTTTCGTTGGTGTTGTTTATAGACCACCTCACGCTCCATTTTTGGCCAACACGGACTTTATTCCTGATTTGACCACTCATATGCACAATTATAGTACTAAGGTAGTTTTAGGAGATTTCAACACTAATTTGTGTTCTGAATCTGATGATTCTGTGTTCCTGAAGAGCCTTATTAAGGAAAATGCACTTTTTTCAGTGCCTTATGGACCTACACATCATACTTATTCCTCTGATACGTGGCTCGACTTGTGCCTTGTCGATGCCAATGACTTACTGCTTGATTATTGGAAGACTGATGTACCATTTATTGACGGACATGATTTTATTGCTGCGACTGTGAAGTCGTCTCTCTCTAGGCCTACACTCAATAATTTTACTTATCATGATTATAAAGCGGTTGATGAGGCTGCTATTCTTGATTATTTTCGATCGCTGAATTGTGCTGTGTGTAGCGGTGACTCTTCTCTTTTGGCTCGCCTTGAATGTCTTTACACTCATCTTAATGAAGCTATCTCACGGTTTGTGCCTGTTAGGCGTGTTCGACAGAGCAAGGGTCATCGTCCGTGGTTTACCTCTGAGCATCACCGCTTAATCTCTGAGAGAGATAGGCATTACAGACGCTTCAAACGTACTAGGCTGCGTGCTGATCTTATATGTTATAGAGATGCTCGAGATCGGGCCCATTCATGCATCGAATCAGCTAAATTACTGTATTACCACGACAGACTATCTAAGATTACTGACGCAAGACAGATCTGGAAGGAACTCAAGAACCTGGGCGTATGTTCCAGCAGTAGTGACTCTCGACATTCTTTTTCAATTAATGATTTGAATCGGTATTTTGGTGGTGTTGCGTTTGATCCTCTGGTCCCCTCCATTTCTGATTACATGAATACACTTGCTCTAGATGAACCACTTAAACCCATGTTTAAGTTTAATCCAGTTACTTTGGAGGAGGTATGGATGGCTGTTTGTCATTCAACTTCACAGGCCAGAGGGTTTGATGCTGTTCCTCAATCTTTTGTCCGTGCGGCATTTCCGGTCATTGGGCCTTTGTTATGTCGTATTTATAACGACTCATTGCGTGAATCCTTATTTCCTTCATGCTGGAAGATCTCACTGGTCACTACAATAAACAAAATCTCCTCTCCTCAAGCTTTTGGTGACATTAGGCCAATTTCTTTATTATCTTTTATGTCCAAGGTTCTTGAACGTCTAGTCCATGATCAACTCTACAATTACCTGACTATACGACAGCTACTGGACCCTTATCAGACTGGATTTCGAACTGGACATAGTACTCAGACCGCACTACTGAAACTAACTGAGGACATTAGACGCAATATGGACAGACGCTATGTGACGTTGCTGTTGCTATTTGATTTCAGCAAGGCATTTGATACGGTATGCCATGTCTCTCTGCTCAGAAAAATGTCTTCTCTTGACATCTCGCATTCAGTTGTGCGTTGGTTTGCGTCTTATCTCTCTGAGAGACAGCAGGCTGTTATTGATGCAGATGGTAATGCATCTGACTATGTAACATTAAATACTGGTGTTCCCCAGGGCTCTGTCCTTGGTCCACTGTTGTTTTCTATATACATCAATGATGTGGCTGCTGACTTCCATGCCGATGTGCAGCATCTTATCTATGCTGATGATCCTCAGGTGTACATTCACTTCCCAATTGCTAAGTTGGCTTCTGTTACTGCTCTCATGAGTGATCAAGCTGTCAGTATTGTTAACTGGGCGACAAAAAATCATCTGAAATTAAATGTGAGCAAAACAAAGGCTATTATTATTGGATCTTATTTCTATGTCAATATGCTGCCCTCATTACACATCACTGGTGTTCCAATAAACGGTGATCTTATTAAGTTTGAATCTTCTGTTCGTAGTCTTGGTGTATGGCTTGATAGTAAGTTGAACTGGAAGGACCAAATTGCGCATGTGTGTAACAGGAGTCACTCATTGCTCTATAGATTAAATTTCTTTCGAAAAAGTACCACCATTGCACTACGTAAGCATCTTATCCGTTCTTTGCTGTTTCCTTTACTTGATTACTGTTGTTTGGTCTATATTGACCTTTCTGCTGAACTCGATCTGAGGCTTCAAAGGGTTGTAAACTCTGGTATTCGTTACATCTATGGTGTAAGTAGGCGCGAGCACATCTCTGCTTATAGGTCCTCTCTAGGCTGGTTATCCACTTTGGGTAGAAGAAACTACTTCGCTACTACCTTCTTATACAAAATGTTTTTGTCATGCTCACCTTCATATCTTTATTCTAGATATTTGTGGAGCCGGCCTGTGAGGACACTGAGGGGTGATGTGAGACCGTTAACCATTCCTTTTTCATCTACCGAGCATCACCAAAGATCGTTCCTGGTTGTGTCATCGCAACTATGGAACGGTCTACCATCATCTTTAAGAGATTCTTCATCGTTGGCATTATTCAAGGCATCAACATATTCGCACTACCTTTCCCTTGAGAATGAGCCTCTGCTCCGAGCTAGGCTTTAATTATTTTAATTACTGTATCATTATTTTAATTATATTTTTACTTAGTATCTCATTTTATATATATATACTTACGAATTTGTATTATTTTTGTTGTACAACATAATGTACAGTTAATAAATTTAAATATCTATCTATCTATCTATCTACTACATTATTTGCGATATAGTACTGATAAAGCTCCCAATCGTCTCCCGCTTTGAATTCTGGCAGTGAGCCGATGGTCGAATAAAAAACAACGTTCGTAGAACTTGATGCCGTGGTTGGTTGCCGTTGCTGCGCCATTTTGGTTTTGTCCTCCGTCTCCTAAATTTGCAAGTCCATGAGCTGCGATCTTTCTAAATCGGCGGACAAAGCTCGAAGGGTATTTCTTTCAGATCGCAGCCTATCAATAACGCTCTGATCTTCTGCTTGTCTAGCTTGAAGCGTGGCTAATTGCTCTTGTAGCTCTTTTGTGCCCATGGCGGTTTCCCAGAACTTTTCCCGGTAAAAAACTAATTTTCAGAAGCGACGTTATTTTGTAATAAAACGATAGTTCATACAGTTAAATTTTCAGCACTATCACCAAAAAAGTTTTCCTTGTCGCCAATGTAATGTATCGAGCGGTAATTTATAATAAATGAGAGACAAATGTTACAATATAAAAATGTAATTTATTAATCGTGCAGTGGTACAAGATACTTTCTATGTCTCGGCTACGATACGACTGACTCTACATGAAAATGCGTATCTTATATAAGCGCGCGTTTCGCGCATGCTCAGTATAACAATCTCAGTACACTACAATCTTCAACTTTTCTTTTTAGTAGCTTCTATCATTCGACACATATTACAAAAGTATGAATAAATGTAATACTGTAAATAAAAATAAGATAGTACATTTTAAAATTTTGTTTATGTATTTTCTTATAGACATTAAGAATATCATAGACATATACAATAATTCCTAATTATATTATTGTTATGTTATATTATTTTAATTACAGTTTTGAAAAGTTTTAATTAAAAATAATTTCTCATTCACATGTACATAAAAATACACATTTAAAATACTATCTATATCAATTGATTTTTAATTTTCAGTTTTTTGATACGAAAAAATTGTAGGAATATAATCATCTATTACATCACACGTGAAGATTGGTTCTATTAAACATTGTGATACAATTGCATAGTTATTACATTCTGAATTACAGTTTTGACATGAATACAAACATGGACATTTGCATAATCTTATAAATATTTGGATAATGCCTGCAAGAATACGATTATCATGTATAAATTGAATACATGAAGAATTGCTCTTCTTTTTCTGAATGTAAGCATTTGTTTCGTAATATATAGAATTCTTATAGATTTTAAAGAAAATATGGCATTTTGTTTCATACAATGTTAAATTATTGGCTTCAAAAACGTCATCTATATAACCAAATACTGTAGTCTTTTTGAATAATCCTACTACAAAAGTATCATTCCCTATTCTTTTCATTTTGCGTCTATGAGTACCTGATTTCTCAGTACTTTTACAAAAATAATAAGCAGGACTATCATTTCTAATTAATTTGTCTTTGATTTCATTTAAAGATAATAACATATTAACGGCTGAATATATTTGTAAATCAGATCTCTTTGATCCATGGACGTAGCGTTTGAGAATTCCATTACAATTTTCAAATGGAAAACATGATAATAACCATTTTGTGACAAATTTTATTACATCATCTGCTATGTGTTGTAATAAATGTATATTACAAGTCGTATATTTTTCACCATATAAATAATGATATCTGGATACCTATTCTGTTAACAGTAGTCTCGCAGTTGCGACCATTTCATTGCTTATGCTTGATAAATTGAGTAAAGTAATACCATATACTAAAAGAATGTGATGAATGAAATATCTTTCTTTCATATGATTCTGTAAAATAGGTAAGCTATAAACTAATAAAAACACTTGAAGTTTCAAGGCTTTCCAATAAGAATAATCAGATATTTTTCTTGGTAATCGGTTAACACATGTTGGAGGAGTTATGCATTTAATTTTTTCGTCAATAATATTAATATAAGGTAGTAAAGATGCAGGATGAGTGCGGCGTTCAACGTCAAACCAGAAAGTCATTAATTTTTTCATAACTCCTTGGTAGACGCGGTGCATTATGTCAATTGCTGAATAATTCATGTGATCATAAACTTTAAGACTTAAAATAGTCGGCTCTTTAACGCCTTGAACAGGTTTATTAATTTTACATGCTTGTTGTGCATATAATTTTGTACTCTCTGTTGTTCGCAAAGTCATATTTTGAATGAATGGATATACTTAAACGTTCTCGATTTTTGCGTTTTTATTTCGCAATTCGGACAGCCATGTTTTCCATTATACTGTTGAATGTTATGAAAAAGGGCTTTAGCCGGCAAATCAGAAGTTCCACTTACCATCATACCACGAATTCTTGTAGGATTTATTTCATCATCAAATTCTATATCTCCTCATCTAAATAAATCTTTCAGCTGTTTCTCAAAAACAGATAAAAATAAATAAACAGATGGTTTTTTTGGACGAAAGCATAGCCCTGCTATAATGGTATTTTCTTTTTTAATTCTTAATTTATGTGGAAGCTCATTAATCATCAAATAGAGAGGTCAAATACTAATTTTGGATGATTTAAATAACGGTACTCAATCAGAATTCCACGTAAAAGTAATATTTTTTGGATTGTTTTTGAAATCATCTGGAATAGAGTTATAGATTAACCCATCACAAACATCTTCATAGCTATTTTGATCCTTTTTTACTCTTTCAAAACGTAGTTCAGATTATCTTTAAAGCCATTACGTTTAAACATTGACGGTAATTGATTTGTTATAGAAATTTCTATAAAGTAACTTATTTGATTACCTTTATTGCATTTGTCACAAAAATTATTTTCTACTACTTTAGTTAAACATAAATCACAATAAAAATGTTTGTTTGGTTCAATACAATGTAATTCTATGAGTGATAGAACTGTTGATAGTTAAACGCCAGTAAAATTTAACTGATTCGATATTTCTAATATTGCAAACAGACTTTCAGCCACAGTGAGCGGGCTCCTGGATATAATGGCTCATGAGCATTTGCCATTGGTTTGTTATCTTCTTTTTTATCATCTGATAAATATTCTGCATCAGATGAGTCAAAATCAGTACTACTTTGTCTTTCGTCAGAAATTTCAGAAGAATCCGTATTTTCATTTTCAGTCTCTTGATTAGAATCACTATTTATATTTCCGATACTGTTTTATTCTTTATCATTTGCTTTATTCATTTCAGCATCAGAGTTCGATAAGCTGCTTTGCCTTTCACTTCTAATCTCTAAATTACGTGTTATATTAAAAATAATATATAAGAGTAAAAATTTAAGAAAAACTATTGATAAATCAAGGAGGATGCCTATATATACGGAAAATTCGCCCCCTATAAAAAATGAACTACATCTACACCATCGTATAGAATACAAAAAATACCTATAATTAAACAAAAATTCAACCCCCTAAACCTTCGGGGAGCTGCGATATTTAAAATTGAATTTTTCACCTTTAATCCATCAGTAACCTTTATTTTAAGTTTAAGTATTTTAAATCTTAAATTTTAACTTAAGTTTATTAATTCTTATAAGTTTTTAAGACACCAAAACGTTTTAAGATTCTATATTAAATTTTAGAATAGTTTATTAAGATTTTGATAAATTTTAGTTACATGTATCTTAATAAATACATTAGATTTAATACAAGTAACTTGAATATTTATCAAGTATAATAACATTTTCATTGACATGGAATATTAATGCATTTTTAATTATTATATTGGATTTTAATAAACGTATTGCTAAATTTCAGTAACCATTGTTTTAAACTTAAATATTTCTCTATTAATTTTAATAATTCTTTATCAATATCAATAATGTTTTTTATTGAATCTGTTTAAGTAACTTTATTCTTAAATTTAAGATACATTTTTATCTTAAATGTGTATTAAATTTAAGAATATTTTTAACAGTGTACTCTGGCGTGAATTTGATCGGGTGTCATACCCCTAAGGAATTTTTGAAGCATATTAAAATACTTCTTTATAAAGTACCTTTACACACGCGTTAAGAGCGCGATGAAGCCTAATATTTAGAGACTGGGATAAATCATCGTAGATTATACAACAGTAGTCTAAAATCAGGAAAGTAAGGGCCTCGACCAATTCCTTTCTTACCTGCCTGGCCAACGCATGTCTATGGAACTTGAGAGACTGGAGAGTACCGAATATCCGTCCAACAACCGAACTAACCTTCTTGTTCCAATTTAACGTACTGCTGATCTAGACTCCCAAGTTTTCAACAACACTAGTGTAAGGAACCGAGACATCGTTTACTTTAATTGAAGGGCAAGACAAAAGATCAATCCTTGAAATATATTGTTCGCTACCCAAGAAGATAGCCTGCATTTTAACAGGATTTAAGGTGAGCTCATTTTCCTTCGCCCATTTCAACACTGCAGTAACCTCAAAATTCATAAAGTTGATCTCACTTTCTAAATTCGAAGGTAGAAACGAATGATAAAGCTGAAGATTGTCAGCAAACAAAATATGTTTAGCGTTTGTTAAAATCAAGGGAAGATCATTAATGTAAAGTGAAAATAACAGAGGACCTAAAACACTTCCCTGAGGTACTCCAGCTGAGCATGCAATCCATTCACCAACGTTATTGTCCAAATCAGGAACAGAGTAGATTCTGCCTCTTGAATACGATGCAAACCATCGAATAACAGTGTCTGAGAAATTATAAGAACGAAGTTTACGAAGTAGCCGTAAATGAGACACAGTATCAAACGCCTTCGAAAAATCAAAAAGGAGCAAAATTGTCACCATCCTCTTATCGATCGCAAAAAGTGTATCTTCGAGCAGTTTCAATAGTGCTGTTTGAGTACTATTTGCCTTTCCAAAACCTGTCTGTAAAGCATCAAGAATAGCGTTAGATTCCACAAATGAGTATAGCTGTGCATGCACGACCCTTTCTAAAACTTTAAACGCCCCACAAAGCTTGGCTATAGGACGAGTTTGTGAAGGTGAATCAATTTGGCTGGACTTTGACAAAGGTAAAAGGAATGTCTTCTTCCAATAACTAGGAAAAATGCCAGCCGACAATGACATATTCACGATTAAAGTCAGGTGCGGGGAAATGGCATCACACGTTGATTTCAGCATGTCTGTCGAGAGTTCATCAGGTTCCACTGCCTTAGAAGATGCAAGACTTATAAACGACTTAACCTGCGAACAATCAACAGTGGCAAATTCAAAAATTGGACAATCACTATGAAATATGGTAATTCAAGCACTCCATCAATTTCATTATCAGTTAAAGCTACATTTGATGAAGAAACAAAAGTATAATGACCAAGAAGCGTCTTAGAAGAAAAGTTTGTAGTAGTGAAGGCAAAACTCTATTAGCAAGTCCAATTTTGTGGAGAGTCATCCACCGACTAGATGAGTTCGCCGGAGCAGAGATACGTTCAGAAATATACCTGTTTTTGGCTGTGTCAAGGGCATTTTAAACTTCTCCTCTGAGTCTTCTGTAACGAGAAATGGCCAGTATTGAGCCAGATCGAGCAGCTGTTCGATACGCTCTATATCGCTCTTTCATTTTCGTTCGAATATCAGTAGAAACCCAGGATTTTTTCTTAATAGCTAGATTACGTGATTTAAGTGGTGCACATTTATCAAAGGACGAAACAAGGACGGAAGACAAACCATAGACTGAATTATCAATGACTTCTAAAGGGGAACCTGTAGAAGAAGAAGAAGAAGGCTCACATGCAAAAGTTTAGAAAGATCTCGCGAAATTGACTGATTTAACATGGCGTAATTGATTTTAGCGAAGTTTCTATAGTAAAGTTTCTTCGTCATATCAGTAGGTTTAAAAGCTCTAAATACAATCGTTATAAGGTCATGACCTGCAATGAACGGTGCTGATGACTTTTTATAAGAAACTAAGGAACTCTCATCGTTAATAATAAACAGGTCAATCCATGTGTGGGTAGAATATTCAGAAGTGAGAGTGTGATGTGTAGGACCTGAAGGAACAACATAGAGAGCGTAAGAATCTATTAATGAACGAAATGAATCGGCAGAATAATTATTAGATAATAAGTTTATGTTGAAATCACCTGTTAAAATTACATTTTTGTATGTTGGTAAAAAGGTTGATAGTGAATCAAAAAATCCATCAGGAAAAAGGGCCTTAGGTAGCAAATATACGATGGCAAAAATCAATTTCTCATCATCAAGAGAAATCTCAGCGATGATATACTCAGCAGTATTGTCAAAAACTGGATCGGACTGTGACAAAACATTGACTCTGAGAAAGTCACGCGCATAAAAACCAACTCCACCACCGCTCTTACCCGTCCTATCTAACCTAAAGAAATTGTAATGGTTAATAGATATGACAGAGGAGTCATCAAGCTTTCTCAAGAACGTTTCAGTAACTGCAAAAATGTCAGTCTTATTCAAAGTAATATAATTCTCAATAGTTGAGGAATGAGTTTTTATACGATTTACGTTAGCATATGAGATAGTAATATTTTGAAAGAATTCTGATCGTGTAGCCAAGTTATTCCTTTCCAAATGCTTTTGTCAATTTAGTCCATTCCAAACCTTTCAATGAAGTAAGTCCTTATTTTCGAACTGGAGGTGACGAAATTTATGAATTACACTAGAAATAATTATCATTTATACCATCATTGTTAAAATTGACAAAATCATGGGTTGCAGTGCTGCCAATACTACCAGAATAATTTTCATCGTCGTCACTGCTAATATTTGACGAAGAATCATCGCTTTTATCATTAGAATTACAAAGTGATGATAAAATAAAAAATTGTTAAAATATGTGAAAAATAATTTTTTTTTGCAATAACAATTGTTTAATTAAAATTGTTAAGTAAACCAATACGATAGTTGTTATTTTTTTCACGTGCTACCCCGATTTAAAAAAAAACGTCGAAATTGGTCCGTAATTAACGGAGATACAATGAATTTTTCATGAAAAAGTAAATTTACGTATTACATGTGTTGGAATTCCAAACCAAAAATGTTTTCCAATTTGTTTTCAAAATTGACAGGCTTAATATTGATTTTATCATGAAAATATTAAAATGAAATATTGTTTATTTTTTTAAGACAAACAAACTTTATTCTTAAAACTTTTTGCTAAAACAAATATTTAAAAAAATAGGTTCAAAAAATTTTTTTTTGCAATAATTATTGTTAAATAAATAATTTTTTAAAAACAAATACAACAGCTGTTATTATTTTCACGCGCTACCCCGATTTTAAAAAAAACGTCGTGATTGGTCGGTAATTAACGGAGATACAATGAATTATTAATCGGAACATGAATTATAACTCGCCAGATCAATTATCTTGCAAGGCAGGAGAAATTACTCTGTTTAACTAGTAGTAATCTTGATTACTTTAATAATAATTTTTAACATTGCAAAATGTTTATTTTATTTCTGATATAATGGATCATAAACTTTGAGTATTATACTAGCTGTGATAAAAATTTCAGTCCTTAATCTTTATAAATAAACAATTAGCGAATTTAAAAAAAAAAATTATCTCGACTTCTAATTGAGCTAGAACATTCTTTTTTTTTAATTTGCGTAAAATAAAGTCTCTACCATGACGTTTTTGGGTGAATTTTTTAACGTATATTTGACCTCTTTTTAATAAACAAATAGAATATCTCGTAAAATGATTAATAATTTTTGATAAAATTTTTATGGTAACTTAAGGATAATAAGAGGCACAGTTTTGTTGAATTACAAACATGTACATCCTTTTTTTAACAAATGATAAATATTTTAAAATTTCGCGATTTTCGATTTTTGTGTATCATTATTTATAAAATTTATTAACTGATTTTCATCAATGATGTCTCAAATTAATCGTCTTTACAATACTTACAAATAGTATAATTTTCATATACAAAATTGCAAACGATTTCAAGCTACCTCAAAAAAACAGTGATTTTTACGAATTTTGTACCTTAAATAATTGTTTACAAATTCCTGACGGCTCAAATTTTTAGGGTCTCTCAAGAGTTTTATTTCTAATCATCCAACAAAGCCATTTTTGGTGATCTGCACCTGTTACTAATTTCATTATGCATTTCGACTAACCTTACTGGACTATTAGCACTTACATTTAAAGAGTTATTATAATATATTATTTTGTCATATTATGTTAGTTACTTTTTATAATCATCAGCATAGCTGTTTATCTTCATTATTATTATTATTATTAATATCACTATTATTACAATTATTATTATTAATATTATTATTATTTATGTTGTTGCTGTTATTATTTTTTATAAACAAAAGCATAAATATTCTATTAAATCTAATTTAGTATTTTTGTTGTAATAGACATTACAATCTAATTATTTTAAATATAAATATTTTAATTTTATTTAAAATACAGCAGCTTACAAAATTGAAAATATCAGTATTATGTTTACTTATTAAAACCAGAAGTTATTTATGTATATTATCTTGTTTATACATTGATAAAGGAAGATATCTCAGTGAAAATACGTTAATCTCGCTTATATCATACAAAAAAAATTTACTTAATTTATCTTTATTGAATGAAGTTCTGGAATAATGAAATAATCATTTCCTTTAAGTATTGACTACTAAAAACATTAAGGTAGCACTGTCGTGAATTGATCGACGGGACAAATTTTATGAAATTGAAACAATAGGTCAATATTGATTTAAGAATGACTCAAATAAATTTTTGTGGACCTTTGGTGTCTATGAAAAAAGTTATTAATGTTTTTAATTTCTAACGGTTAACATGTAGCCTTATGGGCAGAAACGTTTTTCATACATTGAATTATGGATTTTACAAAACTTACGGGCAAGATATTGATGAAAATTGATACAGCGTTAATTAGGAATCTTAGTAAAATTTTGCATCTTTTAAAACATTGATTGGGTGTCTGTAAGAGTTATAAGCAAATGAATAAATAAAATTTCCAGTAGCAAAACATGCTATCGTAAATGTGTCAACGTCACAGAGTATAGGTTAAAGCGCGAGTAAAGTTAAAAGTATAATGCGCTTGAGCCAATGTGACTAAGCTTAAAGAAAAGCGTGCAAAAAGTTGAATGAAATACATCTAAAGATATTTTCAATATTTTTATTTTACAATACATGGGAATTTAGATGATATAGTTAGGTACAATATATAAGTACATCTTGAATTTTGTTTCCTAATATAAATTTGGTTTTATTTAATGCATACACGAATTCATATGTATGATCATTGAAAAAATTATCAGCTGATTACTCTTTATTTACATATTTTCAAACTTATGTTCCTTTATGATGCTCACATATATTTAAAAAAATTATTTGTTTCTTTTAATTCGGTATAAATATATTCATATTTATTTATTTGTATTGAAAAAAATTTTATTTTTTTAAATATATTTATAATTTTTCTAAATTATACATGAACGTTGTAAAAGAAAATAAATTTGTAAATACGTAAATGAATGGTAATCAACGGGTGTTTTTCCTTTTCGATTACTGCAACATTTATATTATTTTTGAGGCCGGATGATACATATATCATAACCCTTTTTCATTTTATTGTTCATTTTTTTCTTTTCTAGAAGGATCTTGCTTTTGCTGTAAATTAAGACATAGCCACTTAGAAAATATATACGCTTTATGTATAAAAGCAGCAAGCAGTGTTGTCACGTTTAATTTCTACAGAATCAAAATTTGAGCAAATACTCATTTGGCTAACTTCATATCGACAGTACTACCTTAAATCTTTCATAATTAAGTTCCTAAAATAAATCTATATCAAATAGGTTCTACAGTTATTTCTGCAACTAATCTTCTAATTTTTGGGTACTTTTGTGAGTATTTTATGATTCATATTTCTAAACCCATTAATTATTTATCCTAATGAAGTGTTGTTATTTAATACTTTTATTTCATTGTTAGATTTAAAGATGAAGATCAATCTCTTAGATGTAGTGAGTTTATTATTAGCGTATTTTCAAACTTTGCAAATACCAAACAGTGAGACGAATTTTAAAGAAATTAAGTTGTCAGAAAAATTGGAACAAATATTACTCCATGCAACAAATGATTTTTCTTTCGTCAAGATGGTTAATGAGGAAACTCTGAATTTCCAAGATGATTTTGAGGATTGTAGTGCTAAAATAGTTAAGGATGAAGTTCAATCATTTTTCTGATCCCGACTTTGTACCAACAAATCAGTGTACGCATGATACTGAAGACGTTGATTTTTATTACAAACAAAAAGCTGTAGAATATTGGAGAAGCGGAAAAAAAGAAAACTTAAAAATTGAAACAGTGCAAAACAGATTCAGGAAAGTCTCATCAAAGAGTCAGCTCAAACGTTGGGTTCACGCTATTTATAAAGGTGGTACTTATAGAAAAAAAATTGCAAGGATCTGTCAATATACTCTAGATAATTTTGAAGCTGCAGTTGAAAGTAGTTTCATAATTCGCGATCGCAATCTACGTAGATGGGCGTTACAAGCTCGAAAAGAAATTAGATCTGAAGATAACAGATTTAAAGCTTCAAAAAATTGGTTAACGAAATTTAAAAAGGCTCACAAAATAGTGCCTAGAAAAATAACTAAATTTATTACTCGAAAAACATTAGAAATTAATTTAGAGCTTCAAACAAAAGCTGAAAAGTTTGTTGTTGACGTGAAATCTTGCATGTCATCAATTGGGATGGAAAATGTGTATAATTCAGATCAGAGTGGCTTCCAATTAGAAATGCATTCTGGAAGAACATTAGCAGTCGAAGGAACAAAACAAGTGAAATGCCTAGTACAATCAATTTCATCAACAACTCATAACTACACGATACAACAACTCATATCAGCTACTGGACAACTTCTCTCAATACTTTTTCTTGTTTTAAAAGAATCATCTGGTCAATTCAGTCTTGTTGTAGAGCAAACCTTATTTAGACCAGAAAACGTGCACGTAGAAGCATCAAAGTCGGGAAAATTAACTAAAGGTGATTCATTTTTCGTTTATTATTATGCAATTATGAAAAAAAAATTGATAGATATGTTTTTTAATCATAGACCTCTTCAAAATTTAGTTAGAAAAAATATTTCATTCAAATGTTGGGCCAGTCTGTATTATCGCTCGATTCCTAGAGTGGACCCTGTGATAAAGTCATAGAAGAAACAATGCCAGAATATAAAATTGTTAACGTAAATAAAATACCAACAGGAACAACAGGAAAGATTTAACCACTTGATGTATATGGATTTCGCATTTGGAAAAACTTTATACGACACTTTTAAGGTCAAGTGACTTTAATGGATTATGACTTAAATTTACATTTAAGAAATAGCATCGTAACATTACAATATCTAGTTCGTAATCAGCTTTCTTCATCGAGATGTAAGAATATGTTTAAATATTCGTGGCACAGAAGTGGTTACATAAATAAAAAACCAGATAACCTTGAAAATCCTGTTGAGTTTTCTTTTGGAGATTCTTGCAATACGCAGTGCAATATAGAAGGATGTAATAATATTGCTATCCTACGATGTGGTTGCTGTAAGGAGTCCTTAGGTTTTCAGCACTTTTTTGAAAAAAATCGTTATTGTAAGCAATCTGAAGAATAAGATACCGTAATTCTACCAAGAAAGCAGAATAAAGATAAATAAATCTTCTAATAAAAATATATTAGAATCAGATCCATTAAAAAATGTTAATAAAGTTATTATCAAACATCATAAACATCAAGTTATATTAAATAAGTTACTTTTAGGGGTGAATTTAATGACACTTTTTACTATTACATTTATTACTTATTTTTTACTACTACATTTAAAAAAATGTATAATATGGTTGCTTTTAATATACTCAATATTCTGCTTCCACGTGTAATGAATCTTAAGAAATAAATTTTTCGTCATTTTAACTTCAAAACGACGACTTTGGTATCAGTTTTGAGGTTCTTCTGATAAAAAATACTGTTCCAACCTGGTGCGAGAAGTGTTTTTCTATTTTGCTCAGAGTTATTTTTTTTAGGATGAAAAATTACTATTTGGTCATTTACATACAGTCAATTATTTTAAGAGGTAGTTGACTATGTTTGGGGTAGTAACTTGAAAAATGTTTGAACACGTCAATTGGAATATTAAATAGAGTAGACAAAAATGCTTTTTACCATATCCAACCCGAAAGTTTCTACTTTCATCCCCACTACTTCTACCGAAAGACTCACTTTCTTGCCGGGACAAGAAGCAAAAAGAACGTTCTGCGCAGGCGCTAACGACAGAGTATAGCATACGTTATATCTTTCCGCCTCTTTCTTTTCCCTATATAATGTCTAATATACCTAGCCTTTTTGCTCTTCATCAAAAGTCATAGTAAGAACAAAACAAAGGCAGATTTCAAAATCTTTTTCTATTTTTTTTTCAAAATCTCTTAAATTTGAAACAAAAAAAAAACAAAATGTATACATTACAATGTATATGTATACATTGTATTATATTATTATTCAGTTAAAAATGCGTGTGATGAAAAATGTGTGCATTGAAACAGAGTGTATCAAAGAATAACTCTATCAGATTAAATAATAAATTTTTTTTTATTAATGAACTGTTATTACCGTGTAGTCTATTATCGTGTAGTGTATATAGTAGAACAAAGCATAGAATCTTTAAAAATGTGTGTGATGAAAAATTAGAATAATTCATAACTTTTTTTTTTATTAATGAAATATCATTACAAGTGTTACCGTGTAATGTGATATCGTGTAGTGTATCTAGTAGAACAATATAGAATAACGTTTACGTTATACGTAATTTTAGTTGACAACTTTCGGCTTGGCTATGGTAAAAAATTGTATACGCGCCATGGGAGTGAAGGGGGACATCTTAACCCGCGCGTTTATAGCCCTCGCCTTCGGCTCGTGCGACAACATACGCGTGGGTTAGAATGTCCCCCTTCCCTCCCTTGGTACGTACTATACTATATTTTATTTTTTGAGCCTATATCATGGTTTTTATAGAGAAAAAAAAACATAAAAAATCAATTTTTTTTGAAAATATAACATAAGGATTGCAACCCCTTTGGTCATAAATACATCTAGTATCTTACGCTTCTTATAAAAAATATTTTGTACTTAGTTTTATCAAAAAATATTGATTAAAAGCCGAAATATGACAAGAAACGAATTTTTGCGGTAAAAGTTAGGGGTGTTTTTCACCTCTTTAAAGTGGATGTCGGCACAAAAAAATACGTGTCTCTTATTTTTTCGAGTACTACAACATTTTGCAGAATGGTTGAAATCGGTGAGGTCGGGTTGGGTGACCTTCCTTGTGAGAGGGGGTGAGACAGATAGTAGTTGGCTATCTTGGCTTGTGTCAGACCACAATCAAAGGCAGAAACTCCTCTCTCTCCTGCACATGAGGGTAGACTAAGTGAGCTCACAGGTCTACGCTACAGCGCATAGGCAGGCAGAACTAGAGATACGTCAAGTGTGCACACAGGCAAAAATCTATGCTGCCTAGAACATACACACGCAGCCTTTTGCCGCTGCAATTTATTTCGTTGCGCCGTTGAATTTAAGGGTGCCGTACACCTAGAAATTGCATTTTTTTTTCACATTCGCGAACTTGCTTAATTAAGGGTGCCATCCACTCATAGCTTGTCGCGTCCGCGTGTAAGTGAATTATTGAATAAATTAAGGGTGCCGTCCATCTATAATATTTTTATGTTAATTAAAGGACTTCCTTCGCCCGTCGTCATAGATACTAAGCTTTAAAGTAATTTAAGGGCGTCGGCCACCTACTGTTTTTTTATCAACCAAGGGCTCCGTTCGCCCGTGCCCATAGAGATTAGTATATAAGATAATTAAGGATGCCGTCTGCCCATTACTGCCGTAACATTGGCTATTGCGATATTAGGTGCCATCAACTTAATAGTATTGTAATTAGTTAGTCATTAATCTTTTATCTTTTTCTTTTGCACACTGTTGCAGGTTAACGTCACCGACGTATGTTAGACCGTCTAGGCCGTTATAAATCTTTTGTCTGCTAGATTAAAAACTATTGACAAAGACGATTTAATTAATATAATTATTATTTCATCAAATAGCCGTCCAGTGACCAAAATTGTTACAAAACTAATTACTTTTCTAAATTATATTTTCATTTAAGGTTAGGTTAGATCACTTGAATTATATAAAGAAATAAGTTTAGTTTTGATTAACAATTCATTATTATTTTATTATTGTAATCGTCGTTGTAAATGAATTGATTGAGTACAATAAAGCCAAGGTACTTCCTAGCATAACCAAACGTGTTTAACCCAGTTATTTTCCTTTATCTTCCACTGTCTGTCCCTTAAACTCCTGCTGATCTTACCCTAGCAATTCCTGAAGCGTCCGGCAATAGGGGATTACAGGTATTTTCCTCTCCCGAAAAGGAAAAATGTTACAATCTACAGACCATGCTGAATTTTTATAAGCATTACATACGTTCATGCTCATATCGCGATGATATTCAATCTGTCAATATTCTTTTAGCAAGTATCGACAGATATCTCTAAGTGAGTGTTGACTCATTGAATATCGTCGATATATCGTTCAGCATAGCGGTACATGATGCAAGTGACATCGATTCGTAGGTTAGTGAAAAAAAATGTCATTTGATATTTTAATGCTCATACGAATTTATGTAAAATCTTAACTTTAAAGAATGTTTTGAATAGAAAAATTGTATATTATTAAAATTCTTCTAAGGACTCTAAATATATCAAAGTAAAGATTTACAAAACCGTGAAAAGTATATAACTTGTATTAAAGCTTCAAAACATTCTTTTAAAAGTTAAGTCAGGGTTGCGAAAAAAGTAATTAAAAATTATTTGAATCACGAATCATTTTTGAATTTGTAATTAAAGTTTTATTTAATTAACAATTCCTTTTAAATTAATAATTAAAAATATTTTAATTAACAAATCAAAATCTAATCGTGAATTGAAAAGGCTTTAATTAAAAAATCAAAAGGAATTCTTAATTAAATAAATTTCAATTAAGAAATCAAACTGTAATCGTGAATTAAAAGGGCTTAAATTACAAAATCAAAAGGAATTATTAATTAAATAAATTTCAATTAAGAAATCAAAATTTAATCGTGAATTGAAAGGGCTTTAATTCCAAAATCAAAAAGGATCCTTATTTAAATAAATTTCAATTAAGAAATCAAAATGTAATCGTGAATTGAAAGGGCTTTAATTCCAAAATCAACAGGAATTCTTAATTAAATAAATTTCAATTAAGAAATCAAAATTTAATCGTGAATTGAAAGGGCTTTAAATCCAAAATCAAAGGAATCCTTAATTAAATAAATTTCAATTAAGAAATCAAAATGTAATCGTGAATTGAAAGAACGTCAGTTATGATTATGATTTGTGAATTCGAGGGCTTTAATTAAAAATTCCACAATTCCTTTTTAATTAAACGTACTAAGGAATTTTTATCATATATATGTATGTAGAAAAACATATGTGGATGCGCACATACATACGCACCTGAGGGGCGATTCAACCTATGCTACATATGTATGTATCACGGTGATATGTATGTACGTTCGAACGTAAGTTGGTAGCACTGCTAAGACAAGTCGTCGCGCGCATTGAATCGTCTGTCGAACCGTCAAGACCTCAAGTCTCCGTTTCCATGTAGATACAATTTTTGCGCGCGACGACTTGTCTTAGCAGTGCTACCAACTTACGTTCGAACGTACATACATATCACCGTGATACATACATATGTAGCATAGGTAGAATCGCCCCTCTGGGCTTATATATATGCAACATTTCATGTCGACCCACACGCACACATACGGACAAGTTGATATATATATATATACATGGTCCGTTTCATGTCAACTTGCACCCGTTGACCCGTATATATTTTGGTTTATACATATGTATATATATACATACATACATACATGGAATATTTCATGTCGGTTAGTACGTGCTCATAAGTACAGGTTTTCTTTATATGTGGTACTTTTCATGACAACACGCACACACCCATTCGTGTACCCTTAGATTTATATATATGGGACATTTCATGTCGATTCGCATGCATGCACATGCACGTTAATAAACATAGAATTTTTCACTTCAATTCGAAGGCACACACAGTTTCTATATATATAGGACATTTTATGTCTATTCGCATGCATGCACACAGACTTTAATAGACATGGGATTTTTCACGTCAATTGGAACGCACGAACTTACAGGTTTAGATATATGGGACATTTCATGCCAATGCGCACGCACACACACACACACACACACACAGGATTATATATGGGACATTTCATTTTAACTCGTACATACTCATAATGACAGGCTTTTTTATATATGTGGGACATTTCATGACAACACGCACACACCCATCCGAGTTACCTTAGGTTTATATATATATATATATATATATATATATATATATATATATATAAACCTAAGGTAACTCGGATGGGTGTATGTAGTGTAGTCATGAAATGTCCCACATATATATATATATATATGGACATTTCATGTCAATTCGCATGCATGCACACGCACGTTAATATACATCGGACTTTTCACGTCAATTCGAATGCACACACACAGGTTTATATATATATATATATGTATATATATATGGGACATTTCATGTTAATTCGCATGCATGCACACAAACTTTAATAAATATTGAATTTTTCAAATCAATTGGAACACACGCACATACAGGTATATATATATATATATATATATATATATATATATATATATATATATATATATATATATAATACTAGGGAGGGTACCCCCCTGCTCGCCCTGCTCGCCAGCCCCCCAATTTGTATGTATAAGGCAGGACAAGAGGCATACAAAAAATGCCTTATCTCTGAGGCGTACCCTGAGGCGTTGTAAGAGGAGGGGATGAGGAAACATTGAGGTGTCTCTAAGGCGATGTATAAGGCGGGACAAGAGGCATACAAAAAAAATGCCTCATCTCTAAGGCGTACCCTGAGGCGTTGTAAGAGGAGGGGATGAGGAAGCACTGAGGCATCGGTAACTATTTTTACGTTGTTTTTGAAAATTTAAAAAAATATCACTCTCGCAAACTTGAGGTGTTTCGAGGAATTCCTAAGACTTACCTGAGGGTTCTCTGAGGAGTCTTTGAGGAGACCTATGAGGTAATATGAGGCAACAAACGTTGAGGCGATGTCGGAGGCGGGTCGAGGAGGGGGGGGGAGGCTGGGGAAGGAGGTGGGAGGCATCTCACAGAGGCTGAAAAAAAAACCTATATTTACGTTAAAATTTAAAAATGTGAGGCTGGGGGTGGAGGGGGGAGGACGCAAGAATGCTATTTCTTGAGGCTTACGTCTATATATATATATATATATATATATGATATTTCATGCCAATGTGCACCCATACACACACACAGGATTATATATATGCGACATTTCATGTCAACTCGTACGTACTCGTAATCACAGGCTTTTCTATATATGCGGGGCATTTCATGACAACACGCTCACACCCATCCTAGTAACCTTAGGTTTATATATATATATGGGACGTTTTATGTCGATTCACATGCATGCACACGCACGTTAATATACAAAGGATTTTTATAATCACATCTTTTGTACTTAAAAATTAATTTACAATTACAACAATGATTATTTGAGTAAAATATGAAAACCTTAATTAGACAAAGACAGCGTATCCAGCCCCCTTTTTTTTAATTTGAAACTTTTAATTAAACATTTTTTGGTTTCTAGTGCATGAAATTAATGTTTATGTATTTTTCTAACAAAGTTGGGTTTTGAAAAATTGAATTTTTGTTAAAAAGATTATAATTAAATTCATACTTTACAAATTTTAGACCACGTAAAAATTTAATTTTAGGAATATTATTTATAAAATGAACTCTCAAATCATTCTTACTGGATCAATGAACCTATAAATACATTGTATTTTATTATGTTATTCATTGTTTTGTTGTTCACTTTAAGGATTTAAAATGAACAGTGAAGAAAATTCAGTAGATAATACAGATTAATTGCTAGCTAGTTTAAGAGTTGGTATAGATGGTGAACCATTACATGATGATGGAAGTCAGGGGACAGCAAATAATGGTACCCATTATGAGTTATCACGATTGAGTAATTCTACAGGAATTACAAATGTTTCAACAGCGCCTTCTGTTTTATTAAGTGATGAGAAAAAAGAAATGTTAGATGTCTGCTGTAAAACTTGTTATTTGGATGGAAAATTTTTCGAAGCAGATTTGACGAAATCAAATGGCGATAAAATCATAGCAAAATGCATGACTTGTAACCAAATTATTCATGGAAATCTTAAAGTTTCATCAAATTTTTATCGCCACTTAAAGGTTATTGTTTTTATATGTATATGTTATTAAATCAACTAATTTTTTATTGTTATTGTGACTTGCAAAATTTGAAAAGTAAAAATTGTACTTTTTCAAAAATATCTTGATAAGGTCAATATTTAATGGTATGAATTGAAAAAAATTTTGATGTTTTTTATGACAGTACATTCAAATATAAAGTTAATATTTAGATGAAATATCAAGTATCGTGTTTCAATAAATATCTTGTTCAATGATGAATTTTCTCTTGTGGATATATAAAATTGAACATTATTTATATTAAAGTTATATACCTTATCAGAAAAAAAGTGTAATAACTGTCAATTATCGGTAGATTTTCTTTAGATTTTATAATTTCTCATGAAACAAAATTTAATCAAACAAATCAAAATTTATTAAAAAAGCTAATTTTGCTTAAAAGTTATAAATATAATAAAAAAAATGAAAAAATTGAACTTCAAATTTATATGAAAAATCTTTATAAAATCTTAATAAATTTTCAAATTATTATATAAAAATTATTGCAGATGAGGATTCAAATGATTATGAAGAGGAAATGGAAAAGTTTGAAGAAAATGATGGCGAAGAATCACTGTTTATGAACAGTAACGATAATGTAGTTCCTGTAGAAGAATATTTTCAAATATAACACTATCTCGTCATTTTCGATGTGCCAGCCATACCTTGAGTTTGATTGCAACAAAAGATCTTGTAGACGCAATTGACAGAGTTCCAAATATTAAAAAGTGTCATAAATTTGTCATGGAAAAATGCCAACAATTATGGAAATGTTTAAGATCACCAAAAAAACGAGAAAAAATGAAAAAAATTTTTGAATGCAGTTTACAGAGGCCCGTTATAACAAGGTGGAATTCTACGTATGACGCCTTTAAACAAATCATTTCGTTAAAAGAAAAAATTGATGATGAAAGAATTCATGACATGTTAGAATCTAATAAAATCTTAAGAAAAAAAGATTTTGAATTTATTGAAGATTATTTGAAATTGAGTCAACCCCTGGCTTCAGCGATTGATATTTTACAAGGAGAAAAAGATTGTCATTATGGTTATCTTTTACCAACATTGTTGACTATCCGAAAAAAATGGAATACTTTATCGGCAAATAAAAGTTTGTCTATGTGTGAGCCACTGTTGAAATATTTAAAGGAAGCTTGAGACAAAAGATTTCATGATTTTTTTGAAATCATTAACAATGGCGAATTAGCAGCTATAGCAGCACTCACGCACCCCAAATTTAGAGCAAAATGGATTTCGTGCTTTGATGAAAATACACAAGCAAAAATTAAAAGGCTTGTTGAAGAATTGGTTAGGCCTAAAAAGCCGGAATCAGCTGTTTCAGATAATGAGGATACTGAAGACACGTTTTTTGATTTTGATGATGACAGCTCAAATGCATTACTAAACACGGTTTTTGCACCTTAAGAACAAGAAGAAAATGAACTAATGAGGTTTTTAAATGAAAAAACGATGTCTTTGGAGTCTTTAAATAATATGCCAGTTGTTAAAAGCTTATTTTTGAAATTTAATACCACATTACCTTCTTCAGCTCCAGTAGAAAGATTATTTTCTTATGCTACTTTAATGAACATGTCAAAATTTAATAGATTGTCCGATATTGAATTCGAAAAACGAGTACTGTATAAAGCAAATGGACTCAAAAGTTATTTGTAAGGGTATAAAGCTTTGAACTTAATAATACTTATTTTATTATTTTTATGAATAAGCAAAAAGTTTAATAATTTATAATTGATGATTAATAATTATACAGAAACATTTTTTATAAAAGCAATCTTTCAATATGAATAGGTAAAAATTTTTTAAAATAATAATCGCGATATTCAAAATCATCGAAAGATTTACATTGGCTGAGTAATCGCCACTTCATAAATTCTTTTTCAATGTTTCATATTAGAAAATTATCGCGATATTATTAAATATCTAAAAACTTACATTGGCTGAGTAATCGCCACTTGAAAAGTTATTATTCAAACTCTTGTGTTAAATATGCAATCATGATATTAAAAATTAACCAAAAATGTACATTGGCTGAGTTATCGCCACATATAATATTGTAAATTTTTACCAGCATGAAGTAAATAAATAATTTAAATAAATGACATGAAAAAATTGTTTTATTGCTTTATATAAGGTCACATCGTATAGAAAAAAATTCAGAAGTCATGCATATACAGCTATAGAGAACCTGTGTATTTATATGAGCCCACATAATTAATATACGATGTATCCATAGTCTATACACAATATGCATAAATGCGTCTAATTATGTAAATCTTATTCATAGTCAATATATTATCTCCATTTTAATTTATTTTTTTTTATTCGAAAAACCAATTTTCTTATTAGCAAAGGACAGAATTATGATTTTTCTTTTTAAAATATCTCTTCATTTTCTATAATTTTGTAATAGTATTAGATATCTCGAATGATTTCAAAGATTTATGTCTATTAAGGAAATAATATTTATAATAAATGATGTTTAAAAATATTACTTTTTATTTTTGTAAAAAATTAAAGTTTCATGATTTCATGTAAATAGCAAGAATGTTTATTGTTCGGTTAAATAAACAAAAATGTTAAAGATTTAATAAAAATTATATGTAAATGCATAACTAATTCAGAATTTCTTTATCTTTGGAATTTGACTTATATAGATTTTAAATGATTTAATTCAAATAAAATGAATTACTTATATGATTTCTTAACTTTCGTGGTAAGTAAATAATTGCTAAGATTCATAAATTCTCAAATTTTTTAAATAATAACGCTTATTACCTGTATATCGGAATGATGTTTGATGAAAAAATGTTAAAATTATTCACTAATTACAATAGTAATATGCTTTCTCGAAGTTAAATTTCGCTGGCATTATGTGAACGAAAAATTCATAAATTAGTAGGGATACTACCACAAATTTATATGCGAGATGATTTGTATGAATGATCTTCATGTATGGGTACCGACTACGAGTAAATCAACATATTTCATGGAAGTTTCATGAATCTTAAACAATTGTTCTTTTAAAATCTTTTTATTTCCGAGTATTCTTCGACCTAATCAAACAACCTTAGAATCGAAATCGAAAAGAATCTCCAAGTTTTATTTGACTTAGTCCCTGCAAATGCCTGTAAACTTCATAACCGGTATGGAAAATTTCAAAATTCATTCATATAGACGACTTCCAGGTAGCCAGGATCACCTGGATATTGTGAGATGTCATCTCGGGGAACGTACATGTTATTAATAAATAATGGCTAAATTTCAAAAGATATTCTTGTAGACAATGTTTATCTTACTCGGAACATCCATGTTTGGCTAGATAACATTTGCAACAACTTCAAAGTAGTTATTAAACTATAAGTAGAATTTCAAAAGTTTTAGCTGTAGATGATGTTTAAGTTGTCATTAACACCTAGGTATCCAAAGACGGCGATCGTGGGTACCACAGCATAATAAATAACTATTTTTTAAATATTGTCTATATCGATAAGGTAAAGTATGTATATATATATGTATAAAGTTAAATATGTGTTTGTATGTGTGAGCGTGTGCGTATGAGTTGAAATTAAATGTTCCATATAAATTTGAATAAACTTGTGTTTGTACGTGCGATTTTACATGAAATGTCCCTTATGTATATATATATATATATATATATATATATATATATATATATATATATATATGTTTATATTATGCTTGCGAGTCGACATGAAAAGTCCCACGTACATGAACGCGTGTGTGCATGCATGCGAATTGACATGAAACGTCTCATATATATAAACCTAAGGGTACTTAGATAGGTGTGTACAAGTTGTCATGAAATGTCCCATATATATATATATATAAACAAAAAAATTTCGGGTGAACGTGAGCAAGTTGATATGAAATGGACCATATATATGCAAAAACCTGTCTGTAAGGTCGTACATGAGTTGACATAAAGAGTTGCATGTATATAAAAGCGTGTATGCATGAATGCAAATTGACATGAAATGTCCCATATATGTAAACCTGAAGGAACTCGGATAGGTGTGTGAGAGTTGTCATGAAATGTTTCATATATATAGAAAAGCCTGTGATTATGAGTACGTACGAGTTGACATGAAATGTCCCATATATATATAATCCTGTGTGTGTGTGCGTGCGTATTGGCATAAAATGTCCCATATACATGAATCTGTGTGTGCGTGCGTTATAATTGACATGAAAAATCCCATGTTTATTAAAGTCTGTGTGCATGCATGCGAATTGACATCAAGTGTCCCATATATATAAACCTTTGTCTGCTTGCGTTTCAATTGACACAAAAAATCCCATGAATATTAACGTGTGCGTGCATGCATGCGGAACGACATGGAACGTCCCATATATATATATATATATAAATATATATATATATATATATATAAAACTAAGGTTACTCGGATGGGTGTGTGCGTGTTGTCATGAAATGTCCCACATATATAAAAAAGCCTGTCATTATGAGTATGTACGAGTTAAAATGAAATGTCCCATATATAATCCTGTGTGTGTGTGTGTGTGTGCGTGCGCATTGTCATGAAATGTCCCATATATCTAAACCTGTAAGTTCGTGCGTTCCAATTGACGTGAAAAATCCCATGTTTATTAAAGTCTGTGTGCATGCATGCGAATAGACATAAAATGTCCCATATATATATATAAACTGTGTGTGCCTTCGAATTGACGTGAAAAATTCTATGTTTATTAACGTGCATGTGCATGCATGCGACTCGACATGAAATGTCCCATATATATAAATCTAAGGGTACACGAATGGGTGTGTGCGTGTTGTTATGAAAAGTACCACATATAAAGAAAACCTGTACTTATGAGCACGTGCTAACCGACATGAAATATTCCATGTATGTATGTATGTATATATATACATATATATAAACCAAAATATATACGGGTCAACGGGTGCAAGTTGACATGAAACGGACCATGTATATATATATATATCAACTTGTCCGTATGTGTGCGTGTGGGTCGACATGAAATGTTGCATATATATAAGCCCAGGTGCGTATGTATGTGCGCGTCCACATATGTTTTTCTACTTACATATATATGATAAAAATTCCTTAGTACGTTTAATTAAAAAGGAATTGTGGAATTTTTAATTAAGAGGACGCTGTATCTCTCTATCCTTTTCTAATTAAAAAATGTAAATTTTTGGGAAAACTAGTTATTATTGATAGAAATTAAGGGTTGTCCGCTACTTGTTTAGTAAAAAATTAATATTTTCTCTGATGAGGACCAACTAATTTTGTTGCTTTTTTTTCAAGTAAAGTTTGACATACTTAAATAACGTATTCTCTAGCCTTACTTAGGATTTTGTAAGTATGTCAAACTTTACTTGAAAAAAAAGCAACAAAATTAATTGGTCCTCATCAGAGAAAATATTACTTTTTACTAAACAAGTAGCGGACAACCCTTAATTTCTATCAATAATAACTAGTTTTCCCAAAAATTTACATTTTTCAATTAGAAAAGGATAGAGAGATACAGCGTCCCCTTAAAGCCTTCAAATTCACAAATCATAATCATAACTGACGCTCTTTCAATTCACGATTACATTTTGATTTCTTAATTGAAATTTATTTAATTAAGGATTTCTTTTGATTTTGGAATTAAAGCCCTTTCAATTCACGATTAAATTTTGATTTCTTAATTGAAATTTATTTAATTCAGAATTCCTTTTGATTTTGTAATTAAAGCCCTTTCAATTCACGATTACATTTTGATTTCTTAATTTAAATTTATTTAATTAAGGATTCCTTTTGATTTTGGAATTAAAGCCCTTTCAATTTACGATTAAATTTTGATTTCTTAATTGAAATTTATTTAATTAATAATTCCTTTTGATTTTGTAATTTAAGCCCTTTTAATTCACGATTACATTTTGATTTCTTAATTGAAATTTATTTAATTAAGAATTCCTTTTGATTTTTTAATTAAAGCCTTTTCAATTCACGATTAGATTTTGATTTGTTAATTAAAATATTTTTAATTATTAATTTAAAAGGAATTGTTAATTAAATAAAACTTTAATTAGGAATTCAAAAAGGATTTGTGAATTAAAATTTATTTAAAGCTCAAAATGATTTAAATATTTGCAACCCTGAGTTAAGTTCATGATAATGATAAACTCAGAGTTTTTGAAATTTTGCATGTCATTTGTTGAAGCTGAGGGTTTCATGGAACTTGTATCAAAGTTTCCAAACTTGAGCGTCAAATATTTGAATTATTAATTCAATTGTTTTTTTTTTTTATTTTAAGATAAAGATTACTATTAATTTATTTTGATTTAAAGATAAACATTATTAACTCATTTTAATTTTGAGATAGATATTTTTATTAATTTATTTTTAATGTGATCAACATTATTTATTTTTAAATATTATTTACGTGGACCCTTTTATTAAAAATAATCACGTCTTTCTGCATTCTCAGAAAGAAAGCATTTTAAAGATTGCATCATCAAAAATTTTTTAATTTATTTTTTCATTGATTTGTACATATTTGGACTCAGGGAGTCAAAAAAGTGGTTTCCAGAAAATGTCTTTATGTATGCATTTGTGTGTGTGTGTTCGTTACGCCAATTTAATCTCAAATACTACTCGATGGATTTGCTTCCAATTTTTCATACAATTTAGTTTTTTGCCTAACTGGGAAGGGGAAGGGAAAGCTATTAAAAATTAGTTTTCTTAGCGTAGTCTTTTTAGACGCATTTGGAAAAAAAGTTTTTTTTTAATTTTTCATTTTTTTTGTATTTTACGTAAACTACTCGCTGAATTTGTTTAAAAATTTATATGGAAATTCTTAGCGTAGTTATAATAATTTTAGAGCATTTTTAAAATTAAAAAAAAAAAATTTTCATTTTCCATTTTTATGTGTTTTAAGTGAACTACTTTATGGGTTCACTATAAAATTTGTATGTAAGTTATTCGCTACTGTCTGAAGAAAACAATATTTAAAAACTAATTTTCTCAGAGTAGTTTTAATTTAAGTGCATTTTGTGAACTTTTGAAAAAATTTTTATCTTTGAAAAGTCGCCAGTGAGAACGGATGCAAGGTATTCCGATTTCCTTGAACATACCATATCCATCTTCTTTGACGAAAAAGTAGGAAAAACTCGAATGACGCTGTCTTTAATCAGTAATTCTCATACCATCATCAAGAAAATTCCACTGCTTCAATCGTGAACCCAGAAGCTCTGCTTTATTCTTTGGCAGGTTAAGACGTATTAAATAAATGAATTCTGTCGAGCTGATGAGTTGTGGTTCAAGACCCTGCTATTTCTCAGTAAATTAACTGTCATTGGTGTGAGTCAGTAGTGCACTGGATCCCATAGAGCTTTGAGAAATCTAAATCTCAATGCTATTAAGCTTTAAACAAGACAGAACGGGCAAATTTTCACTATATGGTACTGGAGAAGACGTTGAAGAAAGATCAGGATAAACAATCTCTTCAGCATTATAACTAGTTCAGCGCTTACTTGGATTAACGACACACAAAAAGACAGTCCTCAGATGATCGCGATGTTCTCTCCATATTCTTAGTACTACAAACTTCATGTGTTGTTTTTGTCTTCGATTCCAGGCTAGATATTGTTAAGTCACGACGTATCTTTTAATTTCTTTCATTTATAATTTTAAAGTATCTTTTCACGTCATGAACTAATTAAAACAGTTATTGAACAATAAAAGAATTTGACAAGCTAAACAGAAAAAGCGAAACAGTAAAGAAACTCGGAGTTTAATATTGGTCAATAAAACTCTTTAGTTAGCAAAATTATAAAATTAAGTAGTTCAAATCAACAACGAGTATTACGAAATTACCAAGCGAATTCTAAAATCTTTAAGAAAACATATTATTAAAATATAAGAAAATTTATAAATAAAATCGGATAAATCTCATAAACAAAATGAGTATAAAAACCAAATGAAACAAATGATATTCGGAATATTACCCCGGGTGTCTTATTGGTAATACGTTTACACTGCCCGTCAAGTTTATATTTCAAAGCATTTGCTATTATTAAATATACATGTATCAATTATTAAAATATATTCACGCATAAAAATCAATTATATTAAAAGTGTTAAAAAAATATCAATAAACCTCGAGGATCTATTACATATTGTGCCTATTTATTTGTCTGCCCATACCTAGCACCAATCTACTGAGAAATACTACAAGGTAAGAATATATAATTATTCAATAGACTCTTTATTTCAAGAATTAAGTTTATCCTTTAATAATATTCAATCGTGAGAGCGATTTCGTTCAATTAAATATTGGTGGAGTTTTTCCATCACTAGATTCATACATCTCTATCTTTATATATTTTATAAATAAATTCAATATTTTAAACATACATAATTTATATATATATATTTAATGCAATTAATTAATATAATTAAATAACATATACACTTTTATTTATTTTCACACTTTTATTTAGTCCTGGTGCAAGCCAGGACTTAACATTTTGGTTCCGGTACAAATTGTTTTAATTGAGAAATCGTATTGAAAATATTGAAGGATAATCAAAGAAAATTTATAATTCTTTACCTATATATATATATATAAAGTGCATAAAAATATATTCAAAGGGCTTATAATACAGTGTTCAAAAGTGTGTTAATTAACCGCCAAGTGCGTCAAATAAAATATTATATATTAAAGGCACAAATCAAATAAATATACATAAAATTGAATGCGAAGTGCATTATTAAAAGCGAATAGCGTCATTGAAAATAAAAATATTATACGCGAAGTGTATTATCAAATACGAATAGCGTCATCGAAAATAAAAATATTAAACGCGAAGTGTATTATCAAATACGAATAGTGTATTAAACGCGAAGTGTATTATCAAATACGAATAGTGTATTAAACGCGAAGTGTATTATCAAATACGAATAGTGTTATTAAAAATAAATTATTAAACACGAAGTGTATCATTAAATACGAATAGTGTAAAAAAATAAAATTAATATATTATACGCATGGTGCGTAATTGAAATAATTTTTATATACGCGAAATTGCGCGATTTAAAATCATATAATATAATTTACATAAAATTGTTAATGAAAATAATTGTAAAATCATTAAATAAATAAATAAATCTATATTTTAGCAAAAACAATTATAAATAAGAAATCAAGTATAAACTGATTTTAAATAATATCATTTATTTAGTGCATTGAGAAATTACAACAGATATCAATAATTTTTGCATTTTTAAGAGTGAAGTAAATTTCAAGTTCACAATTAATAAAAGAAATAAAAAGGAAAGCTGACTAAACAGTAAAAATTCAATATCATTTAAAATATTGAGTTATATTGAATAATACAAAAAACATATAAAGTTTTATGAAAAGAATATAAAGTAAATTTAAAGATATCAAAATAAAGTAAACAAACGGCATAAACAGTTGTCATCAAAACATTACAAGTGTATTGAACTTTGAAAATACAAGCTCAGCAAAATTTCTGTTACGCTCTCGTGTAGATATAACAGCAGTGAGTTAATATTAAGTTTCAAAACATAGATCGGCAAAATTCTTTACTTTTATGTAAGGATAGTAGGTCAGTGTCAAAGAATTGTTAATAACGTATGTTTACAAACGGTATTTAAAAAAAAAAAAAAAAGAGAAACACAGCAGTATTTATAATTTTTAAAACTTACAATTTTATGCACAAAATTTAATATTTTGAATAAATAAAATTCTTCATTGTTAAGTAAATAATGAAGATTTCAAATGAATAAAATAAATTTTGATCAGATAGCAAAATATATAAAAGAAGGAAAAACACAGTGGGTAATATCATACTCTAAATTACAATTATCTGAAATTTGTCAAAAATTTAATATACCTACTAAAAAAGACGAAAATATTAATGTTATTCGTGAAAGAATTAGAAATCATATTAGACAAGCAGTTTTAGGAGAACATATCTACGAAAATATTAATCCGTTTCGCATAAGCACTAAAATTACACGCTCTCCGACTAAAAATCTAGATCAAACAATTGAAAGTGATAATTTAAATAAAACCTTAGACGAAACAGTTGATAATAATACGTCAAATACAACCTTAGAAGAAACATCGGAAAATAATCTCTCAAATATAATTACGGACGTTCAATCAAATCTTAATACAGATAATTCAAGTGAACAAAATACGCTATTAAGTAAATATACGGGCACAATTCCAAAAACATTTCCACAAATTACTAAGACGAAACAAAGCCATAATAAAGAAGATAGTTTTACACAAAAATATACTTTAGCGACAAACGTGACGATTTTATCAGAAAATAATACATCACTTAACAATACTCAGGAATTTTCATTTAAACAAACAGGATATCAAGAAATAAAAGGTATTGAAAACGAAAAAAATATTACTTTAGCTGATAACACTAATACAACAGACAAAAACGTGACAATTTCATCAGAAAATAATACAACTATCGACGAAATATTAAACGACGACTTAAATCCCTCTATTAAACAGGAAAGTTTCCAAGAAATTGAGAGTATTAGAAACGGAGAAAATATCATTATAAATAATCCTAATAATAACAGCAATATTAATAATAATAATACGATAGACGACTTAGTAAATTTTATTGAGAATATCAACATGGCGCAATCAGGATATTCATTAAAAGAAATTACAAGATTGGTTCCTGATTTTGATGGTAAAAACATATCTGTAGACAAATATATTGAAAAATTAGAATTTGCTAAAGAATTACTAGATGCTGATCAACAAAAATCGTTTATGAACTATCAGAGATTTAAATTATCAGGGGCAATTGCTTCTGCAGTGAAACATACTACAATTAATACAATTGATGAATTTATTAAAATTGTAAAAAAATTATATCCTGAAATTGATAATTTATATACTTTATATGGAAAATTAGAACAAATTCAACAAGGACTTAATGAAGCAGTAGAAGGATATATAACAAGAATAAAAGAATTAACGGAGAAAATCAGAGATAAAAAGAAAAACGAGACTGGAATAGAAAGAGCAACCTTAGAACGATTTATTAATCAATTAAACCAAGATGAATTTAAATATTTTAAACAGGGGCTAGTTAACGGAATAAGATATGAAATGAAAGTAGCCGACAATTTCTCTGATGCAACTATAGAAGCAATTAAAATTGAAAAACAGTTAGAAAAACAAAATGCTATAAGAGGGAATCCAAATAAACAGAAAATTATGTTTAGTAATATTTTTCAAGAAGAAATCAAACAAATGCAGTGTTGTCAAATATGCAAAAATACTGGTCACGAAGCATTATATTGCAATATAGCAGGTTGCGTATACTGTAAAGAACCAAATCATTCATCATTTGAATGCTCCAATACAAAAAATAAAATAAGATTGATATGTAAATTTTGCAATCAATTGGGTCATTCAAGAAGCACGTGTGATTTATTAAATGACAATGAATATTATTGTCAATACTGTCAAGAAAGTAATCATAAAATTAATCATTGCCCAATAATACGAAAATATGAGATATGTTGGAAATGTAATAAGAATGGACACAACCCAAATTTTTGCACTGATGTTATTGAAAAAAAGTCTACACAAGTATGCAAGCTTTGTAACGATAAAAATCATATAACAAATGATTGTGAAGAAATAAAAATATTTATAAACCAAGCTAAGGCAAGCAATCAAATACGATGTCAATTATGTGATAAATGGGGTCACTCAGGTAAAGAATGCAGAAATAATAACATCGGTCAAAATAATTTTAATCAGAATAAGATGTTTGTCGGAAATAACAGAAATAATAATTCATATGGACAACGAATTCAAATGAAATTTTGTAAATATTGCAAAAATAGAGGGCATAATATAGAGGAATGTAGAAGAATACAATACGAAAAACCTCAAAACGCAAATCAAAATTTACAATGCCCATATTGTAAAAAATTAGGACATTCAATCGATTCATGCTTTACATTAAATCGACGGTGGCTACGAAAACAAACACAGCTGAAAAGAGCCGCGAAAAAAAACACATCGAAATTGTGCCGCGAAAAAAAACACATCTCCAAAAGTGCGGCGAAGAAAAACACATCTCCAAAAGTGCGGCGAAAAAAAACACATCTTCAAAAGTGCGGCGAAGAAAAACACATCTTCAAAAGTGGCGGCGAAGAAAAACACACCTTCAAAAGTGGTGGCGAAAAAAAACACATCTTCAAAAGTGGCGGCGAAGAAAAACACACCTTCAAAAGTGGCGGCGAAGAAAAACACATCTTCGAAAGTGGCGGCGAAGAAGAAAACCTCTTGAAAACACAGTGACAATTTTCAAAAAGGGTGTTTTTCTTCGCCGCACTTTTGAAGGTGTGTTTTTCTTCGACGCCACTTTTGAAGATGTGTTTTTCTTCGCCGCACTTTTGAAGGTGTGTTTTTCTTCGCCGCCACTTTTGAAGATGTGTTTTTCTTCGCCGCACTTTTGAAGGTGTGTTTTTCTTCGCCGCCACTTTTGGAGATGTGTTTTTTTACTTTTGGAGATGTGTTTTTTTGCGTTGCACTTTTGAAATTGTTTTTTTTTGCGTCACACTTTTGGAGATGTGTTTTTTTTGCGTCGCACTTTTGGAGATGTGTTTTTTTTCGTAGTCAATTACTCAGCTGTGATTGTTTTCGTAGCCACCGTCGAAATAATATAGAAAGCAAGTTAAGTAAATTTTGCACATTTTGCAAAAGCATTAATCACACAGAGGAAGAATGTCAAGCTAAATTAAACACATCAGCTCATATACAGGGAAACGCATAAACTCGACTTGGAAAGAGCGTACAAGACGAGTTTCGCAACAAAAGTCGCTCAAAAATTATATTGACATTCAATTTTTTGCAAGAACACACGAAATCGATTATGACTTCGAAGTAGGTGATGAGTTTAACGAAAATGAAACTAATAATGAGTACGTTAAAATTATTGAACAAAAAGAAACTTTACATAATGCAATGGAATTTAAACCAGAAATAAGAAATGATTCAACAATAATAAAATTACATAATGAAAGAAATATAGCGAACAATGAATTCATAAAAATTATACAATTTAAAACTGAAAACATTAATGATAATAATAATATACCAATTTATATATTTACGCTAGGTGACACATTACAATTTATCGAGATACGAAATCCGTATACAAATGATTTATGTAAATTATTAATAGATACAGGTGCTCAACTTAACATCATAAAAGAAAAATTAGTACCACAAAATTCTATTAATAATAATATTAAAATATATTTGTCAGGAATTACTGATATTCCGGTTAAAACATGTGGTTTAATCACTTTTCCTATTAATAATTCGCATACAAATTTCCACGTAGCATCTGAAAAATTTTCAATACCTTACGATGGTATTTTAGGAATAGATGTATTGAGAAAAAATAAGTTGAGATTAGACAAGGGATATTTAGAAATAAATGGTAAAAAATTCTTTATTCAAACAGATTATGAAAACGATAAAAATTCATTGATAAATTTATGTACAGAAAACATCGAAATTAATGACACAGCAGTTAATAACGTTTTTCATTATATCATGCTAATGCAAGACAATAATCACATATTTTCGATTACACAATTTCTACAGAATAAGAATGAAAATATTAAAAATTTTATGAAAGAAATCAACTGTGTTTTAGCAAAAGATGAATGTAAAAATAATAAGAATATAGAATATGAACAATTTCTATTAAAACTTGAAGAAAATACAAATTTCAACATTAATGATAAAGATAAACAATTCCTAACATATTTTATGGAAAAAGATATTTTAACAAATTTTATATTAAATAATCATGAAGAAGAATTTCATAAATTACAAGAAAATTTAATGTATAAAAATGTAAATTATATTAGTGAAGAAAAAAATGATCGTAGAGAAGAATTATTAAGTAAAATAAGTTTAAATCATTTAAGTGAAGAGAAAGAACAAAATATAAAGATTTTAATTTTAAAAAATGATGACATATTTTGGTTAGAAGGAGAAAATATTGGAAAATGGAATTTAGAACAACACGAGATAAATTTAACAGATAACAGACCAGTATATGTTAAACAATTTCCATTGCCACATAAATCAAGAGAAATCGCTATTATAGAAACTCAAAAATTAATTGATAATAATTTAGTAAGGCCATCTAAAAGCGCATATAACGCTCCAGCATTTGTAGTTAAGAAGAAACCAGGTCCTGATGGAAAAGAAAAATGGCGACTAGTTATAGATTATAGAAAATTAAACGAGAAAGCTATACCAGATCCATATTTAATACCATCTATAACTGAAATTTTTGATGATTTAGGCGGAAATAAATATTTTACTACTGTAGACATGGTTTCAGCTTTTCATTGGGTACCAATGAAAGAATCAGACATATATAAAACAGCTTTTAGTGTACATCCTTTAGGAAGATTTGAATTTATAGTATTACCTTTTGGCTTAACTAACTCACCACGAACATTTATGAGGGTAGCAAATACGGCTCTTGGTGAGCTAATAAATAAAAAAATATGTCATGTTTATATAGATGACATAATTATAGCTGCAAAATCAGAAGAAGAACATAATATTAAATTTAATCTAGTAGCTACAAAATTAAGGGAAGCCGGATTAAAACTAGAACCAAGAAAATGCGATTTTATGAAAAATGAAGTAACATTTTTAGGTCATATTATAAGTAAAGAGGGTATCAAAGCAGATCCAAAAAAAATTGATGCAGTAAAATAATTTCCAACACCAAAAACAGTTAAAAACATTAGAGAATTTTTGGGTTTAGCAGGTTATTACAGAAAATTTATTAACGATTTTGCTAATATAACAAAACCTTTAACGTTATTATTACAAAAAGACATAAAATTTACTTGGGATTCAGAGAAACAAAAGGCTTTTGATAAACTAAAAAATACACTATGTTCTGCACCTTTATTGCAATTTCCACAGTTAGATAAACCATTTATAATCACTACAGATGCATCAGGATATGCTTTAGGCGCCATATTATCACAAGGTGAAATCGGGAAAGATAAACCCATAGCATACGCTTCTAGAGTATTAAAAGGTCCTGAACTAAAATATCACACTTATGAAAAAGAAGCATTAGGTATATTGTTTGGAATAGAAACATTTAGTAATTATGTATATGGAAATAAATTTACAATAGTAACAGATCACAAGCCATTGCTATCTTTTAGATCTGCAGATAAAAATAACAGAGTTCAAAGATGGCGACTTAAACTATCAGAATGCGATTTTGATGTAATATATAAGAAGGGAAAAATGAATGTGAATAGTGATGCGTTATCTAGAAATCCTATAGATACGGTAGAAATCAATGTGATAACTAGAGCTCAAAAAGCAAAGGAAAATGAAGTAAATATTAAATTAACAAATATACCTTCGAATGAAATAAAAATACAAAAATTAAACGAAGAACGTACACGTATTAAAAATAAACGCGGTAGACCAAAAAAAGTAATCAAAGAAATAACCAACGAGGAAATTAAAAGTGTCGAGAACGAAGTCGAAAAACAAGAAGAAATTTACTTAAATAAACCTAATACTATTATTTATTCTAAAAATTCTATACAAAGTAGAAAAGATAATATATTACATTTAATTACTAATGAAAGGATATCTTTGGATGAGATTCAAGATGAATATTTTACACATAAAAATATTAATATAAATAACGATTTAAAAGATAATGAAATTAAAATAATAAATTATAAAAAGAGAAAAATTTTTATAATGTGCTTAAATATAAAAGAATCATCAATTTTAATAAAAGAAAAATTAATAAATAATTTAAACACGCTAAAAGATTTCTTGATTGAAAATAATTGTACTATATTTAGTATATCAAGAAATATAAAAATATTAAATATAAATTGGAACGAAATCGAAAAAATATTATACAATATTTTTAAAAATACAAATATAAAAGTTATAATTTGCTTAAATAATACAGAATATGTCGAAAAGGAAAAAAGAAATGAAATTTTTGAACTATATCATTCTTCAAGTTTAGGAGGTCATTCGGGAGCAAATAGAACATATAATCGAATTAAAAATAAATATTTCTGGGAAAATCTTAAAGTTGATATACAAAATCGTATTAAAAACTGTGAAATATGTCAGAGAAATAAATTAAAAAGAAATAAAACAAAACAACCTATGATAATAACAGATACTCCAGAGAAAACATTCGATAAAATTTCACTAGATATAGTAGGACCTCTTAATATAACTAAAAATAATAATAAATATATATTAACTATTCAAGATCATTTATCAAAATTTTTAATAGCTGTCGCGCTGAAAGATCAAACAGCAGAGACTATAGCCGACGCATTCATAAAAAAATTTATTGGCATTTTTAGTTCACCAAAACTAGTACTTACAGATAAAGGTGCAAATTTTACAGGCAAATTAATAAAAGCTATTTCAAAAAGATTTAAATTTAAAAAAATAGAAACTACTGCCTTTCATCCACAATCTAATGGTTCATTAGAAAGGGCTCATCATCCTTTATGTGAATATTCAAAATATTTTGCTGATAAAAAATTAGAATGGGATGATTGGCCTGAACTTGCACAATTCAACTATAATACTAGTGTTCATTCAAGTCATAAATTTACACCACATGAACTAGTTTTGGCCTACCCAGCTAGATTACCATCTAGTGAACCTTTAAAATCATCAGAAAAATTACAGACATTTAATGACTATGTAGAAAAATTAATAATAAATATGAAAGATATTGCAAAAATAGCTCGTGAAAATTTAATACTATCAAAAGAAAAGTCTAAATTATATCACGATAGATTCATAAAACCTGTAGAATTTCAAATAGGTGATAAAGTATGGCTTATAAAAGAGCCAAAACCAGGTAAATTAGAAAAAAATCAAAACCTGGGACCTTTTGAAGTATTAAAAGTTCACGAAAATAGCAATATCTCTATAGATTTTAAGGGTGGCTCAAAATTAGTTCATGCAAATAAATTAATTTTACATGAACGAAAAAATTAATATTATTTTATGTTTCAGAAAGAAAAAGGAAAAGAGAAAGAAAAAAAAAATGCTGTTAATTTTATTCATATTATTGGCTATTGTTAGAGAAAATGTTGCAATTATTGGATTCAACTGTGAATCCACGGACCCAATCATCACGACATATTCTCTACTAGACACAGGAGAATGTGATTTTCAACAAGATAATATTACAATAACCAACTCTACGATAGAATTATTACAAATAGCGGAATTTAAAAAAATTAAAGTTATACAGTGTAAAATAGAAATCCAAAGAACGATTTTTCATTGCGGGATGTTCAGTTACCTTGAATCCACTCCTCATGCTTTGCAAGAATATCTGTACGAAATTAGCCATGAAAAATGTAAATTCATTCACGATACAGGAATCTTTAAATATAATAATATACATACTATAGCAGACCTGAAAATAAATTCAACAAAAGCAGCTGGAATAGACCTTGCAGGCTCAGTAAAGGATAAAACTTGCACAGGAGCTTCATACACAGACAATTTTGGATCTTGGAACAACGTTTTAGTATAGGGCCTTATAAGAATAACTTTATTAGAAGAACACGCTCAAGTAAGTCTAAAAAATGATAAATTAAGATTAAATTCAGGGACTGTATGTAAATTTTCGGATCAACATTGCATTGATTCGCAAGCAGGGTATACTTTTTGGGAAAATTTACCTACAGAAGCAGGTTTTAAAACAGAATATGAGACTTTATACAGAGGCCCTGCAACTATAATAAATTCACCTAATCAAAAACCCATATATACTGTAAACACAGAAACAATAACATTTTCTTTGTCCGCGTTAAATAATGTAAAAATTTGCGATAGAATATTAACAAAAACGGAACATCCGAAGCTATTTATTTTAGATATATCTTATAATAAAATATTATTTGACGATAATACAATAAAAAAAGATGTAACAAATTTAGATTTGTTTACATATATAAACTCAAAATTTGTATATATTGAAAAACATTTTAGAGCTGATCTTACAGATTTATATTTTAATATTTTAAAAGAAAAATGCGAAAAAAAGGTAATTCGCGAATCCTTATCCCTTGCGTCCATAGCTCCTGATGAATTCACTTATAACATCATGCAAAAACCAGGCTATATAGCTAAATTTGCCGGCGAAGTAGTACATGTTATTAAATGTACACCTGTAGAAACACAGTTGCTGCATACAAACAAATGTTATATTCAATTGCCAGTATTAACGAAAAATCAAACATGGTTTTTGACACTAAAAACACATATATTATTAAAATCAGGATCGGAAATAAACTGTGATTCGATAATTCCTCAATATTATAAAATTGGAGAAAATTGGATAAATCTACTACCAAAACCGCGACCAACAAAAAATATAGTAAAAGTCTTAAAACCAAACACTCAAAAGTCGTGGATACCAGAAAAAATATCTTCTTTAGCAACAAGCGGAATTTATTCTCAAGAGGATTTACAAGAATTACAGCAACACATTATGTTTCCTTTTGAAAAAGCAGCGCTACTTAATGCCATAGCAAGAGGTATACAGGGAGAACAAAACACACAAGTAGACTTATTAAATAATCTACTTACAGAAAATACATTGTCGCATATTGCAGAAAATACTTGGAATAAATTTATAAATAAATTGACAACTTTTGGATCTATAAGCTCAGCTATAATAATGATATTAATTATTATCCAAATAATTAAATTGACAATAGACACAATAATAAGGGGCTATACCCTTCACACTATTTATGGCTGGTCTATACATTTGTTAGGAGCAATTTTCAGCTCTCTAACACATTTAATGATTACATTAAATACCAATCAAGTTAAAAAAAAAACAAATTACGAAGAGATCCAACTAAAAGAAATAAGAATAGAAAAACCTTCTATATCAAAACCAACACCATTAAGAGAAACAACACAATCATGCATAGCGAAATCTACACCTCCACCTTTACCCTTAAAAGCACCATACACCAAACCACCAGTACCTACACCTTCTCCCAAACCTATTCAAGAAGAGCCTAGATAATTACCACTCTTCTGCTCTCGCATAGATTAATTAAATAATTATTACTATTACAGACTATTTTTTTATTTTTCTCTAAAATGATTTTCAAATTAAGAAACGATTTTAGCTATTTTATATTGTTACATCTAAGGTATGCAGGTAAAGCTTAAGTCTATTACGTTTTAGATTGCATAGTTACCTATATAATCATCTTGAGTCGAGAGGGAAGTGAATGAATATTCACTTATATATTCGCATTATATTTAAATGATTTTATACTATTTAAAAAATTACTCTCACATAAGTTATAATAAAAAAATTTTTTCATTTGTAAAGAAAATTTTGAAATGTATAAATTAAATTAATTTGAAAGTATTTATAAGCAAAATTACGATTAATTTAAGACAATCTATATTACAAGTTTGAAATAACAATATAATTTAAGAATTTTCTATTTTTCTTATATTTCATTACCAATAATCATACATTACTTAACAATTATATAATAGAAAAATACATCGAATATTTGTATGAAGACATTCAAATAAAATATTTTTATTAAATAGATTTAAGATAATTATGTGAATTGATCAATAACTGGAAAAATTCTTATTACATTAAAATCCTTTTTTTTTTTTCCAAAAGTTATCATTCCAAAAATATATGCAGTTATTGATCAATCAGCTAATTTACCTTAGCAAGCATATTGTAAAGTAAGTCGGTTGTTAAGAAACCAAGTGCAATGCGATTTTTTATGAAAAATGAAAAAGAAAAGTATTTTTAAATATTATAAGTACAAAAAAAACTATATAATTTAATAATTATTATTATTATCATGAATAATTTGAAAAACATTTTCATAAGTTTAAAATAACTATATAATTTAATCATTTTTATCACTATTTATATAGTTTTTATTATCATGAATAATTTGAAAAAGATTTTTATAAGTTTAAAATAACTATATAATTTAATCATTTTATTACTATCTATATAGTTTTTATTATCATGAATAATTTGAAAAAGATTTTTATAAGTTTAAATGAGAAATAACAAAGAATTTTTACTATTTTTGGCATTAATTTTAAAGATGAGGCTTTTGAAAATTAGGTTAAAACATCAAAAGAAAAGACATATATATATATATATATATATATATATTGCGACGAGTATACATACTCACGCATTCAAACTTCCCGCCTGACGGCCAAGCTACTACAGAACAATAGTTCTGAGCTCAACCGCCAGGTGGCAGCCCCAAGCGCCGCTACACGCATTAAGAAAAATGAGGCCGGAGTATATAAGAGGCTGAGAAGCACAGCTAAGCAAGCAGTGTAGACTATAGCCCTCTCTCTCTCTTTACCTAAGTGAGCACACAAGGCTAAGAGAGAGTGAGACCGATAGTAGCTGGCTACCTTGGCTTGTGGAACACCACAGCTTAGGTAGAGCTTTTCTCTCTCTCTTGCATACGAGGATAGATCAAGTGAGCACACAGGTCTACACTCTAATGCATAGACAGGTATTATAGAGATGCGTCAAGTGTGCACACAGGCGCATATCTATGTTACCTAAGAGCATACACTAGCCGCTTTTGCCCGCCGCATACCTACCGTTGCGCCGTTGAATTTAAGGGTGTCGTCCACCCAAAATCTTGATCAAACTTCATAACCGCATTAATTCAATTTAAGGGTGTCGTCCACCCATTGCATTATTTACGCGCATTTGTTAAAAGGACCCCGTCCGACCGTATTTTCTTAGTTATTAATTATAATTAGAGTAAGGGTGCCGCCACCCAATCTTACCGTAGTTTTAGTTACAGCGTATTAAATTATTATTTAGTTGTCGCGCATTTATTTAATAATTAGTTTAAATCTTAATTAATCTTTTGGTTTCCCGTTTTTGTTTGTTTTACAGGAAACGGCCACCGACGCAAAACCGACCGGCCAGGCCGAAATCAATTTAAGCCAAAGACATAATTAGTTAAAGCCACTTGCACTTTCTTTTTAGCTGAAAAGTCAATTCTATTCATTTCTTTTTTTTCTATATTAAATTCATTAATTTCATTTAACGTAAACCAAGTTATTATTTTCTATTGAGACTTTCACCAGCCGTCAAGTGGCCAATATAAACCGCAACATAACACTTTCTCATTGTACACATATTAAGGTTAGGTTAGTGATTTTTTTTTTTTTTTTTTTTTTTTTTTTAAAAAAAAAGATTAATATATAAAGGATATTGTCCTCTATATGATAAACCTTTTATATATGGTGAAGTCGAGGAAGTCCCCCGCCCGGCATCTGTTTAACACATTACATCAGGCTAGGACTGTCAGACCCACCATACCGAAAACTTTGACTACCGATGGATGGTCAGCCACTTTTGTAACCAACAATCAACCGATACCCAATGAGGTCGGATTTTTTAAAGAGTCGCGATATAAATAGCACATACACTTATTTTCTTTCGAAAAAAAAGTTAGAGGTACCTGGCCAGGATTCGAACCCATGCCCTCCGCGTTGAAGGCAAGAGCTCTATCCATTACGCCACCGCGCTCTTTAGGTTAGTGATTAGTATTATATAAATGGTAGGGTTTAGTTTTGTTATCAAAAATATTATATTTTTATTTTATACACGTCGTTGTAAGATGGCAATGAGTACAATAAAGCCAAGGTACTCTACAGTATAAACAAACGTGTACTACCCGGTTACTATCCTTCATATTCCGCCGTCCAATCCCTCTAACTCCTGCCGATCTTACCCTGGTAACTCGCTGAAGCGTCTGGCAACAGGAGTTACACGTATTTCCCCCTCCCGAGAGGGAAAAACGTTACATGGCGCCCGAACAATTGGACTTCCGGTAATTATTTACGGTAATTCTGCTATAAATTAGTAGCATAACCTTCAAAAATAAATTTTCGTTAAAAAAAAAAAAAAAAAAAAAAAAAAAAAAAAAATTTTCTTTTATTCGTTCGCCATTTGCAACTTAACGTTACATGGCAAGTGAACGTTAAAGAAACCAGTTATTTCATTACACTTAAATCACCATTTGTGAATTAATCACATGGTGTAATAATATTGAATTAAAAACAATTCAAGTATTAAAATAAAGAATTTTTATAAATTATATTTTTTTATGCCAGCGTAACATAACGTTGCGTGGTCAAATATAAAAGTTCATTTTTTTTTACTTTAAACTCGCCAGTTGCAACCTAGAGTTACATGGCGTTTTAACGAATAAACATTTAAATTTAACATACTGCCGCCAAACTATTTGTTAAATCACCTTGGGGGTTCTAAACTACCAATAAATAGTTTCGAGCCGTCCAAGACTCCAAGATTAAAAATTTCTTTCATAACCTATAAAAAGATCAAATCCTACTATTCTATCCTATCCTCAAATAACCAGTAGTCACTCTTGCTCATCCGAAACAAACACTAGGGTAACTAGCTCTTAGATTACATTGTAAGCGCAGGCCGCCGCCGCATAGAAGCTTAACCTGCACTTACAAATCAAAGTTAAGAGAATTTGATTAAACAAAATAGGATTAGATCCAAAAATAATTAGTATTTTTAATTTACTTTATTTATATTAGGTTAGAATAGATTTAATTCTGCGTCTTTTCTCGGTTTCTATTCAAATAAATAATAAACTCACGGGAATAAATTTCTTTTCGATCACCTTTCGTAACATTAATACAAGTAAATTACGTGAAATTCCCGATAAATAAAATTTTTTTTTTCTCTTAAACAATGAATTCGCGAATCAAATGGGTCTATGACCTATCCGACGATGAAGTTGCCACTCATCTAACCGAACTACACCGCTCAACGAAAGGTGATAGCGAAACGCTCCGCGACAAATTAGTAGATTACGTCAAGAATCATCAAGAAGACTATGCTTCAAAACCCGCCGATCCCCCTGACTTCGATGAAAACGCGTACAAGTTACTGAAACGCGCAGAAGCCGATGGCCGCATAAACAACGACAGAGCTGGCATTTCAAACGCAGACGCAACTTACCACTCTGTCAGTCCTTCGCCCACTAGAGAAACATTCTTCGTCCAAAGTGAAACATGCATTATAGAGAAAATGCGCAAGTGGAACTGCCACTTTGACGGTAAAGATCTGTACGCATTTCTAGAAAGGGCTCAAGAGTTAAAAGATGCGTATAACGTATCAGATGCTGACTTCCTTAAAGGATTCCCAGAACTGCTCAGATCTGATGCCCAGCTATGGTACCGCAACTGCGCGGGTAACATAAGTAATTGGCAACAACTTGAAGCAAAGCTTCGTGCCTATTATTTACCACAAGCTGAACGCCGCACATTAAACCGGCTAATTGCGGAAAGGAAGCAGAAAGACAAGGAGTCTATACGCTCCTACGTAACAGATTTATCGACTCTCATGCGACGACGCGGTAATATTCCGCCCGATGAGCAAATCGATAACCTTTATTATAATGCAAGAGCAGCTCTTCGCTTACACATTAAGCAAAGCGAGATAAACTCTCCCGAAGACCTTATCCAAAGAGCCGAGGAGATTGAAGAAACCCTAAAAGAAATAAAAATCGATAGTAAGGAAAAATCTCCTAAACCTTTGTTCTTCCAAAATAGAAGAAATGAACGAAAACCCGCTACTCCAAACAAACGCAATACAGCAGCAATGGTCACTGACTACGATAGCAGTACCAGCTGCTGGAATTGCAAACAAACAGGCCACAACCGCTCATCTTGCGAAAACAAAAGGAAAATCTTCTGCTCTCGCTGCGGAAAAGATGGTACTCTCTCTAGAGATTGCACCTGCCCAGACCAGGAAAACTAAATAAGGGTCGGCCGAGACATAAACCCGAGCCGACCCAAGATCTTCCTGAACTTGACCCCAGATATTTTCTGCCTGCAACCGCATGCAAAATAAAGATGTCAGCACTGGTGGACCCAGGAGCTGTAACATCATTTATACACCCGAAATTCGCTAAAAGGTTAGCACGCAAAGATTGGGCATTATCTGACGACGCAAGAACAGTCTTGTTAGCAGATAACCGAAGTGTAAGGATTACACAAAAAGTGACTGGCTATATAAAAATCAAAAACTTTATATTGCTCCACTCTTTCTCAATCATGCCTAACCTAGAAAGCGACATATTACTAGGAATGGACATTCTCACTAGGCTAAACATAAAAATTAGCATAGATGGAAAAGAGATTAAGCCATCCAACAAAAATGCAGCAAATAATAATGCTTGCACCGTAACACCTAACTTAGGACTGCAAGAACCTACTGGTCCAGAAAAATGACGTTTAGATAACTTCCTAAAAGAAGAATTCAAACTCTTCGAAGAGGTAGAAAGAGTAACGCCTCTAGCGAAACATAAAATTAAGCTAGTAGACCCAACGCCTATAAAACAGCGCTACAGGCCTAGAAACCCTGTAACGCAAGAAGTTATAAACAAAGAAGTAGACGAAATGCTTGCAAACGGCATCATAAGTCCTTCTACGAGCCCTTGGAGCTCGCCAGTGGTTCTAGTCAAAAAGAAAGATGGAAAACAGAGGTTTTGCATAGACTTTCACAAGCTTAACAGCGTAACACGCAAAGACGCATATCCTCTTCCTCAAATAAATTCAATTTTAAATAAGCTTAAAGGAGCCAAATTTTTGAGTACAATCGACCTTAAAAATGGATATTGGCAAGTACCGTTAACAGCTGATAGCAAACCCCTCACCGCTTTCACAGTGGCAGGCAAAGGCCTCTTTGAATTCAACGTTATGCCTTTTGGCCTACATTCGGCTACCGCAACTTTCCAAAGGCTCCTTGACGCTGTTATCACGCCAGACATGTCTCCGCATGCATTCGCCTACCTAGACGACATTATAGTGATTTCGCCCACTTTAGACGAACACATCACACATTTACGTGATGTTTTCACTAAATTGCGTCAGGCAAATTTAAAACCAAATATGGAAAAATGCTGCTTTGCTAGAAAACAACTGAAATATCTAGGGCACGTAGTAAACGAATCAGGTCTACATACTGACCCCGAGAAAACAGAACCTATAGCTAATCTTCCACCTCCGACTAACGTCAAGGAGTTAAGAAGATTTTTAGGTCTCATCTCCTGGTACAGGCGATTCGTAAAAGACGCCTCTCACATAGCCGCTCCGCTCAACCGGCTCTTAAAGAAAAAAGCAGTCTGGATATGGGGCACCGAGCAACAAGATGCATTTATTGCTCTTAAAAAACTGCTAACCGAAGCACCAGTTTTAGCCTGTCCGGACTGGACACAAACATTCATGCTACAAACAGACGCAAGCATAGAAGGCTTAGGCGCAGTTCTTACGCAAGAACTCGATGACAAAGAAAGAGTCATTGCCTATGCCAGTAGAACACTCTCGTCTGCAGAAAAAAATTACTCAGCAACAGAGCTTGAATGTTTGGCAGTTAAATGGGCAATCTGGAAAATGCGTGACTATATTCAAAATTATCATTTTATAGTCATAACCGACCATCAGTCATTGAAATGGCTTAACCAATTAGATAATCCATCCGGTCGCCTCGCCCGTTGGGCCTTAGAACTTAGTCAGTATGACTTCGAAATAAAATATTGACGAGGCACAGAAAACACAATCGCCGATATTTTATCTCGACAACCAAGTCAAGTATGCGCTGTAGCAAACAGCAAATGCTCTTGGTACCACCCTTTACTGAAAAAAGTAAAATCTGACCCGTCCGCATTTCCAGATTACCATATTGTAAATAATAAGCTATTCATCCACAAAAAAATAGTTTCTGCAAATCCATCCAGCGATCCCGAATACAAATTATGCGTACCCATGGAAGAACGCCCCGAAGTGCTCCACGAAGTGCATAAATTCCGTAACAGCAGGCCACTTAGGAACGTTTAAAACACTAGAACGTCTTAAAGCGCGTTACCATTGGCCAAAAATGCTGGTTGACGGCGCCAAACATGTCAAAAATTGTTTGAGTTGCCAACAACACAAACCGCAACAAAAATTCCCGCCCGGATTTATGCAATTCTCAAAGGTAGACAAACCATGGGAAGTTGCATCTGTAGACCTTATGGGACCGTTCCCAAAGTCTAAAAATCAGAACACAAGCCTGATAGTGATGCAAGATCGCTTCACTAAATGGGTTGAGCTCAAACCCGTAAAAAGAGCCACCGCTAGAACAATAGCCAAGGCTATAACAAACCAGATTATCTTGCAACACGGTTGCCCCGCTACAGTGTTAAGCGACAATGGTAGTCAATTTATAAGCTCGGATTTCAAAGAATTCCTCAAGCTTAATGGCATAAAACATCGGCTTACTCCTACATACTCACCACAGTGTAACCCGGTAGAACGGGCGAATAAAGTAATAAAAATGATGATAAAACAATATGTAGGAGAAAACCATAAAAACTGGGATGAGAACATCAACCAGCTTGCTTTCGCTTACAATACAGCCAAAAGCGAATCAACTGGATTCTCACCAGCATTTTTAAACACAGGCCGAGAATTAACTCCACCTGGTGTAATTAATAACATGCCAAACCGCAGATCAACGCCGCTTTCCCGTATTAAAAACTTACAGGAAGCAATTGAGAAAACTCAAAATAACTTAATTGCCAGCTTCCTTAAACAAAAAGCGCATTATGATAAGCGCCACCGCGACTGGTCTCCAAAAATTAGAGATCAAGTTCTTAAAAAATTTCATAGTTTATCTGAGAAAGACAAAAACTTCTCAGCCAAACTCCATCATACATTCAAAGGCCCGTATAAAATACATAAAGTCTTGTCACCAGTTGTGTACGATCTTATAGATGATAAAAACACTATAACAAAACGCGTACACATAAAAGACATCAAACCGTTTCATAGCCAGTAATAGTTCCAAATATACCCGCTAGATGGCTACGCCACCCGCATCAAGAAAAACCAACCACATATTATAAGTAATCATAGGCAATAACCCAAGTAATCATAGCCACTCGTACTCGCAATGTATAATCAAGCGTTAAAAGAATTCGAAGAACTGTGGCGTCAAGCCGGCGAGCCACCATCGCCACTGCGACCGCCGCGTCGTACCTGCAAATTGGGTGAAACACCACCTGTCCACCCACAACCGAAACCAGCCACAACACCATCCTCCACCCACCCCCCACAACCTGTACCCAGTTCCAACGTAAGCTGCCTAAGGATAAAGTCTATAACAACCTTTAAAAACAACCGCCTGTTGTTGAATAAGCAAGTGCCAATGACCGACCATAGAAGAAAAGCAATCGTCGATCTTCCGGATGGATCAAAAGTAGACGTGCCTGTAGGAGCAAAAAAGTACAGAGTGCGGGTGGCAGGACAAAAATGGAGTCTGTGGCTGGATCCATCGACAGGTAATGTCAAAAAGGCGTGCAAAGTCACAACGAGCGGCAAGGTATGATTACTACTTCTCTTAATTAATAACACATATATATTTTTCTTTTAACAAGCCTTAAAAATAATTTCTCGTGATAATTCTATATATTTTTTTTTATTAATTCACCCGCACCGTTCACACATGGTTCACTCTCCGAAGAAAGGGGGGGGTGCGACGAGTATACATACTCACGCATTCAAACTTCCCGCCTGACGGCCAAGCTACTACAGAACAATAGTTCTGAGCTCAACCGCCAGGTGGCAGCCCCAAGCGCCGCTACACGCATTAAGAAAAATGAGGCCGGAGTATATAAGAGGCCGAGAAGCACAGCTAAGCAAGCAGTGTAGACTATAGCCCTCTCTCTCTCTTTACCTAAGTGAGCACACAAGGCTAAGAGAGAGTGAGACCGATAGTAGCTGGCTACCTTGGCTTGTGGAACACCACAGCTTAGGTAGAGCTTTTCTCTCTCTCTTGCATACGAGGATAGATCAAGTGAGCACACAGGTCTACACTCTAATGCATAGACAGGTATTATAGAGATGCGTCAAGTGTGCACACAGGCGCATATCTATGTTACCTAAGAGCATACACTAGCCGCTTTTGCCCGCCGCATACCTACCGTTGCGCCGTTGAATTTAAGGGTGTCGTCCACCCAAAATCTTGATCAAACTTCATAACCGCATTAATTCAATTTAAGGGTGTCGTCCACCCATTGCATTATTTACGCGCATTTGTTAAAAGGACCCCGTCCGACCGTATTTTCTTAGTTATTAATTATAATTAAAGTAAGGGTGCCGCCACCCAATCTTACCGTAGTTTTAGTTACAGCGTATTAAATTATTATTTAGTTGTCGCGCATTTATTTAATAATTAGTTTAAATCTTAATTAATCTTTTGGTTTCCCGTTTTTGTTTGTTTTACAGGAAACGGCCACCGACGCAAAACCGACCGGCCAGGCCGAAATCAATTTAAGCCAAAGACATAATTAGTTAAAGCCACTTGCACTTTCTTTTTAGCTGAAAAGTCAATTCTATTCATTTCTTTTTTTTCTATATTAAATTCATTAATTTCATTTAACGTAAACCAAGTTATTATTTTCTATTGAGACTTTCACCAGCCGTCAAGTGGCCAATATAAACCGCAACATAACACTTTCTCATTGTACACATATTAAGGTTAGGTTAGTGATTAGTATTATATAAATGGTAGGGTTTAGTTTTGTTATCAAAAATATTATATTTTTATTTTATACACGTCGTTGTAAGATGGCAATGAGTACAATAAAGCCAAGGTACTCTACAGTATAAACAAACGTGTACTACCCGGTTACTATCCTTCATATTCCGCCGTCCAATCCCTCCAACTCCTGCCGATCTTACCCTGGTAACTCGCTGAAGCGTCTGGCAACAGGAGTTACACGTATTTCCCCTCCCGAAAGGGAAAAACGTTACAATATATATATATATATATATATATATATATATATATATATATATATATATATATATATATATATATATATATAAAATAAAGGAATTATATTATTAAAAGCAAAAAGAAGAGATACACGTGTATAGAAAAAGTATGTACAATATACATATAATGGATGGATTCAATCCCATCTCTCATCATCTTCATTACGAACAGGATCGCAGTATATTGGAACCCATAAGGGTTGCCTTCTTCTTGTGGAATTATCAAATAAAATGGACCCAGTGGACACCAAATTATAGCCAATATACAGGAAGTAACTATACTGAATCAGCAACATCCGCATAAATACCCCTTGAACGATGACTTCTCGTTGTTCCCAACGAAACAATGAAGCCAGGTCCCACACATCAAAACCATCAGCCACACTATCTCCGGACAACCATCTCTCTAAAGATAGTCTACGGACACGTCGTTCAAGACGGGTGAAGTCCCAATAGTCGAACTAAAACACAAACAGAAGAAAATACATTTATTAAAACTTATTAAATTAAAAAAATTAAATATAAGTATATATATATAATTAGTATAAATACTCACACAGACGGTTTGATAGCGGCGACGTGGATAATAGAAACTCATGTTTTTGAATGTACTCATATCAAAAACAATCCAACCTTTTATACAAACTAATAACTGTCAAAACCAATCACATACTTTACTACATCAGCAGTATATACATATTTTTGCAAACACATCAACAAAAACTATGTCACCCACTTACCATTGCAAAATATGCCAAAAATTCATTAAATTTCAAGAACTAAACATTTTTTTTTGTAATAGATCATAAGAGAACAAATTTTTTATGTAAATTGTTCAATAATTGTATTTTCAACCCTTGCTGTTTCTCGTACCGATAAACAACATCTTGAGCCCCAAGGTGTTACGTCACGACGTATCTTTTAATTTCTTTCATTTATAATTTTAAAGTATCTTTTCACGTCATGAACTAATTAAAACAGTTATTGAACAATAAAGGAATTTGACAAGCTAAACAGAAAAAGCGAAACAATAAAGAAACTCGGACTTTAATATTGGTCAATAAAACTCTTTAGTTAGCAAAATTATAAAATTAAGTAGTTCAAATCAACAACGAGTATTACGAAATTACCAAGCGAATTCTAAAATCTTTAAGAAAACATATTATTAAAATATAAGAAAATTTATAAATAAAATCGGATAAATCTCATAAACAAAATGAGTATAAAAACCAAATGAAACAAATGATATTCGGAATATTACCCCGGGTGTCTTATTGGTAATACGTTTACACTGCCCGTCAAGTTTATATTTCAAAGCATTTGCTATTATTAAATATACATGTATCAATTATTAAAATATATTCACGCATAAAAATCAATTATATTAAAAGTGTTAAAAAAATATCAATAAACCTCGAGGATCTATTACATATTGTGCCTATTCATTTGTCTGCCCATACCTAGCACCAATCTACTGAGAAATACTACAAGGTAAGAATATATAATTATTCAATAGACTCTTTATTTCAAGAATTAAGTTTATCCTTTAATAATATTCAATCGTGAGAGCGATTTCGTTCAATTAAATATTGGTGGAGTTTTTCCATCACTAGATTCATACATCTCTATCTTTATATATTTTATAAATAAATTCAATATTTTAAACATACATAATTTATATATATATATTTAATGCAATTAATTAATATAATTAAATAACATATACACTTTTATTTATTTTCACACTTTTATTTAGTCCTGGTGCAAGCCAGGACTTAACAATATAATAAAAATAAGTATTTTTTTTTCTCATTTAATATTTTAAATTTACTGCTCGTGACTAATTTAAGATATTTTTTAAAAATTTAATTAGAAAATAAAACAAAAACAAGTGTTGTAACTTAAGATTGATGCATGAGAAAATTATGTAAACACTGTGATACTTGAACAGTTGGAAAGATGTAAATGTTTCGAATATATTTATAATTACAGAAAATTATTAATATTGACATCAATTGAGCTTGATTTTGATGATTTTCTCGTATAGTTATGACAGTTGAAAAGTGTTTAAGTTATAAGAATATTGAAATTTTAAAAACTTTTTTGGAGTTTAATTTTTAGTTTCTTACCTTCTAAAGTATTTTTGCAGTTTGTACAGGAGAAGTGAGGTACCCAATTTTTATCTTGATTGTGAATTGACAGTTTAAAATAGGCTTCATAAGATTCACAAAGCTTTAGATTAGTTCTCTAAAATGATTTTTAACTTCTCACTATAATAAATTCACCGCAAATGAAACAAAATGAATCAACATCGTTTTTACATTTCTTTGTCACCATTCGTATACTCACTAGGAGAGTATCACACCTCCAGATCACGGATTTTGCTCAAACTTTGGGATAAGTTTTCAGATGATAAAATATGGGAAAAGCTAAAGTTATAGTCACAAACACTTAATATTTTCCAGTTACAGGCAATTAAAGAAAATCACTAAAAAAGTTACTAGATTTTTAAACGCATATAGTTCTTTAGCATTGATAGCTAGAAGCTTGAAACTTTTTTTAAATTAAAGCTGAGCTCAAATCCTCTCAAAACAGTAGTTACAGCATATCAAAATATTATTTTTTCCCAAAGTTATAGCGTAATAAAGATTGGACCTAATTTCAGCTTTTATCATTAATTAATGTTTTAAAAAGAAAATTCAGGTTCAATCCTTATTAAGCTTTAACTTTAGGAAAAAATAATATTTTGATATGCTGTAACTACTGTTTCGAAAGGATTTGAGCTCAACTTTAATTTAAAAAACTAGCAAAAAATACCTCGCTCCTAACGTCGCTCGGTTGAATTTTCATATATTATATTATTATGTATAAATTAGCCAATTTTAAAATAAAAAAGAATCAACGCAACTTATGAATTGTGATATTGTAGTTTTGTACTAAATTAAATTTTTCTATTTTTATAAAAAAGAATAATTAAAGTTACAATGTGCATAAAAATTGTTTAAATACAAATTATATTATGAAGAATTAAGAATTTGTTCTACGAAATTGCATTTGAATAAATGAAAAAATATAATAGGAATTTTTTCTTTTTAATCACGTGTTTCAATCACGAACCATGAAATAATCGAAATGAGTATTTGACGTTTACTAGAACTAACAACTGCACAGAGAAAAGAAAGTATTGTCAAAAAAGGTTCTAAATCAAGTATATCTAATTTATGTATTAAGGTACTTAAAAAAAGAGTGACGATATAATTTCAATTAGTACTATAGCTTGAATTTTAGGGACCAATGTTGGTACTATTATATTATGAAGTAAGAGCATAAGTTTGCAATGCTTACTGCCTTTTTTTTGGTATTAAGACTGATCTTTCACCTACTCGATTCAAGGGCAATATTTCGCAGAAAATGCAATTGTTAACCTCTTTTCGTGCGGCTTTTCCTGTTACTAGAATTGAAAATTATTAAATATAGAATTATTTATATAATATATAACTCTTTAAAATTACTAATAATTAATAGTTAAATTCATGATATTCAAGGATTAAAACGATACATGTTTATCTTCCATATTCCGTTTTAAAATAGTTACTTTTAAGTTTCAAATTAATGATTAGAAATTTAAAATTGATATATATATATATATATATATATATATATATTTTTTTATATATTATATTATATTATTTATATGATTTACATTATATTTATCAACTGTTGAAAATCGTTCCACAATTTATTGGGCTTTACGTTAACAGGTATTAATTATATTGAAGTTTTTCGCTCCTAACGTCGCTTAGTTGAATTTTCTTTTATTATATTATTATGTATAAATGACTAATTTTAAGTAAATAAGAATTAATTAATTGAATTTTGAGTACTGAATAAAATTGAAAATAATTTGATGAAACATAATATAAAAATATATGTACACATGTGCTTAAAGTAAAAAAGCGTATAATTTATTTCAAGTGACTATTTCTCACTCTACTGCCATTAGAAAAACAAAGATAGTACGATATTTGATGTACACTGTTAAAAATTATGAAATTTGCTTCCGATACTATTATTGAAATTTCAATTTTTACTTTAAATTTTATACAATTTTATATTAAAATTAAGATAAAATTATTAATTTTACATTAAAATTAGGATAAAATTATTAATTTTATATTAAAATTACAGTGAAATCATTAATTTCAATGAAATGTTTGGAAGCTAAATTAATATTTTACATTAAATTTAATATTATTTTTAACAGTGAAAATAAACTGAGAACTGGGTACTGAGTTACAACTATAATTTCCAGACCTCAATATATGACCATGAATTTGAATTATGAAATTAATTTATAAGTGAAACATGCTTAAAAGAAATTCGTGTTGATTTCTAATAAAAATATCTTCACAAATGTATTTTATATATATGATATACAAAATTTAAATAGAAAAAATCATAAGATTAAAATACAACATTTTAGTTAATTTTAAATTCGAATATTTCGGAATAAAAGAATAACTATTTGCAATTACTTAACAATCCTTTTTGCATCTAATATAAAAATTTAATGAGATACAAATATTACAAAGTGTATGTATCACAAGTAAGGTTTGCATATCATAAATATTATAATTTTTAGAAAATTCTTGATATTAATAGATTATTAATTTGAAAAATTAAATATTTTTTTATTGATGACAAGTAACTTTTCAAAAATAGTTAAAATAATACTGCAAATGTCAATGAACATTTTCATCAAAATAAATTTCAACGCTATAATTATTAAAATAAACATTTTTATTTAACTACAATCTATTGTAATAATTATTTTTTTAATATATATACATATATATATATATATATATATATATATATATATATATATATATATATATATATATATATATATATATATATATATAAAAAATAATAATTTTATTTGATGAACAGTTATATAAATATTTTATATTTATAATTGTATAACAAAATTTATTAAATTAAAATTGTATTCAGTTATCATTCAGAGAATGAGGTATTTAAATTAGTTTTCATGAAAATATATTATTTAAAAAGTTACTTGTTAACAATTTTTTATAAATAACATACATTTAACCTTAATTACATTTTCATTTGTACACGTGTTTACATTTAAATGAATTGTGATTTATATGAAAATTGTTAGCAATTCATTTCATTGAAGCAATAATATTTTTAATAAGAGAAACATTAATTTTTAAAAAATATCAAATTACCTCATTTGAAAAATTATAATTACATGATATAAAAATATTTTTTTTAATATCGTTTGAACATAAATTTTATAAAATAAAATTTAAAAAAATTATTTATTAGATATTAAATTTTTTTAATAGTCAATTATAAAGATAGGACAATATATAAAATATGAATAAATGTTTCTGATTATGTCTATAATTATGCATTTATATGTATGAACTGTCTAGATAGAAGTAGAATTCCCGCTGAAAAAGTAAATATTTCAAAAGAAAATTTACTTATCATTTGCGAAACATTTATTATGAATGCGGAAAAAAATAATATTCTGTAATATCACTCTATAATTTGTATTAAATATGATACAAATCATTGAAAGTACAATTATTTCATTATGTTAAATTTGTTGTCAAAGTTTGATTATATTTTACTATAAGAAGATAAAAAAATTAACTGTCTTTCCATTCTATTGCTGAATTTCCATAAAAGGAATGTATTAATTTGTAGTATGTCTCGTGATGATTATTCATTTGAATTTTTAAATTATTCCAATCATTAGTTTTCAAGATATTTAAATTTCTGATTCCAAATGGAAAAATTTTAGTAAATAATATTGGAACCCAAACTTCTCAATAAGTAATGAATAGATTTATGTAAAAATTTAACTGAATAATCTTCGTGATACATACTGTATGTTAATGCATCTATTTATTCAAAATTTTAAAATACAATGGAAATATAATCAATATTTATGGGTGGAAGTGTGCTGTCCATTTTACATCTCCTTAAATAATTTATATTTATAAAATTCACATAATATCATATAAAAACTATTAAAATGAGAATCATATATTCAACATTATTGTCAACTATGAATAAAAAGTTTAAAAAATTAAGTGATAACTTATAAATAGTGATATTATTTTATTGAATACATTTCCAACCTAAATAATTAACTTCATGTTAAAACTAAATTCAATTAGCATTCAATACCACAAATTATTTAAAAAATTTACCATTATTCAAAATTATTAAAAAGTTATTTATAAAAAGTATTCCTGTATCAAAATTTCAAAACTATACCAATTTAATTTTTTATTCTTTACATTAGAGAATTAGTTTTGATGTTGAAATTTTTTTGTGAAATGAAACATATATATATATATATATATATTATCTTATAATAAAATATTTTATCACCTTGTATGAAAATTATTTTGTAAAAGTAGAATAATGCTGTGAATAAACAAATGATTATAAGAAAATATTGAAAACTGTAAATAACAATAAAAAAGCGTTAGGCTAGAAATAAATAATGGTTCTCACATAGTATGGAAGATTTCACTAAAATATTTCGAATTATTCTACTGGAATATTTCAATGGAACCTTTCATGCAGATTATTGAAAGTCTTCACGGAATATTTCAGAATATTCCACTGGAAACTTCCATTGAAAGCTTCCAGGAATATTTCAGGAATATTTCAAAGGAATGTTCGAAAACTTTTTCGAAATATTCCATGTAATATTCACGAAAGATTTCTGAAATATTTCATAAAATATTCCATGTAATGTTTATGAATATTCCAGTAAAATATTTCATGAAAGATTCCAGAAAGATTCCATAAACATTTCGCTGGAAGATTCCGATAAACTTTAAAATCGTACAGCGGATAATTACATAAATCTTTCAGAACTGGTCAACTAAATATACCACAGAAAGATTTAAGTAATCTTCCGGTGGAATATTTCATGAAAGATTTCAGAAAGATTCCATAAACATTTCACTGGAAGATTCCTAAAAACTTTTAAATCGTACAGCAAAATATTACATAAATCTTCCGTAAATATTCCACGAAATATTTTACGCAAAGATTACAGTAATCTTCCAGTAGAATATTGCTTAAAAGATTCTAGAATGATTCCATGAAGTTTTCGTTGGAAGATTGCGCGGAACATTACGGAAGGTTTCCAGTGACGATGATAAGGGAATGTTTGTTAAATGGGAGTTTTATCCCCAAGCGGTTGGAAGATACCTCACTTACTATAAAAGCGAAAGGGCATCAGCACTTTGATGTGCACAGTCGAAGCGAATATTTAAATGCGATTTTATAACTAAATGTTTATGTATGTGTATATGTATTGATGTATAAGTGTAATGTGTTATTATATAATATATATACCATCCCGTCACAGCATTTCACATTTTCCAAAAATCTTCCAGGAACATTTCATGAAAGATGAGAGATTACCCAAACCTTCCATTTTTATATTCTTCAAATCTCTCAAGAGTATTCCATGGATTATTTCAATGTAGGAAGAATCAAGGACATACGAATATTACAGGAATACTTCACGGAAGATTCCTGAGATATTCCAAATCTTCCGTGCCAATATTCTGCGAATCTTCCATAAATATTCCACGGAATATTTTACGATAGATTTCTAAAATCTTCGAGAAATATTTCATGGAATATTTCATGAAAAATTCTTTAAATCTTTCGTGTATATTCCATGAAAGATTCTTTAGATCTTACGTTTACATTTCATGAAAGGTTCATAAAATGTTTTAAATCTACCGTTTCCATATTCCGGAAATTTTCAATGAATGTTCCAACGGAATATTTCATGAAATATTCCTGCAAAATTCCTGAAATATTTCAATAAAAGATCTGAGATGTCCTAGATCTTCCAATGAAATATTCTTAGAATCTTCCAGTAATATTCCATGGAATATTCCAATGTAGGAAGAATCAAGGACATGCGAATATTACAGGAATATTCCATGAAAGATTCCTAAAATATTTCAAATATCCGCTGCCAATGTTCCAGGAAGCTTCCTTAAATATTCCATGCTGTGTGGGTTGTTTATTATCATTTATACATTATTTAAATATAGATACTGCGAATAACCATAAATAACTGTAAATAAATTGAAGAATACAATTAATAAAAATAATTCAAAATAATTTTGATTTTAGTTTTTTTTACAACAAACTTTTTTAAATAAATAAATATATATATATATATATATGGAACATTAATTTCAAACCAACTGGAAGAGCAGAAAAATAAAAATCTATGAAACTCTGGGAATATATCCTGTCTGTTACTCAAAATGTGTAAAAAAATTTTCAAAGATTTAGATTGGGAGGATCAAGAGCCATAGATTCTTGAAATTTGGAAATTTTTCAAAATTTTTGGAAAAGTTCCAACTTGATCATTTTTTTTCCTGAAAATCCTAATATTTTAGAAAGAAATTCATAAGAATACTCCTTTTTGTTAATGAAAAGCAGAGTTAGCATGATTCTTTACAGACCTGAATTTTGAAGTTTTCTATTGGTTCTTATATGTATTACATGGTAATTGAAATTACTCATTGCTCCCCATTTCAGAAATTTCTTTTTGCGGGCTTATTTTCCTCTATTTCACGTGAACTTTGAAATGAATTTTTGATCATGTGATCATGTAAGTCAGAGCCATCAATAAGGAGTTAAGACAGTTTAAAATATATATTATCATGTATGATTAATTTTTATACTGAAAATAAATTAGACATGAAAATATATATTTTAAACTGTTATAACTCCTTATTGGTGGCTCTTTCTTACACAGTCAAAAATTTATTTTTATGTTGATAAAAAATAGAAGGAAATAAGCCCTCGAAAAACAATTTCTGAAGTGGCAGACAATGAGTGATTTCAATTACCATGTAATACATGTAAGAACAAATAGAAAACTTCAAAATTTAGCTCTGTAAAAAATAATGCTAACTCTCCTCTTTATCTAGAACAAGAAGAATTCTCATGAATTTCTCTCTAAAACATCAAGATTTTTAGAAAAAAAATCATAAAGTTGGTACTTTTCAAAAAATTTTGAAAATTTCCAAATTTCAAGGATCTATGGCTCTTGATCCTTCAAATTCAAATCCTTGAATATTTTTTTACACATTTTGAGTAACAGACAGAATATATTCTCATAGTTTCAGCGATTTTTATTTTTTTGCTCTTCCAGTTGGTGTAAAATGTCCCATATATATATATATATATATATATATATATTATATATATATATGGGTCAATCCACGTCAAACGGATAATGGCTCTGTCCAAAATTGTAGATCACTAAAAAAGTTGTGCATGGGCTCAAAATTTTCGTCTTACACTTTACTTTCTTTTGCAATGTGGCGATTTTGAAAAATCCAAAATGGCGGCCTTAATATGGTAACTCAAACCTAGAAATTTCATAAAAAATTTTTAAAAATTAATTTTTATTTATTCAAATCTGATTCTACATATCTTTTATATTAGAAATTAATTTAGCGTTCGATTTTACATGAGAATATAATATTGCACTAAAGGTAAAAAAATTTCACATTATCATCTGAAGGTCATATCGCGATACAATAGTTATTTCTCGAATTAATCATTGATAAACGTCGATTAGTAAGAAAATGAAGATACTGATAGGTAACTCGAGTCACTGAATCCAAATCTGATATCCGCTTAACCCTACCAGTCTCCATCAAGGTCATTTGAAGGTCAAATTTGATAAGATTAAGACACCTATAAGTTTTACGTGATGCTGGATCCGAATCCGAGACCTGTTGGAGTGTCAAACGACGTAATTACAGAAAAATTCGTTTCAAACTGTGGTATCTTGGAGGACAAAAATTTTCTTTTAGTCAATATTTGATTAATTTTTACGTAATTACGTCGTTTGACACTCCAACAGACCCCGGTTTCGGATTCAGCGACACGTAAAACTTGAAGGTGTCCTAATGTTATCAAATAATAAAAGATATTCACGATTTGACCTTCAAATGACTTTCATACAGATCTTGTAGGGTTAAGCAGACATCAGATTTAAATTCAGTAACTCGAGTTATCTATCAGTATCTTCATTTTCTCACTAATCAACATTGATCAATGAGTAATTTGAGAAATAACTATTATTTCCCGATATGACCTTGCGATGACATTGTAAATTTTTTTTACCTCGAGTGCAATACTATATTACTATGTAAAATTGAACGCTAAATTGATTTCTAATGTAAAAAAATATGCAGGATCTGATTTGAATAAATTAAAATCAATTTTTGAAAATTTTTTATGATATCTCTAGGTTTGAGCCGCCATATTGGAGCCGCCATTTTGGATTTTTTTAAATTACCACATTTCAAAAGAAAGTAGAGTATAAGACGAAAATTTTGAGCTTATATACGATTTTTTTGGTGATCTACAATTTTGGACAGAGCCATTATCCGTTTGACGTGGATTGACCCATATATATATATATACAGGGTGTCCCATTTTAACTTGGACACGTCAATAACTCTGAAAATATAGACTTTTGAAAAAAATGTTTTAAATAAAAGTTGTAGGGTTTCAAGGGGGGCATCCAATGGTGACCTTGATCGTGACCTTGACCATGACCTTCAAGGTTATTTGAAGGTCAAGTCGGTTTTCTTAAATGGAAAGTTATAATTTTGATACCGAAAATGGAAAGAGCGGAAAATTTTACGTCCAAATATGACCTTGGCCATTATCTTTATTATGACCTTCAAGGTCATTTCAAGGTCAAGTCGATTTTCTTAAATGGAAAGCCATAATTTTGATCCCGTAAATGGAAAGTGCGGAAAATTTTACATCTACATATGACGTTGACAATGACCTTGACCATGACCTTTAAGGTGACCTTGAGGTCAAGTCAAATTTTTAATGGAAACCTACACTTTGAACATCGGAACGGTAGAATAACTAAATAAAAATTATTATAAATGTGTCTAGAATAATTGTAAGGTTTTTTCAAAATATCTAACGGTAATTAACTTCAGCCTCAACCATGGCCGTAAGTTTTTGATTTTTGAAAATCTTGTTCAAGCGAAACATTTCCAATTCTCAATAAGCAACCTCAAAAACCCATTAAATTAAATGTGTTACGGGTGATAGCTTCGCACGCATAGTCGAAGCACAAGAACGAAGCAGCGATAGCCGCAACTCAGCATTTTAGGCGAGATGTGCAGTAGTCGCGGCGACGTGCTAAATAAATAAAAAATAGTAATTAAAAAAAAAGTCACATCGTTCATTTCTACAAATTTGAGCTTTCAGATATTATTATACATTTCAGATATTTTTCTGCGTCTCAGAATTGAGATACTTTGTCGCTGTAGATTTGCCTGTGATTCCAAAATTTATTCAATAATAAGACTACTAAATACTTATTAGTTTACAGCTTTACTTCTAAAATTATTTCTCTTAAAATTAGAAAATTATCGAAAGTTGTTTTAAAAGTTTCATAAAAAATGGCTAATTATTTAGCAAATGATGTGGTTGATATTCTTTTAGTTCTTGGGGAATGTCACAGAAATTACAGAAATGCTTCTCAGCTTTACCGTCAACGTTATCCTGATCGTCGACATCCAGGATCACAACAAATTATAAACATTGAAAGAAGATCGCGTTCAAATGCACTACATCGTCATAGGCGACAAAATCGAGTCCTGAACAATAACGACCCTCGTCTACTCGCTATATTGGGTATGATTCATATAAATCCCCATATCAGTCTCCGTCAGATTGAACGAGAATTGGGTATTCCTAGAGCAATAGCACATCGACTGCTCCAATTAGTCAGATATCATCCTTACCATATTACTCTTGTTCAAGAATTAAATGACAATGATTGTATATTAAGAGTAAACTTTTGCACATGGGCACTTAATGAATTAGATCAAGATTCAGATTTCTTCTGGTCTGTTTGTTTCTGTGATGAAGCCACATTTCATAGTAACGGCAGCCTTAATCGCCATAACAGTCACTATTGGTCGCCAGTTAATCCTCACTGGTATAGAGAGGTATTGAATCAGCATCGATGGAGTTTACATGTATGGGCAGGGATAGTTAATGGATCTATGATTGGACCACATTTCTTTGAAAGAACTATTAATGGTATGATGTATTTAGATTTTCTTCAAAATCATCTACCTGGTTATTTGGAAGACATCCCATTAGATGTTCGACAAAGAATGTGGTTTCAACAAGATGGCGCTCCTGCTCACCACGCTGGAATTGTGACAACGTTTCTTCGGCAACAATATCATGAACGGCTTATCATCCGCAATGGTCCAGTGCCATGGCCTCCAAGATCTCCGGACTTGAATCCTCTTGACTCATACTTTTGGGGATTTGCTAAAGATGCTGTCTACCAGGAAGCTCCAACAACGAGAGAAAACATGATGCAGAGAATAATAGAAGCTTGTCAATCGGTAACGCAAGAAACTTTGCAACGTGTTATGCGTAACTTTAGGAGGAGACTAACATTATGTTTAGAAAATCAGGGTGGACACTTTGAACACCTCATACCAAGAGGTAACGCCAATGACGATTAAGTAAGATAAATATTTATTTTATCAAATGTACATAAAAGCGTTGGGAACCTTTATTCCTGACCTTAACTGGTTGGGAACGCTTAGTCCTTACCTTAACTGGTTGGGAACCTTTATTCCTGACCTTAACTGGTTGGGAACCTTTATTCCTTACCTTAACTGGTTGGGAACCTTATTCCTGACCTTAACTGGTTGGGAACGCTTAGTCCTTACCTTAACTGGTTAGGAACCTTTATTTCTTACCTTAACTGGTTGGGAACCTTTATTCCTTACCTTAACTGGTTGGGAACCTTATTCCTGACCTTAACTGGTTGGGAACGCTTAGTCCTTACCTTAACTGGTTAGGAACCTTTATTTCTTACCTTAACTGGTTGGGAACCTTTATTCCTTACCTTAACTGGTTGGGAACCTTATTCCTGACCTTAACTGGTTGGGAACGCTTAGTCCTTACCTTAACTGGTTAGGAACCTTTATTTCTTACCTTAACTGGTTGGGAACCTTTATTTCTTACCTTAACTGGTTGGGAACCTTATTCCTGACCTTAACTGGTTGGGAACGCTTAGTCCTTACTCTTACTAGTTGGTATCGTGCTATTTCTTACCGAAATTAATTATCAAATTTAATAAGTTATTTAACGTCAATCATGACCTTAGAAGGTCAAATTTTGTAAATGGTCAAGGACTTATTCAGCTTTAATATTTTCAGTATCTTTCATAGCGGAGTCAAAAATCTAGGGTTCCACTTAAAAATTCGCCTTAAACTTAAGATGACCTTGAAGATCGTGGGTTTCCATTTAAAAAATCGACTCGACGTTCTAATGACCTTGAAGGTCATGGTCAAGGTCATATTTGGACGTAAAATTTTCCGCTCTTTCCATTTTCGGTATCAAAATTATGACTTTCCATTTAAGAAAACCGACTTGATCTTCAAATAACCTTGAAGGTCATGGTCAAGGTCACGATCAAGGTCACCATTGGATGCCCCCCTTGAAACCCTACAACTTTTATTTACAACATTTTTTCCAAAAGTCTATATTTTCAGAGTTATTGACGTGTCCAAGTTAAAATGGGACACCCTGTATATATAAATAATTGCCGAAAATAATCATTTTTTATCATAATATTATTTTTACAAATTTCACTATTATTTATTTAGCATATAACAATCAATTCATAACATTTTTCATAATTTCTTTAATTCTTCAGCTTTTAAAGTTAAAAGGCAGTAAATTAAATCAGTTAATTTAAAAGCAATCCTTTTGTGAATATCTTTGGAAAAAGTTCATTAAATATGAATGAAAATTCTTAAGAGAATTTTCTTTTGCAATAATGGTTTTGACTGAGGAAAATAAATTGATTGTTAAAAGACAGGGATTGTATAGTGGAATTGCTTTCATGTTAACTGATATTCATATATTAGAATTTAATAAAATTTCAAACCAGTGCACATCATTCGACATGCAATTGACTTCACTAATTCAGAGACCACAATATGTTCATTCAGTACTGATTGATGGAGAATTTATACAGTTGGCTGATTCCATTCAGATTCATGCAGGCCGTCACTGATCAAATTTTTTTTTTCCTCTAGGTAATAAAAATACCTTGTATTATGTATATAAAGATAGAATTTACCTCGTAGAACGCTCAAAAAAATTTTTTTTTTTTACTACAGCGATTCTAGTGTTGGATGTAAAAACAAAAATTCAAAAATTGAAAATGAATCTCTACTTTTAAATGACTATAGCTCCGTCAATTTTTAACCTTTTTGAGCGTTCTTTTGACGAAAGTGTGCGGAATTTGGTCTAGTTTAAAATGCAATCTTGATTTTTGTAATACAATTTGATCTCACTGAGTTATTTACAAAAAACCGAAAAAAAACGATTTTTTTCAAACACGATTTTCTCAAAAACTAGATTTTTTTTTTTTTAAATTTTTATATGATTTTATACATAAAAAATACTAACTTTTAGGGTAGGTGAGAATATGCGATTTTGCCTTATTTTTTTTTTAACAGATTTTTAAACGTTTTTTTTTTATATTTTCGATTTTAAAACATTGATACCATGGCGCATTGTACTATTTTTCCAACTTTACGTATTCTTACAACTATTTTCATGCTTTTATTTATTAATATATCAAAAATATCAACAATAATCTTTAAAATAAACCCTGGATCGAATATTTTGATCAATTAGAACCAAAGTTATGACGATTTAAAGTTTAAAAAAAAATACTGAAACTTTAAATAAATATATTTACTTTGAATTTTGAATTTTAAGTTTTGAATTTGAATTTTAAATTTTGAAAAGGTGAGTTTTTTAAATAATAAAATATATTATTTGGTCATTTTCAATGAACAAATAATATGCGATACAATTAAGAAAGAACACTAATGAATTGAGAACTCATGTAAATAAAAAAATCAGAATTTAAATAAAACCTTTCAATTTACTTCTTGCCACTCATGTCTCGAAGTTTTGGCAGTGTAGATTTGGTTTCGTTCACTTTTCCAACAGTGAATCTTTTGAATACCTTTAATTTCTTTTGCGTTTCCTAACCATTCCATTTTTTTTGTCAGTCGAAAAACTTCTAACTCATCCTTGCGGATAACAAGAATGTTAATCGACGGAGTATATTTTGATACGTGAGTGGCGAAATTTTCAGCGTTTCTAATAAAATCTGCACTCTTCTTGGACAGATTATGCGTGGTAGCATAATGTTTAACTAAACCACCAATATCGTCACAAGCGCCTTTACCATGACCTGTTGCAGAAGAAAGCCATTTTCTGTTTACTATTGAGTTTTGAAGCTCATAGAATTGATATCTATTTTTGAAATGACTGGCAGCTCCATCGGAAATGGTTATGATTTCATTAAGATCTTGCGCAATATGTTTTTGTTTTGAGTTATCGATGATTAAATTTATAGCCATTAGGGCATGAGACGAATCATGTTTAATATCGTTACAGACGGTGACATAACTGACTGTTTTATCATTTCCAAAATAGCATACCGACGTAAATAGTGATATTTGGTTTTTATTCCAATGATAGCTTTGAATTTCATTTTGAAGCAGAACTGTCCAATTTTCTGCAAAATTGACATGAATAACTAATTGGAAGTCATTATTGTTCGCTAAAAGTTTAACCTCTTTAATTGCTATACGTTAAATTTCTCTGACCAATTTATGAGCTCTTACAGTGAGAGCGCGCTCTCTTAACTCTATTAAGGAATTTTCAATTGTGCTAGTTTTATTCAGTAAATTTGATTTTTCCCAAACACCATAAATTATTTCTTCATGTAAATCTTCTTCTGTCGAAGAAATTACTTGTAAATCAATAGAATCTCCAATGGGACATTCTTTACATTCTTTTCGTACACATTTCATATCATCTTTTGAACAAAAAAGTGAAGAACATATTTTCAATTCCAAATCTGCAGTGTCTTGTTTATTCTCTTTTTTATAATTATTCAAAGCATCCAACATAAGTTTAAGATTCTCGCAGTAAACGCAAAGACACGAATCGGTGGGTGGATGTGGTATAACCCACTTCGGTCTTAAAGCGTAGAATGTTGATTTACCCATTTTTGTTTTCATTTCAGGATTTTCGTCTTTAAATAATTGATATATTTTTTTTATACTTCGCGTAAGAAAGCGTTTGACCGTTTTAGTTTTTATACCATTTTCTTTGATAGATACTTTGTCGCTTTTATTCGCACTTTGACGAGAACAATTAAAATCATCGTTCAGATAATAATCCTTTACTTTCATTACAATTTCACTATCCAAAGAATGGCCACAATAGTTCTCAGACTGCTTGTAAATTTTTTTGTTATTTACCAATGATCGTGCTTGATCAATCATATAAATAGTTACATTTGGTAAAACTGATAATAAATAATCTTTGGAAATATCACTTGGTATAATACTCAACAATCGCACTTTTTCAAGATAATTTGAACAATTATCTAATGCAACTTTAATATTCTCAAGCCATTATCATTTGTTTTACATTCTTTATTTTCATTCAATGCGGGCAAATCCGTTATATCGTAGACTTTCATCATTTTACTTGCTATTTGTGAATCAAATGCATCGTTTATTTGTTTTCTTTTTCGGAGAGCATAAGATTCTCGCATCTTGATATTGATACTTTGAGGCATTTTAATTGGTGAAATGTTTAATTTCAAATTACTTGAAGTCTCGTTGAGCTGTTCTACCACAGCCTCACTATAAATAAAATCTTCCGAAGATTGTTGACTGCTTGAAGTCGATGAAATAGGCGCATTTTTCACTTCATCTAATAATATTTTGTAACACGAAGGGCATACTTTATCTTCTCTAGAGAAAGAAGTATTTGGATACAAGCGCTTCAAAGACTCCGTTAGATCACCTAATTCTCCAAGCAGACTTTTGGAGCAATCAGAAACAACTTTTTTGTGCCTTTCTTTTAAATCCTTGCACTTTATTTTGACAATCAGTGATGCCATTATTGATATTCTGTTCAATAACAGATCGAAAAAAATAATTTTTCGTAAACAACTTTATTTTTTATCTTCCTTTTCTTATATTTTTAAAAGCGTCAAGTCGTTGATGAGAATGTAAAGAACGAATCATCGCCACCTAGTAGTGACATGCGTCAACTCCCTACAAAATAAATTCAAATTCTAGGCGCGAAATTCAAACTGATAAAAAAATTATATTCTTCAACAAAAAAAATTTTTATTATAATAATGTACCATAAAAAGAGGATAAATGGTTATGTATACTTTCATCAAAATAACTTTTTTTTTACATTAAAAAATTTATATCTTCGGATTTTATTTTTTAACGAAAATTGCGTTTCCTCAATGTAAATATCATATTTATTTAAAGTTTCAGCATTTTTTTTTAAACTTTACATCGTCATAACTTTGGTTCTAATTGATCAAAATATTCGATCCGGGGTTTATTTTAGAGATTATTGTTGATAATTTTGATATATTAATAAATAAAAGCATAAAAATAGTTGTAAAAACACGTTAAGTTGAAAAAATAGTATGATGCGCCATGGTATCAATGTTTTAAAATCGAAAATATAAAAAAAAACGTTTAAAAATCTGTTAAAAAAAAATAAGGCAAAATCGCATATTCTCACCTACCCTAAAAGTTAGTATTTTTTATGTATAAAATCATATAAAAATTAAAAAAAAAAAAAATATAGTTTTTGAGAAAATCGTGTTTGAAAAAAATCTTTTTTTTCGGTTTTTCGTAAATAACTCAGTGAGATCAAATTGTATTACAAAAATTGAGATTGCATTTTAAACTAGACAAAATTCCGCACACTTTCGTCAGAAGAACGCTCAAAAAGGTTGTAAATTAACGGAGCTATAGTCATTTAAAAGTAGAGGTTCATTTTCAATTTTTGAATTTTCTTTTTTACATCTAACACTAGAATTGCTGTAGTAGAAAAAAAAAATTTTTTTGAGCGTTCTACGAGGTAAATTTTATCTTTATATAAATAATAGAAGGTATTTTTATTACTTAGAAGAAAAAAAAAATTCTATCAGTTACGGCCTGCATGAATCTGAATGGAATCAGCCAGTTATTATTTACCGGAAATTTAGAAAAGAGTCACCGGATTCGTGTGTATTATAATAATAAGGTAATTCATATGTATGGACAGTTTGAATCTTATATATTTACAAGATGAGTATAAGATTTATATAAACAGATTATTTCCAAACAAATCAGAATTAAGCACAGTATTCGAAACAGTACAATCACAAACGAATAATTATGATTGTAGCGTTTTTGCAAAAATTAATTACGATAATCCACCGGATATGATAAAAAGGAGTTTTTGTCATGAGCAAAGTCCTAATCAAATACCATTTAATTTAGATTTCGCCGAGCTTAAAATATTATAAAAAAAACTCACAAATGCATTTATTGCCAGAACAAAAAAAGATCATGGAATAGTATCGTAAACAAAAGAATTTTAATCATGAAACAATTTTGATGGAAATTGACAATGACATTTCAGATAGAAATTTTTAAAAACCAGATAATGATATAATGGGAATCGATGACATCCACTTGAATTATAGCGATAATAAAATTGGGACAGTTGAGATTAAATTAAATGAAGAAAAAAAAGAATCAAAAGAAATAGATGAAAAAGAAACTTTATTTGTAACAGAACTTAAGAGCTTGTCGAAGCGGCCCCCTTCTAATAATATTTCCAATCCTAACTTATGAATAAACGATGCGTTTAAACAAGTTTTTTTGCTACAAAGTAGAAATTTGTAAGATTATACTCCAGTGCGGACAACTCAAGAAATCCACCAAAATATTAGACATATAAAGTTATAATAAAAACTTTCAATGTATCGTATTTTAAAGTTAGGTCTGTCAAGTTTGATATCTAATTTCCAATCCAAGCTCATGAAAAAATAATAAGTCTAAATGATTTTTTATTTTGAAAAAAATCATCGTAGTGATATAGCTTTAGTACGGACAAGTCATTATATTTGTTTAATTTATTAATTTAAAAAGATACTGATATGATAAAAAAAGCAAAACTCAATTGCTGCAGTTCCGACATCCCGTTAATAGGTAAATGGTAACAGAAGAATCACATAAATATAAAAAAATTTCAGTAAAAGACATTATTATGGAAATGCGAGAAACAAAAAAGTAATGATAAATTAGAACTAAGACGTGTTCAAGAAATTTTACGAAAGAAAAAAATTTATATGAAAATGAAAAAAGGACAACCAAATAAATATAAACAGAAATTAGAAAATACTAAGATAACAAAATGGCAATTCAAGGAAACAATGAGTACTGATAAATTTGAACAAATACGTGCGAATGAGGCTTTACGTAAGAAAGAAGCTTATATAAATATTAAAGAAAAACAACCAAAAAAATATGAAGAAAAATTAGAAAATGTTAAGTGTAAACGATTAAAAATTGAAGATAATAATTATAATGAAAATTAGAATAATAATAATCATAATAACAATCATAATATTGTATTAAACGAAGTTATTGATAAAACAATAAAGGGCAAAGTAGAAAAAAAATTAAAGAAATTAAATGAAAAAATATTAACTGAAAAAATTAATTTGAAACTGATCGGTTGTATGGCAAATATATATTTCGATGAAAATCTCATATCTGAAAATTACATTGGTTCCGTGACGAATACATGTGTTTATTGTGATGCGCAGCATTTTGCTTCTTAACATACTAAAAGTAACGATTTCTCCAATTGTTGTCATAAAGGTAAAGTAGAATTGTTAGAAAATCCACCTTACCCAGAACGATTAATGTTTTGAGCAACTGAATTTACGGAAGAAAGTATTGATTTTCGACGAAATGTTAGGTTGTACAATAATGCTTTAGCATTCGCAAGTTTCGATGCTAATTTTGATACATTGCCGAGTAAAGGACCACAAGTTATTAGAATATGTGGACAAATTTACCATAATGTATATGCGTTACATCCTAATAAAGATGAAGCACTTAAATATGGACAATTATATATTTTAAATAATGAAATGGCAACCATTGAACAATATAAGTTTAATACAAACTCAACATTATTAAAACATTCAGATAACTTAATGAGAGATATTAATTCTCATGCTAAAGCCTATAAAATGATGCATGAAGCAGGAGAAGAAGAACTACAACGATGGGCAAAAATCAATTGTCTTCTGAAAACTGTTACTATGCCTACTGTCCGCAATAATAATTACGATAAAAATAGATATAATCTACCTACCTGTAATGATGTAGCAATAGTATACGTTGGAGAAGACGATTGGCCTCCTATTGAACGTGATATTGTCATTTACCCTAAGTCTGATAAACCAATTAGTATACTAACAATTAGCAAACACACAGATCCTATGACATATTCGCTTATTCATCTTAATGGTGGTTTCGGATGGATGTCAAATATGAAAAATAAATTTGGAAAATCTAATATTAAAAATTTGCAATTTTATAATTATAGATTTAGTGTTAGAAATGAATTTAATCCATTTCTTAATTTAGGAAAATCATCTCAACAGTTTATTGTTGATGCGTTTGTAAAAGTTGAAACCTCCAGATTATATTTCATACGAAAAAACCAAAACGTATTAAGAAGTGATTGTTACAAAGGTGTTATGGACTATTTACATAACAAAAAAGAATTAGATTATTCAAAAATTGGAAAAATGGTAATATTACTAACAAACTTTACAGGAAGTCCACGATTTTTAAAACGAAATTACATTGATTCAATAACACTTGTAAATTATCATGGTAAACCTGACCTCTTTGTAACTATGACCTGTGACCCACATTGGAAAGAAATAACTGAAAACTTGGAAATTTATAAAAATGCAATAGATAGACCAGATATTATAACAAAAGTATTTTATCAAAAAGTAAAAGAATTCAAAAATTTAGTAATAAAAAAGGGAATATTAGGAAAATGTATTGCATATAGTTATGTAATTGAATTTCAAAAACGAGGATTACCACATATGCATATGTTGTTATTCTTAGATAAAAATGATAAATTTGACATTCCCGAAAAAGTTGATAAAATAATAAGTGCAGAAATCCCAAATAGAGATATTTATCCAAAATTATATAGTATTGTTAAACAATTTATGATACACGGTCCCTGTGGTATGCAAAATATAAATTGTCCGTGTATGGATAAAAATACGAAACAATGTACGAAAAATTTTCCAAAAAAATTTAATAATACAACAACGTTTAAATCAAATAGGTATCCACTGGACAAACGCAAAAATGATGGCGTCGTAATTATTTTAAAAAATAAATTTACAGAATGAATTGCAGATAATGGATTCGTTGTTCCTTATGATCCCTACTTATTATTGAAATTTAATGCACACATAAACGTAGAAGTTTGTTCCACTGTACAATGCATTAAATATTCATTCAAATACTGTTATGAAGGTCATGATTGTGCAGAAAATTAAGACACTTTTGAAAATGACAATAGTGAAAATGTTGAATATGAATATGACGAAATCAAACAATGCATTAATACACGATATTTATGTCCACCTGAAGCAATGCACAGATTATAAGAATATCCTTTACATGTTATTCCACATACTATAAAACATCTAAGCGTTCATGAAGAGAATCAACAAAACGTATTTTTTAAAGAAGGAAAAGAAGAAATGATCATGCAAAAAAATGTTGGAACAACATTAACAGCATATTTTAAATCGAATAGAGAAGATTTCAAAGCACGAAATTACTTATATTCAGAAATACCAAATTTTTATATATTTGATGAAAAACTGAAAAAGTGGAATAAAAGAAGAAAAAAAAAGAAAACCCATACTCAGTAGAATGTACTTAGTAAGTCCGAAAGATAGAGAACGTTATTTTATTAGGTTATTACTATTACATATTAAAGGAGCCACGTCTTTTGAAGCTTTGCGTACTGTTGATGATGTGATGTACAATTCGTTTTATGAGGCAGCTAAGGCAAAACAATTAATTAATAAAGATAAAGAATGGGATAGATGCTTTGAAGAAGCATCTTCAACAGAATTCCCTTATGCTCTTTGTGAATTATTTGCTTTTATTTGCGTTTTTCATAATCCTATAAGTGCACGAGATTTATATGAAAAATATAAAGATAAATTTTACCACCCTAAATACGAAAAAAATGTAGGTGAAAATCTTGCATTGAATGTTATTAAAAATAATTTACAAGTCAATGGATTTTCATTAAACGATTTTAATTTACCTAACATAAGCACATTTATAGAAGAAGATAATAATGAAACAATTTCAAATCATAATAATTATATTCTTAATGAATTCGAAATGAAAATGAATTCTTTGAATAATAAACAAAGGCAAATATTCGACTCTACACTAAAAAGTTTAAACAACCAAAGTAAAGAAAAATATATTTTTATAGATGGACCGGGTGGAAGTGGAAAAAGTTATTTACTTAACGTTTCAATGGTTATTTTAAATATCATACCATACATTATTTATGTGTAGCTTTGACAGGTATAGCAGCGAATTCATAAGTCGATGGCAGTACCGTGCATACAACATTTAAACTACCGTTAAATATAACAGATTGTACAACTTTTAATGTTAAGCCTAATTCTGCAGAAAGCAAACAATTAAAGGAAACACAAATAATTATTTGGGATGAAATATCCATGACTTCAAAATTTGCTTTTGAAGCGGTTGATCGTCTTTTTCAAGATTTATGCAATGTAAACCAACCCTTAGGTGGTAAAACTGTCATTATATCAGGAGATTTCAGGTAAACATTACCAATTGTACGACATGATAGCCGTATGAACATTATTAAAAATTCAGTTAAATTTAGTTTATTATGGCAAAATTTTAAGCAAATGAAGTTAAATGAAAATCTGCGAGTTTCGGATAATGATAATAATTCTAAACAATGGTTATTAGACATCGGAGAAGGAAAACGTCGCGATGTTTTTGAAGATGATAATAAAGTAAGTGCTATACCAGATAATTTTATCATTAAAGAAAATCTTGTCGAAGAAATATTCGGAAAAACAATAAAAATAGACAATACGAATATAATGAAAAAAGTTATTTTGGCTCCTAAAAATAATGATGTAACTGAAATCAATAATAATGTTTTGAATTCAATGGAAGGAAACCATGTTGAATATTTGAGTATTGATACTGCTGAAGATGATAACAAAGAAAATTTAGATATTATGTTACCTACAGAATTTTTAAACAAGTTAACTCCTAATGGACTTCCACCACATAAATTACATTTAAAAGTAGGGGCTATCATTATACTTTTAAGAAATTTAAATGTCAATAAGGGACTTTGTAATGGAACAAGGTTGAGAGTAAAAAAATGCTTAAATATTTCATTCAAGCGGAATTAGCAACTGGTCAAAACAAAGGTAAATTAGTTTTCATTCCAAGAATAAATTTATCTCCATCTACGGAAGAAATTCCATTCAATATGCAACGAAAACAGTTCTCTATTAGATTAGAATTTGCAATGACTATTAATAAATCACAAGGACAATCTTATGAAAAAGTTGGTGTTTATTTGCCGTCACCAGTTTTCAGTCATGTGCAATTATATGTTGCTCTTTCAAGGACGAAATTTAAAAACAATTTAAAATTACTTTTAGGTGACTACGCTATTGTCAACGGAGAAAATAAAAATGATCAGAACACAATATATACAAAAAACATTGTTTATAAAGAGATATTATAAAGAATATGTCAATATGTATTTAATATTTATGTTTTAGATTGTGTTAATAGTTAAACTTGAAATATAATAAAATATATGATATTTAATAAAAATAAATATCAACTGACGCTTTCAAAATAGTTTAATATGATGTTGAATCAGCTGTATAAAGGACGCGCTGCTAAATCAGCTACATTAGGGAATGCGCTGTTGAATCAGCTGCAAATAGGGATGCGCTGTAGAATCGGCTGCATATGGGGATGCGCTGTTGAATCGGCTGCACATTGGGATGCACTGTTGAATCGGCTGCATATTGAGATGCGCTATTGAATCGGCTGCATATTGAGATGCGCTGTTAAATCGGCTGCATATGGGGATGCGCTGTTTAAACGGCTGCACATTGGGACGCTCTGTTTAATCGGCTGCATATGGAGATGCGCTATTAGATTTGCAATGTCTAGTGTAAGAATGAGACGTTAAAACATTGCATTTGAATTAAAAAAAAAATATTATAGCGTCTGAAGCGGAACCTGTATAAAACATTATAAAAATACGCTCTACTAAAGAATTCAATGTAAAAGTATACAGGCTTGGATGAAAAGCTACGTTAGAAAACATATTGACCAAAAAAATGTAGGAATCAAAAAAATATAAAGCTCAAGAAAATATAAGGCCTGAAAAATATAAAGATAAAGAAAGTGTTAGGCCCAAGAAAATATAAGGCCCAAAAAATATAAAGACCGAAAAAATATTGGGCCCAAAAAAATATCAAGTCCAAAAAATTATAAGGCCCAAAAAAATATAAGGCCCAAGAAAGTATTAGGCTCGATAAAATATGAGGCCCAAAAAAAATTGAGGCCCAAGAAAATATAAGGCCCAAAAAATATAGAGACCGAAAAAATATTGGGCCCAAAAAAATATTGAGTCCAAAAAAATATTAGGCCCAAATAAATATTGAGTCCAAAAAATTACAAGGCCCAAGAAAATTATAATGCTCAAGAAAATATAAGGCCCAAGAAAATATAAGGCCCAAGAAAATATAAGGCCCAAGAAAATAAAAGGCCCAAGAAAATAAAAGGCCCAAGAAAATATAATGCCCAAGGAAATATAAGGCCTAAGAAAGACACATTCAAAAAATGCGGAGAACCGGAGAACCGGAGAACCGGAGAAACGGAGAACCGGAGAAACGGAGAAATAAGTGGTTTCACTTTAATATAATATAAGAAGTTTCAAGCTTCTAGCTATCAATGCTTAAGAACTATATGCGTTTAAAAATCTAGTAACTTTTTTGGTGTTTTTCTTTAATTGCCTGTAACTAGGGAAATATTGAGTGTTTGTGACTATAACTTTAGCTTTTCCCATATTTTATCATCTGAAAACTTATCCCGAAGTTTGAGCAAAATCCGTAATCCGGAGGTGTGACACTCTCCTAGTCAGTTATACATAAAAATGGTTTTCACAGTTGCAATAGACAAGTAAGCATTCACTATCTTCCCCTATCAAAGTAATGTGCAAACTGCTACTGTTTTGATTGACGGTGCTACCACCTGTTGTTCATAAAATTGATTAAAATCTTCAAAATTTGCTTTTTAATGTCAAACAGACAAAAGCAAACTTAGAAGTAAAAATGAAATTTCTCGATGTATTTCGATGCATGGAATAAGAGTTTATATATTAAAACAGAAACCCAAAAAAAAAATTTGTTGACTTGTGTAATTAATGACGGGATTTTAAATTATTCTTAGAAATTTTATCTGCACGAGGAAATAACTTGATATTTATTTCCCATTTAAAGAAAACACCGAGAAAAATCGAGATACAACTCGTAGTTTTAACTTTTCGAAGACGACTTAACGTAGTGTTCTGGCTTTATATATCTGAATCTTCGGAATTTGTATAAGGGATCACAAAACTTAGAAAAACGCTATCTAGTGACTTAAAATCGAATTGACGTAATCGATCATCAATTTGACTGTAAGTCACTAAGTGACATTTTTCTAAATTTTATGATCCCTTATACAAATTTTAAAGATACAGACATATAAAGCCAGGACACTCACAAGGAAGTTACCCCAACCCGAACTCACCAATTTTAATAACTCTTCTATATGCTGTAGTACAATAAAAAAGCAAGAGATCGGTATTTTTTTTATTAGCGGAAAAACATATTTAAGGAGTGAACCACCCTCAAAGTTCACCCCCAAAAACATTTTTCTTTAAATAACTTTTCTTCTAGTCAATATTTTTTAGTAAAACCAAGTAGGTAATAATCCTTATAAAATGTAAAACAAACTCTGCTGTGTTTGACTTTTGGGGGTTGCAACCCCTATTTTTAATACACGAAAAATTAAAAAATTGACATAATTTTCTGCAGTAAAAACTGTGACGTATTTGCGACGACGTCGTCCCAGTATCCCGAATCGCCAAAAATCTAAAAATTTAATAAAACTATGATTTCGGATGAGACTATCACAGAGGGGATCCGCCGAGATTCACGCGTTCGGAAGACGCGTAAAATATTTTTATATACCAAGATCCTTTTTCTATTTTATTTATCTAGATGCACACTCTTTTAATTTCAATGATCCCTTTATATTTTCTTTTCCTAATGTGCTCTTTCTCTCTCTCTATGTCCCTCTCACACACACACTCTAGGTATAATTAATTAAAAATAAAAAGAATACACCATAATTAACTTTAATGGGAAAAATATTATAATTTAATATTTTTTTATCACAGAATTTTACACTTATTTTAAATTTTTAACACACTATAAGAGATATTGATGATAATCAGGCGCATAGTTTTGACACGGACGAAATTACAAAAAAAATCTTTTTATATAACTACACCATACGCAACTCACTCACTCTCATTTCTCTTTGCGTCTTTCTTTCTATCTCTTTCTCACTCACTCTCCTATACCGCGCGACTAGTGGGCCCTGACATAGACGGTCGCGCCACTGCCTCTCCACGGCACCGCAAGCTCTGCTCGCTTACTGGCTTTACTCTACCTCCCCCTTATTTTCGAATTTTACACTGACTTCCACGAACTTGGCGCGATTCTCGCAACTATCAACTAAAATTTTTAATTCTACGGAAAACTTTTGTAAACGGTTTTCATGCACGACAATTTCAAATTTTACACTTTTTTCATTTTTCAGAATAATTAATTATTAACCATATAACGGAAAATTTTAATAAAACGCTTTTAATAATTTTTAATCTTGTGGCTCTCGTTACACTTTGTTTCTTTCTCTATTTTTACACTACTATCTCACACCACACACACACGAATTTACATACACAGAAAATCGCGCTAGATAAAAAAAGAACAGTTGAATTTAATATACAATAAATTGCAAATAGTAAAGAGAAATGATTTTTAAGTATATTAATTAAACTAAAAATAAAAGTATTTTTCTATTTCTTTACCGGCACACTGACATTCAACGCAAGCATACGCGCTAAGAAATTTCACACTATACTTGTTTAAAGATAGCTTTTCTTCGCTTTTCTTCTCGCGGGTGATCACTACTCTGATCGGCTCTCTCGCTTTCTCGATTCACCCGCTGGTGAAGCTACCCTGGGCCTTTTGACGCAAGGCCGTATCCTCTCTCTCTCTCTCTATGTGATTGGAAATTTTCTTTTTTCTACACGAACACAATGGAAAAGGCGCAATTACACTCGGATATACACACACGCTATTATGAATGAACGAACGTTCTTTATTCTCTCTTTTCTTTCTTTTAGAAAAATCTCGCGTCCTTTGTTAGATAATAGAAAATTTACACGTTAATTTAGGATTTTTGTAGGCTACTCACGAAAAAGAAAACTCTTTACGCAGGCGCTACGGAAATTACACACAAAAATTAAAAAAAAAAAATCTCAGGCTCTACTACGCTGGCTCTAAATAATTCGTTAATATTTATCTCATACGAAAAACTCTCTTATAGAAAATCAAACACAAATAAGAAAAAAAAACTCGACACAAGAAAACTCTTTCTAAACAAAGGCACACTCTTAAAGAAAAACTCTTGGATTCTCTCTCTGAACACGACTGCTTCGCTGCAAGACTCGACAACGATTGACGACAAGGCCCGCTTTGTTCGGTGAGCAACGACAAGTCCGTTGACAGCGGGCCAATCACAGCGCTTCGTTTTTGACAAAATATTAACTAGCAATCGGCGCGAAAAATCTCATTGGCTGTTAATTATTTCCGTTCCGCGCTCTTTGAATATAATCTATTTTAACGAACAATTCAATAAATTATTACATCTCACACACTCGTATTAGCCATTCTTAATTTATTTGAACTAATTTAATAAATTATGACGCATAAAATACTATTTCTTTCAAGAGAGGCACCGGCGCTTAGTCCTTCTTTCGCTCTCTCTTTTTCTCGCTCGCACACATGGATTTGTTTTCTCGCTCACTCTCACTTGAATACTAATACGCAACTTTACACTTGTTTGACGCATATACATAATAGAAAATCTTTCGCTTCGATTTATAAATTATAAAAAAGTTTTTATAGTTCGCTTCATCTTTTTCTATTCATCTTCTTTCTTTCTTCTTTTTCTTTCTTCCTTCGGCGCAAACAAACTCTCTCGTTATTTTCGTTCTTTTACTATGATATTTAGGCAGACGAAATCGAGCGGGAAAATCGCTCGATTCAAATTCTATAACTACGGCTCCGACCCATGAAAAATAAAATTTGTACAACATTTTAATAAAAGAAAATCACACAAAAATTACACCCTGTTAAGTAGTATCTAGAGAAAAAAAAAGATTTATTAAAAAAAACGTACGCTCTAAAGATTTCTTCATATTTTATTTTCTTAATAAAATAGCGATGCCGAACGGCATCGCAAATCCCCTCCCCTAGACCAAATTATTTTCCGAAAAATAATTTGTCCATCCACAGATACTACCAACACAGGTGAAAATAAAAGAATAATATGAAATTGACTATTCACGTTGGCCCAGAAGGGCCTTTGACGTTATGGCTTCCTTTGATTTTCCTGACATTTGATCTGGCATCATGTATTAGTCATCTGGTTTAATCATCTTCCTCATTTCAATTTTTCTCTATGGCTCTTTTTCTTAGATACTTCTTCTTCTCTCTTTCCATTCATTTTCTATGTTTCTATGGCGCTACTGGACTGAATTCCTCCTTTTGGTTCTCTTCATCTCTTCTCTGGTTTCACCCTGGCCTAAAAATAAATTTCTTCTTTTTTTCTCATTTGATGCTACCCATAACTCTTCTAATTTGATTTTTTTAGCGTCTTTGTTTTTGACGCTACTCGTGTTTTCTCTCCCTTCTTTCTCTTTTTTACACCTGTTGAAACAAAAATCAATTAGTCTATTGGATATTACTGTATATTGCCTACCTTTCTTGGGGGTATGTATCTTTTTAATTCAGAAATATGCGCTTTCGTTTTTCTACGGTTTGACTCGTCACCCTGCCCCAAAATATACACGACGGGTGATTTTATCTTTACTATTTCATAAGGCCCCTCATATTTCGGCGCTAGTTTAGTAGAAAACTTTTTAAACGCGTCTAAAAGTACGTGAATTTTTCTCATAACTTTATCCCCTATGAAAAATTGCACATCTTTTCGCCCCTTATTATATTGTTTCTCTTACTCCGCGCGCGCTTCGTCTATATGTTCAGCAACTAAATCTCTTATCGCATCTAACCTTTTTAAGCGGTCTACCCATATCTATGGCTCTATTTTCTCAACAAGACGCTCACCTTCTACCTCTCAGCGTAAACTAGCTACTTGCTTAGGATGACGTCCGTAATTTAAAAATGCAGGAGAAACCTTGGTTGACGCTTGCACGGCAGTATTAATCGCATGGCGAGATTTATGAACATGCACGTCCCAATTTCTGTGATCCTGTCCAACAAACGCTGCTATCATCGTTTTTAATGTGCGATTAACACGTTTAATTGGGTTAGCCTGAGGATGATATGGTGGCGTTGTCACCTGTTTTATTCCATAGTCTTTCAAGGCTTTCTCAAGTTGTTGACTATCAAATTTTCGCCCATTATCAGTTAAAAAATATTCAGGCGCTTCCCATCTAAAAATTATCAACTCTTCTAGGGCTCTCACTACAGATTTTCCATCGGCTTTTCTCAGCGGCTCTAACTCTACCCAACGTGTAAATAAGTCCTGGAACACTATTAAATATTTATGTTGCAGCTTACTTGGTGGGAATTCCATTAAATCGGCCGCTTCGACAGCCCATGGCCTCTCTACGATTCGGCTGCCCATTAAACCTTGTGCTCCGGTTTGTGAAACTTTATATCGTTGGCACTGCCCACACTCTCTAACGAAATTATACACATCATGATAAACTCCTTGCCAATAATATTCACGAGCGACTCTGTCATACGTCTTTTCCACTCCTAAATGACCTCTTATCGGTGTGCAATGGGCTTCTTTTAATACTCTTTCCTGATGCTCTATAGGCACTACTAATTTCTAGTTTTTTTCTCTGTGAGTCACTGGGTTTAGCAGTGGGTCGTCTCTGAGCTTATACAAGCAGCCATTGTCGACTTTCCAATCTTTATATTTTATCAGAGTTTTAACTACGTTGTCCATGAGGCGTAAATAATTGGCATCTCTTATCTCATCGAAAGCTGATACTGCTGCTTCTTCAACTTCAGGTATACGAGAGAGAGCATCTGGCACTTTATTTAACGCTCCTTTTCATTGTATTATTTCAAAATCCCACTCTTACATTTCTAGCGCCCATCGCGCAAGCCTTCCTGTTGGATCTTTCAGGTTACTTAACCATTTTAAGGCGCTATGATCTGTAATCACTTTAAATTTATAGCCATCTAAATAAGGTCTTAACTTTTTAATGGCCCATTTCACGGCTAAACACTCTTTCTCTGTTGTGAAATAGTTCTTCTGGGCTTGCGTTAATACTCTGCTTATGTAAATAATTATATGCTCTCATACAGCACCAATAGCATACCCGCTCGCATTGCACTGCACTGTAAACGGTTTGTTGAAGTCAGGCCTTGCTAACACTGGCGCAACTGTTAAGGCTTTCTTTAATGCTTCAAACGCTTCTTGCTGCTCTTCTGTCCACTCCCATTTTTGACACTTTGTTAATAATTTCACTAACGGCAATTTCAACTCAGAAGCATTTTCTATAAAGCGTGCATACCAGCCTACCATTCTAAGGAAACCTTTAAACTGTCTGACTGTCCTTGGCGCCGGATAATTAAACACTGGCATGATTCTTTCAGGATCAGGTCTTAGACCATCTTGGTCTAATAAAAAACCAAGATATGAGACCTGGGAGCAGCAAAACTCGCACTTCTTTTTATTTATTTCTAAACCAGCATCGACTAACTTTTTAAGCACTACTTCCAACCAATTAAAATGCTCGTCAAATGTCTCTGTGACAATAATAATGTCATGAAGATAACTGAAAACGTAAGGTTTAAACGCAGGGCCGAATAGAAGATCTATAAATCGCCGTTGCGTTCGAGGCGCATTAGTTAATCCAAAACTAATTCTTTTAAACTGCCATAACCCTGAACCAGGTACTGCAAACGCTGTATATTTTCTACTCGCACGTTCCATCGGTATTTGAAAATAAGCTTGTTTTAAATCAATCTTAGATAAATATTTCGCATTACGTAATTTATCTAAAATTGAGTCCGTGTTCGGCAGTGGATGTTCGTCTTTCTTCGTCACTTTATTTAAATCACGGTAGTCAACACAAAATCTATACTTTCCATCTGGTTTTCTCACTAACACTAGGGCACTACTCCAATCACTAGCTGATCTCTCTATAATATCCTCTTTGTATAATCTTTCTACTTCTGCTTGAGCTATTTCGAGCATCTTAGGTGACATACGGCGCAGCTTATATCTAACAGGTGCAGCACCTTGCACGTCAATATGATGCTCTGTTAGATGCGTCATACCTAGCTTTTGAGTATTTGAAGCTAAAACACGCTCAACTAACTGCTCGACTCTTTCTCTCTCTTCATTATTTAACTCAGATATCCCTGCACACTCAGCATAAATTCTCGCATCTTTATCCTCTTCTTTCTTCATAAAAGGGCACCACTCACCATCTAAAGCTCCACAAAGGCCATGGCCTAAACGTACATCACAGTCGAAGGCGGCGCAAAAATGCATACCTAAGATTATGTCCTGATCCAGCTGAGAGCCGCCTTTAAATTCGATATTCTTGGCACAAACGTCGATTTCTATCAAAGCTTTTAGTACGCCTAAAACTTTAGTAGCTTTTCCAGTTACTGTTCTAATAAGCGTCTCACTTGGCTGTAGTTTTCGACGGAATCTCTCAGCGACTTTAGGCTCAATCTAAGATAAAGTTGCACCGGGATCTAGTAATGCTTTATATGGCTTGCCCTGTAAAACAACTATAAGAAAGTTGCAATTCTCTGTACTCACACCAGCTAACTCTTGCTGTTCTTTACAATACTCACTGTCCTTCAGGACACCCCTCCCCTCGTTTTTACTTTTCTCTCTTACTCTTTGAGGCTTCGGCTCTGTCCAGCTGATGCAGTTATCCTCACTATCAGCTAAGACTTCCAAAGCCTTATTTATTTTCTCTAGTTGCTGATAACTTTCTGCTTCTTCAATGATCAGCTGATTTTGTCTCTCTCTTTCATCATGACGGAGCTTTAAAAGCTCTATACCTCTTGACGAAAATTCACTCTCTGTTAACGAGGGGAGACCATTTTCCGTTGGCACCATATCACAAAAACTTGGATGCCATAAGCCTCTCTTCTGTAGTTTTTGTCTCACTGCCACAGAATTATCTTTGTTGTTTCCTGTTGTTTCCCTAGGCAACTTCCACTGTATATTTTCATCATTTTGCACACTGACATCACTCTCTACTAAATTTTTTTTCGATTCTCTTACCACGGCGCCACTGTTACAAATTTTATCCTTGTTATAATTTTCACATTTTTCACTGTTGTTATTTTTTCTCCCTTCATAATTCGCACTATCTGTATTTTTATCACTTTCAATATTTTTACTACTACCTTTGTTTATATCTCTCTTCTCATTTTTATTTTTCCTATTTATTTTACACTTTGATTCTAGACTTTTATTAATTTTAATCTCTTTGTAAAATTTATTTTCACCATTCTCATTAATTTTAATTTCACTACTCCTTTTAATATCATTTTCACTACACACTTTAATTTTCACATTTTCTCTATTCACGGTACTACTACTATTTATTTTAACACTCTTATTCTCTATAATAGTGGCACCACTCTCCTTTAACTCTTTATCACGGGGAACAATAGTATATTACGTTCCCAGGCACGGAACAGGCTCATTCCATGCGCGTGTTGGTTTGCTTCGCGAAGCGAAGCCGAGCGAAGCAAAACACGCGCATATGATGAGCCTGTTTCGTGCCGAGGAACGTATACGATTTTCCTTCATGCCCGGCCGGAACTTTGCCACCCCAAAAAGTGATAAAACTCCATTTTTAATAAAAAAAAATTCGTCAAAAGCGAAGAGTCATCTGTTGCGTTATTTCGTTGTAGCGCGCATGCGCAAGCAATTACAGTATACAGTTGAGTTCGGTAGAGAAAGAGAGAGAGAAAAAACCAAACATAGCAGCACACATAGCAGTTAACATAAGATACACAATAAATATATAAATGATAATTCAAATTTAAAAAACGTGAGAAATAATGAAATGTGTTTATAATACTTTTATATTATTATATTTTGTGTATAAAAACCTTTTAAAGAGCAAAAGAAAAAATTGTGAGTGAAAACAATTGTGTATGTTAGTAAAGATATAGTTCATTTTAATAAATATAAATGTATTAATATCAAGTGCACAAAAACAAAACGTGTGAAGCAAAACGTGTAAAAACGTGAATTTAATTATTTTCTTTGTACAAAAACAATCATGAAGTGTTTAAAAGAGTGTCGTGAATTAAAAGAAACGTGTATGAAAAAGAATATCTATTTTAAACGAAAGTTATAATTCGTTATAATTTAAACTTTTATATGCATATTAGTGTATTAATATCGAGTGTGTTTGTTTATTTAATAACTACAAGTATGATGTATGCATTTATCTATTTAATGCTGAGGTTAGACATTCGCGTATATATAGATATAGTTTAAGTATACAGCAGACAGCGAAGCGATCGAGAAGACGTACAGTTCGTAGCTGCGCGGTACGTTCTGCGCACGTATGTAACGGAATAACACGAATGTATTCGGCCGGTTCCCTGCCACATGAGGAGCACTTTTAGGCAAAGTTTCGGCACGGGTATGAAGAAAAAGTACTTACTTCTGCTCCCCTCTTTGCGCGTTTCCCAGATTAGATCTAAGAGCGGCACAATGTGGACGCGTTTTGAAAGTATACCCCGGCTTGTCGCAGTTCTGACAAATTTCTCTTGGCTTTTGCATTCTGTTAGGGCACTCATGGCTGGAGTGACCCTTGATGTTACAACTGTAACATACAATATCAGGACATTCCAGGGTCTTATGCCCTACTGCTTGACATATCCGGCAAACGCCTGAAAATTCGCTCTTATTGTTGCTTTTAGCAGTGGCTGCTTTTCTCCTAGGTTGATATCCTCTCTCTGCTGTAGGGCGCAAATTATCATAGCGATTGTAATTTACAGCTTGCTGTTGATCATTAGGCCACTGTGCATTTCTACCAAGCCAATTATTTCCTGCTTGGCGCCAGGTGTTATCATTCCCATAACTCCTTCTATAATTTTGACTGTTTTCAAAATTATTTGGCCGCACAAGATGCTGTGTGTTCGTCACTGGCGCTTCTATTGTTGCAGCAACGGTCACAGACTTTGGCATCCCATCTCTCTCATTTTCAATTTCTATTTCTGAATTCAACTCATAATATAGATTTTCTTGGCTCTTACTAACCTCTCCTCTCTTCTGCTGATTATTATTCCTCTTATTATTTTTCTTCGGCTCCTTTATCAACACTATGGCTGCGACTTCATCTTCTATACATGGCTTGTGCTCACTTGTATTGCCAATAAACGCCGCTCCCTTAATACGCATTTTCTCCGCGGGAGGAGGAGGCATGTAACGGCTGATTAGATCTTTCTGATCTTCCCAGCGACGTCCGTATGTCTCAAGATCATCAAGGCTATCAATTAACTTCTCCGACATCGCTTTCCTATATTCTGGCAAAAGATTTCTATAAATTATTTCCAGCTGTTTAGCTTCCGTCGGCGATGTCTTGAAGCGTGATGCAATGTAACGCATGTTCGATAAGTAGACTGAAACCTCTTCGTCTTTGCCCTAAGTTCTTCGTCACATTTCATCTAAAAGGTCCTCTTTTCTATACTCTTTAATAAACCGCTTTCCAAAGGCTGCTTCAAACTCTTCCCAAGAATCGAATTTACTCTCGGTTGCTCTGAACCAACGGCCGGCACTCTTAGAAAATATGCTTGGAAGTCCTTTTAGTGAATCCCTGTCAGACTCCTCGGTACCGTCCCGACAGTCATTCAACTCATCTATAAACTCCTCGGGATCTTCAGTTCTACTTTTACCGGTGAATGCCAATCCCAAATATTTTAAGTGCTTTACAGCTTTCAACGTTTTTTCGTCCTTTTTCTCTTGCACTGTAACCTCATTATTCCCTTTATTTCTTGACACTTCAACGTGCGGATATTGTGTGACACTGCTACCACCGCGATAAGAATTACCGTTTAACTCATGTCTCGCTGGTGCACAAGTTCTCTTGAAAGACTGTCTATGATCGATTAAAGTTCTCATGTACGGCGCAACTCGATCACCAATACGTTCAGCGGGCCTATAACCTTGTGTGTTTACGTAACGCCCAGTCTCTGGCTCTTCTATAAAACGTAAGCGTTCTCTATTTAGCTTCGCCGTCGCATGAAAATATAATTCACTAGCTAGTCTGGCTTCTTGTTGCCTCTGCTGTTCTCTCATTTCACGAATCCTAGCCGCTTCTCTTTCCAAGTTTCTCTGTTCTTCTAAGTGGCGGCGCGTATTTAAGAGCGAAGACAAGCTTGTACGGCTCTGTCTATCGTCCTCCGTCCACTTGTTATACCCTTCTCCTCTCACTGAATGCCCTAACGCAGATCAAATCTCATCAAGGTTTTCTGCAGGTGTATACCAAGGCTGGCGTTCACTGCTTCGGTTAAGTGGTTGACTTGACGAAGGCCCTGATACTTAAAGTGGAGTGTGAGCTACAGGCGCTGTCTCTTTTGGTAAGCGTCGGCTGCGAAACATTTGCGCATAACAATACTCATATTGTTCAGGCATTGAATGAATTCTATTTAACGCTGCAGCTCCTGTAGTTACGCGCGCTGCTCCGGCAACAGTAAGAACGGCCTTGTTAATTATCGACGATGATACGGTAAGTGCCGCGGTGCTATTTGCATAAGTGGTAGAAACTGTCGTTGTGGTAGCTGTCATAGTTGACGCAACTGCACTCGAGACTGGCGTACGCACTTGTTTATCTAATATACGCGGCCTATCTCGCGTTGGTACTGGATGTATAGTTGCTACCGTATGAAACTGTACCTGCGGCTCTACCTCATCTAGATACGCTTCTTTCTCTTTCATCCTCCTATTGCTCTTCCGTATTTCTGAAAGTTTCGTTGCTTGGCGCTACCCCATTAGGTGCTACCCCATCCTCATCATCCACGTTTACGAAATCCCATTCGTACCGTGGTACTAAGGTATTCTCTGGTTCAGCCTCAATGATTAACGCGCGGAACAATCTATCACGTAAAACGTTCTCACTCCCGTCACAACTGCAACCGCGCACCTGTAATTCCGCTTCTAATTCAATTATACCGAGCTTTGAGACATTACGTTTGAGGGCTCTTCTATCATGCGATGCCAATAAACTGTCCATTATAGCTGTATGTTCCGTCATTTTCGCTTATATATATTTTTTTATAATAAATTATTTATTCAAAATCACACGCAATAAAAAAACATGAGAAAACTCTTTTAAAATTATTTATTTTAACGTATTCACGACGCACACAAAAATTAAAATTTAGATCACTCCTTAATAAAATAAATAAATATTCACGTTAAGTCACACGTCACACTTTGAAATTTTATTATTGCTTAAACCCCGACACCACTAACAAAAACGCAAACTTCTGAATGCTTTTATTAGGTTAAGGAAAGAGAATAAAAATTCTTTGCTTATTGACTAAATATAAAAAATATTGTTCTCGTGCCACTAATAAAATTTTCAATTATTCTGAAATAAAATAACTCTTTTATCGAATTCAATAAACGCCACAATACTAAAAATTTGTTCACACTTTACACTGACTCTCAGATTTTTATATTAATTCTTTATTAATCTATTTTAAAAATAATTTAAATTTAATTTTAAAATAAAATAATTTAAGTTCAAATTTATTTAAAAAAAAACACAACTATGAGAATTCATCTCTATCAATGTTTGTCACACATAAAAAAAATTATTTTATTAGTAAAATAAATTTTTATTTATTTTAAACGAAGAGAGAAAAAATAATTTCTTGCAATATGAAATAAATAAAATTCACTAACGTGGCACGAGGTTATATACACAATTTGTGCATAAAATATATTATAATATGTTAATATCTAAAAAATATGTTATGTACTTATGTATGTATATTAAAGAAAATATCACTTAGCTATGACACCACTACACTGGAATGCGTATGCTTGCTTCACACATTACTATCGCCCGCTACTACACACACATCTACTATCACGCTTAAGAAAAAATTATTTTATGTCAAAACTAAAAAAAAAATACTTTATTTAAACAATCATCTCAGCTTTTGCCCCAAACGTTAGGGCGCCATTAAATTTGTGACGATGTATTTGCGACGACGTCGTCCCAGTATCCCGAATCGCCAAAAATCTAAAAATTTAATGAAACTATGATTTCCGATGAGACTATCACAGAGGGGATCCGCCAAGATTCACATGTTCGGGAGACGCGTGTAATATTTTTATAAACCAAGATCCTTTTTCTATTTTATTTATCTAAATGCACATTTTTTTAATTTTAATAAACTCCCTTTATATTTTCTTTTGTTAATGTGCTCTCACTCTATGTCCCTCTCACACACACACTCTAGGTATAATTAATTGAAAATAAAAAGAATACACCACAATTAACTTTAAAGAAAAAAATATTATAATTTAATATTTTTATCACAGAATTTTACACTTATTTTAAATTTTTAACACACTATAAGAGATATTGATAATAATCAGGCGCATAGTTTTGACACGGACGAAATTACAAAAAAAATCTTCTTATATGCCTAAACTATACGCAACTCACTCACTCTCGTTTCTCTTTGCGTCTTTCTTTCTATCTCTTTCTCACTCACTCTCCTATACCGCGCGACTAGTGGGCCCTGACGTAGACGGTTGCGCCACTGCCTCTCCACGGCACCGCAGGCTCTGCTCGCTTTCTGGCTTTACTCTACCTCCCCCTTATTTTCGAATTTTACACTGACTTCCACGAACTCGGCGCGATTCTTGCGACTATAAACTAAAATTTTTAATTCTACGGAAAACTTTTGTAAATGGTTTTCACGCACGACAATTTCAAATTTTACACTTTTTTATTTTTTAGAATATTTATTACCAATACAACAGAAAATTTTAATAAAACGCTTCTAATAATTTTTAATCTCGCGGCTCTCGTTACACTTTGTTTCTTTCTCTATTTTTACACTACTATCTCACACCACACACACACGAATTTACATACACAGAAAATCGCGCTAGATAAAAAAAGAACAGTTGAATTTAATATACAATAAATTGCAAATAGTAAAGAGAAATGATTTTTAAGTATATTAATTAAACTAAAAATAAAAGTATTTTTCTATTTCTTTACCGGCACACTGACATTCAACGCAAGCATACGCGCTAAGAAATTTCACACTATACTTATATAAAGATAGCTTTTCTTTGCTTATCTTCTTCTTTTTTGTAATAATTATATCATTTTCCGTGTTTAACTTTCTTTTATTATTTTCATTTTTGGTTTCCTCTCATTTTTTCTAACATTTCTATTTTTTTTGCAAATCTTACCATATCATACATTTCTGATTTATCATTTTCTTTTTCTATTTGAATTTTTTCTTTTTTTTTCTTCTTTCTCTGATCTCGCTTTATTTTGATTGAAATTAAATTCTATTTCTTCTGTGGTTTTTTTTTTGTTGATTGCTTTCCTCAAACATTTCAGTTTCTTGGTCAGTTTCTTTCGCAAATTTTCTTTTTCTTGATCATTTTCTTTCTCAAACTCTTCTTTTTCTTGTTCTTTCACTTTCTCAAACTCTTCTTTTTCTTGTTCTCTTTCAAACTGGTTTTTTTCTTCCAATAGTTCTTGTATTTCTTTTTTATTTTTTTGTTCATTGCACTGCTTATGCCGATTTCTTATCTGACATTTATTATCCGCTGATGAATTATTCGTTTTGGAATTTTTCTTCCCACAGTCACCTTTAATATCTTTCTTTGATGGAGTTCTTGGATTACGCAGTGTCGAGCATAAAGCCGTTAGGCACTGTCGATATTGACTATGGTTCAGTCGATGACTTGATTTTGTATTGGCACTTACAAACACTGAAAAAAGTCATTGAAAAATTTTTTTAATCTTTATTTGATTATATAATAAATGAGTTAAGGCAACTACGGAAGTTGGGTTGGATTTCATTTCGTAGTTTACAAATTACTCTTTCAGTTTCTGATATTTTTGAGATTTCTAAGTTTTCCACCATTCTATGGATTATAATAAATGGTGGAAAATTAAAAAATCTAAAAAATTTCACACATTGAAAGAGTAATTTGTAAACTACGAAATGAAACCTAACCTAAAATCCGAAGTCGCCTTAAGGAATATTTTTATTGGTTTTATAATAAAATTAAAATTAATTTAAAATAAGTTTTAATTTAATTATAAAGCCGATAAAAATATCCCTTTATTCATTTAAGATATATAAGAATTTACAAGAAAAATTTTTTCAATTACTTTCAACGTCGTCGTAGACGTTAGTTGGTATTGGTGTCCAAGAATTTTTTCCTGTTGGAGAGGATACTCTTAGCGTTTCTTTTTCAAGAATTTCTACCATTAGTCGCCGTACCATTTCTTTAGGATTCTTCCGGTAGCTATGTTTAAAAACTTCAAGTTTCCATTCGGGAAGAAAAATTTCTGACCCATCAATTATAGGTATCTAAAAAATTACAATGAAATATTTGAATTATCGTAAAAATGTTTAAGAGAAAATAAGTAAAATTAATTATAAAATAATAATATTACCTGTGTTTTGCTGCTAGGTGTAGATCTTGTACTATTTTTACTGATCTGAAAAATTGCATGCACAAAATATATATAGAATAATATGTTTATATAAAAAGTAATTTATATTATTAAAAGTTTGTTACTTTTGTAGATTGAGATATAGCTGCACATGAATTTGGATCTTTTTCAGATGAATACGCTAAGGCAACTGATAAAATTGCTCGTATTTTTTCAAATTCTGCAGGTGTAACTGAAAATATTAAATTGTTATTAAAATTGCAAAATAATAATTTTCAAAAATATTAATATATTGGAGTTTGTTAAATCAAACTTACTTTTAGGCAATTTAGAGCAATAGCATGTTTTAATTGACTCGTTATTTGTAACTGCTGGTTGTTTCTGTGGATTTTCTTTAAGTTTATTTGAATTTTCTCTTGAAATTCCAACTTCATCATCAGACGAAGAGTCATGGTGATTCGACTCTCTTTCACTGAAAATAGTAAAATGAAAAAAAACATTACAACAAAATATTATTTTTATAAATTGATGATTTGAAATTAACAAAAAGAACATCAAAATGAAATATTATTATTTTTATAAATTGGTAGTTGAAAAAATTAATATTAATAAATATAGTTACTGTCAAAGAGAACATTTATTATGAACAGATATATAGGTTATTTTAAAATTTTTATTTTTATAATTTTGAATTTATAAAAAGATTTAATGTACTTGAATAAATTATTGAATCTAAAAATATTATTAAACTTACTTATCGATATCACTGCCTGAACAGTCTTCGTTTTCTAAAGGTTCTTCAAAAAAAGCACGTTTCTGAAGAAGAGATTCGTCCTCTTTTTTTTTTCATTTTTATTTGTGAAGCTCTTGTTAGCTTATTTTTTTGTCGATCATCTTGTCTCATCTGCTTTAAAATATTAATTGATGGTATATTTGACGAGTCTTCTTCGATCAATTAAAAATTTAGAAACTGGGCAGATGCAGCTGTTAGAGGAAAATCGCAAACTTAAGGAAATAATAGTCACTTCGGAAAGGAATTTCCTGTCTGCTCTAAACAATAAAACTGAAACGTATAATAAAATCATAAGTAATAAATTTGATAACATTCAAACTTTTCTTAACAACGAGTTTCACGGAGTGGACAGGGGTTTCTTCAACCTTACAACCGGGGTAGCTGGCGTAGCGCAGGCCGTTGCGGATCTCACGGGAATAAATGAGCATGCATTACACGCATCTGAATCTGTGGAAATAACACAAGCACCACATACACATAATATAATTAGTGAGGAGGCACCTCGTCAAGTTGAGACGGAGTGTGGTTCTGGGAGTGGTACATTGGTGATCTCTGGCGGATTTGACTGCTCAGCAGTCAATGTTGGGCCGGATGATTACGCCTGTGCCGTTCTTGGTACCATTCTCCCGACAATCAAGCGCACGAATATAATTTCTGTTAAGAAAATTGCTAAACATGACAATGTAAACGAGGTGCCTACAGAGCGTGAGATCAGTGGCGGCCCGAGGGGTTCATTCTCATTGCTGGTTAGACTTTCTGAAGAGGACCTGGTGCAAAAGGTGATTGAAGCTAAACGACAATTCACAGGTTATTCGACGGCGGATCTTAATCCCTCCCTCCTTAGCAGTCTTTCTTCCATCAAACACCACAGCTTGATATTTATTAATGAATTTTTGCCTAGAGAGAAATATGCTAATTTTAAAAAATTGAAAAAGTATGCCAAAGAAAAAGGCTTTAAATTTGTTTGGCACAGACATGGCAGATTTCTGGTGAGGAGGAGAGAGAGAGAGAGAGCACACAACTTTTTTAATGAAAATGACTTAGATAATTTATTGATAGATAGCAAGAAACTAGATCACGGTGTAAATGCAAATAAAGACAATTCTGAAATTCTATCGAATATTAAGTGCAATAATAATAAATGTGATACTAATACTACTAAAGCCTCTGATCATCAACGAAATATACTGGCGAATAATGGAGTAACGTCAAGTGTGGCCTCTCCCCAATGACTGCGCCTGGCCTCCTCGGGGGGTCGTACAGGGAGGAGGGGTGAACTGCGAGCATGCTTTCTGAATGTGACCTCTTTGAGGGCTCACATTGGGCAGGTACGTGAATTTCTGAGTGATGGTCCCTCTTACGACATATTTGGAGTGGCTGAGACCTGGCTGGGTCCATCTGTTTCGGATGACGTCATTCGGGTCAAGGGGTATAAAGTATTCAGACAGGACAGAAACTTGCGTGGTGGAGGAGTTGCCTTGTATATTAAAGATAATTTAAAGTGCACTATTTTGGCTACTTCGGATACTCAAACTAATCATAGTGAAGGTAAACCGGAGGTACCTGAATATATTTTTTGTTCCGTGCAATTGGGCAGCTCCGAAGCTGTGCTAGTTTCTGTTATTTATCGACCTCCTGCAATTTCCTTTTTTAGAAATACTGATTTTTTGGATAACTTAAGAAATTTTGCCTCTGAATACTCTCATAAAATCATAATGGGAGACCTGAATGCCGATCTCCTGCGTGAGAGCAGTGATGCCAAATTTATTAATAAATTATCGGCTGAGCTTTCGTTACAGTTGGTTCAGCACGGTGCCACGCATCATACTCCGACGTCTCACACGTGGATTGACCTGATTCTTGTGGACGATAATGACACAGTACTTGACGCACGCAACTTACCGGCGAATTTTCACAGTCGGCACAATTTAATTGATGTATGCATTTCTTGTAATTTTATGAAGATAGATGAAAAGATAATTAAGTATAGGAATTATAAAGATATCTGTCCAAACTTATTGGTGCAGAGTTTGGCCGGCTGTGATTGGACGCCATTTACAGTTGGTACAGTTGACCCGGAATCTGCGCTTGGCTGCCTCTGCGACAACCTTACGGCAGCAATACAAAATCTGGCGCCACTAAAATCACTTAAAATTGGTAAAGATAAATTTCCTTGGATAGATAAAGAGTTGTCGCAGATGCGGCACAAGAGAGATGCCACGTATCGTAGGTTTAAACGGACGAAGGAGGAGCGTTATCTCTCCGAATTCTTGAAACTGCGTAAAACTATAGACGAACAGACAGAACATGCTAAGACAAATTATTATCATAATAGACTGTTTGATGCTCTTGCTAGAGGTAATGTCTGGAAGGAGTTAAAAGACCTGGGACTCCTCTCCGGACCTCAAGGGGACTTGAATGGATTCACTCCTGATGAGCTTAATGCACATTTTGCGGGAGTGTCAGTCTCGCCACACGATGATACTGCGGAACGTAAGAAGATTCTTTCGGAGTGTAGTGAAAGTGGCTTTGCCTTCAAGCCAATTAATATTAATGACGTAATCCTTGCGATTTCGCATTTTTCATCACAGGCTTGTGGCGAGGATGGCATTCCGCAGAGTGTGATACTTAAAGCACTACCGTTTATTGGAGAGCATTTTGTGACTCTTTTCAATTCCTCTTTTGCGCGGGGGATCTTCCCTTGCCTTTGGAAGCGTGCACGCATTGTGCCTTTAAAGAAGTGTCCTGCACCTAAGATGCCTAAAGATTTTAGGCCAATAGCAATATTATGTTTTCTTTCAAAGGTTCTGGAGAAGATTGCCCATGACCAACTGCAAGAGTACATTACGACACACAAAATACTTGACTCTTTGCAGACTGGCTTCAGAAAGCACCATTCTACGCAGACCGCCATACTTAAACTTACAGACGACATGAGATCAGGTCTTGACAAGAAACTTGCCACGTTACTACTTCTATTTGACTTTAGTAAGGCTTTCGACACGATCTGCCCCTCCAAATTGCTTGCGAGGCTTAGATCGATGGGGCTTTCCAGGGCTGCACTTAAATGGATTAGCTCCTATTTATCAGGTAGGAAACAAATGGTTTCTACACACTTAAAAGAGGATTCAGATTGGCTAACAACCAATCTAGGAGTTCCACAGGGTTCAGTGCTGGGGCCTCTGTTGTTTTGCCTTAACATTAATAACATACGTGACACACTCGACCTCTGTTTCGTCGAGCACATATTATATGCTGATGACCTCCAAATCTATACTCAGGTCCCTTATGAACATGTGAATGAAGGTATTCGTATTTTGCGGAGGGCGGCCAGGGCGGTGTCGGGGTGGGCTGTCGATGCTTCTCTCACATTAAATGCAAGCAAAACTAAAGCAATTGTTTTTGGCAGTACTCGATTTATTAATGACTTCTATACTGGTGAGTCAAGAACGATTGAGCTTGAGGGTGGTGTCGACATATCTTTCTCTGATACCGTTGTGAGCCTTGGTGCTGTGCTTGACGCTAGGTTGTCATGGGAGCCGCACATTAATATGGTGACTAAAAGATTTAATAGGGTAATGTATAGTTTGCGGTTTTTCCGTCGGTACACCACTGAGGCCCTGCGTAAACAACTTGCAGCCGCCTTGTTGTTTCCGCACCTCGACTACTGCTCAGTAGTTTTGCTTGATGCTTCGCAGGGGTTGAGAAGACGTTTACAAAGACTACAAAATTCATGTGTGAGATATGTAATGGGTGTGAGAATGGGCGATCATATCTCTCCTTATAGAGCTGCTCTTGGTTGGCTGCGTACTGATTCAAGGAGACAGTATTTTATGGCTGTACTTATGTACAAAATCGTGCGCATGAATACTCCAGAGTATCTAGTGAGTCTCTTTACTAGATATGTACCTAGGGTAGCCACTAGGGGAGAGATTAAGGACTTCGCGGTGCCCTTCATGCGTACTGAGACTGGAAGAAATTCCTTTCAAGTTCAAGGTGCGCATTTTTGGAACTCCCTGCCTGCCGATATAAAAAATCTTCCATCGCTCGGCAGGTTCAAATCGGCTTTGAGGAGGTACTTACTCGACCTCGAGTGATCTTAATTTTAAGTATTTTAATTTTATGTTAATTTATTTTGTTTTGTCTTATACAGGGTGATTGGATAACATTCGTACATATTTATATCGTTGGACTCAGCGCAATGAGCTGATCCCAAAAAAACAATATAAAATTTTGTTTCAATTCTACCAATATATCGCCAATATATTCGCAATGTGTTGGTAAAATTTTCTCCAAGATCGCCAATATATTGGCAATATAGTGGTAAAATTAAAAAAAAATTCTTATCATTTTTTTCGGAGTCAGCTTATTGCGCTAGATCCAATGATATAAATATGTATCGATGTTATCCAATCACCCTGTATATAGATTTAAGGTGTGAATGTATTTATTAGCGCGAATGATGGTTGGATGAATGCAGAAAGAATGAGTGATTCTGTTTCTTTTTATTAATAGTTATGACATCTTCGGTATCAAGTTTTTATTCTTTGAATTTTATTATTATATTATTTTTTATTATTTATTGTTGCATTGTTTTGTCCAATTTTATTTTTATTTGATGTCATGACTATGCTTTATGCTTTATCTTTTAAATTGTGTTATTTGATTTTAATTTGATTTTAATTTCATGACTGATAGATATTTAAGACTGTTTTCATTGTAATTTATGTTTTCATGCTTTCTGCGTGTATTTAGAGTAGTCTGTGATATCGCTTTTACATAGTGACTTACTGATACAGTATTATATATTAATTTTAATATTTGACTGTGATATCTTATCATATTATGTGCAATACTTTATACAGAATTATTATTTATTGCTTGATGTATTACATGCCTTTTTGTACTCTTTTACAAAATAAATTGATATCTATCTATCTATCTATCAAAATTTCACCAGTTGTAGAAACTTTTAAAGATAAAAGCCACTCTTTTTCAACTGTACTGAGAAATTATTCAATTAAAATACTTTGAAAAAAATATGTCTAAGAATCATGCATTAAACTGAAATTCTTTTTTAGTAAACTAAAACACGAAAATCATTTGTAACATAAAAATAAACTTGATTTAATGATTTACGAATTAAAGGTTATTATACTTACAGCTTGTTTGAATCACATCAACAGGATAATACTTATTGATCCACTTCGCTTTTATAATTTTTCCAAATTTGATACTACTGAAAGGAACGACACTAATCTCTTTCGTTTCCCATTGAACTAATGCAAATTTTTTTGACATTTTGGTTTGTTTATTGTTTTTTGTTTTATAAAATGACGATATGTGCGCGAATATTTTATTTAATTATGTAAAGTTTTATACATGACAATTTCAAGACAAACACATTGAGGTTATTTAATACTTGTTTTTTTAATATTTACGAAACGTCAATTATTTGAAACTTGTAGTATAAAAACAATAATTATCGGAGTGTAGATTGAAATTTAATGAAGTTTTTATAAATATTTATATATCTGCAGTTCTTAGAGTCTACAGAATTAAGGAGAAATATATTTCTTGTAATTTGAATTACACAATGGATGATTTAAATTATTCTTCGGATGAAGAAGACTTTGACAATAATATTAAAGGTATAAATTATTATAAATTTAGATTTTTATTCTCGAAATATTTTTAACCTACCCGGTCAAAAAAGGTTAGCTATAAAATATAGCTAAAAAAATAGTTAAATATATAGCTGTATCGAGCTGTATTTACAGCTATATCGATGTGTTTTTTTAGCTGTTTTTTATAGTTAATAATTTCGTTATCTACCGAAAATATTAATAGCTACTTTTTCAACTATATTTTATAGCTATTATTATAGTTAAAAAAAACACTTGATTTTTTAGTGTATTTATACCCGGTCAAAAAAGGTTAGCTGTAAAATATAGCTAAAAAAATAGTGAAATATATAGCTATATCGAGCTGTTTTTACAGCCACATCGATGTGCTTTTTAGCTGTTTTTGACAGTTAAAAATTTACTTAATTTTATAGTTAATAATTTCGTTATACCGAAAATATTAATAGCTACCTTTTCAACTACATTTTATAGCTATTATTATAGTTAAAATAAATACTTAAATTTTTAGCGTATTTATTACAATATATCAATAGCTAGATATTTAACTATACTTTATAGCTGAAAATAAATGGTTTTTTAGATATCCTTCATAGTTGAAAATATACCTACATTTTTAGTTGATAATTTGGTTATTACTCATAGATATTTAGCTGAAAAAACATGAATATCACTATAATATAAATAAATATAGCTGTATTTTACTTATATTATTAGCTGTTTTTATAGATGTTTTTTTTTGACCGAGAACAGCTGAAAATATAACTGTAATTTCAATTGTATTTTTAGCTGTTTTTTAGCTATATTTTTAACAATTTTTTTTAGCTAAATATTATTAGAGTAGCTTTCAGATATACTCGAGTTTATTTATATTGTCCTTCCCTACCTTCGCTGTAAATTGATTAACCTATACATACACTAAATCTAAGTAATAACTCGCAGGGGTCGCTAGAAAACACGCGCGCATTTTTTAGTAACGGTAAGATGGATCGGTCTTATATACAAAGTGTACTCAACTCTCACCACTTGCGGGAGTTGGACACAAATTTCAACGCGTCAAAAACGTTTAGCTAAAAAAATTAGCTAAAAATTAAGCTTAAAATATAGCTGTTTTGAAATATCGTAATCTCGGGGTTCTCAGTTCGATTTCCGCTCTTGACTGATTTTCACAAGCACCACTGTACGTTACATGTGCTTTGTACACGAACACACTAATGAGCTCCGTTGCTGATTAGCTTTCAAAAATAGCATAAATATAGCGACGTCAAAAGAAGATAAAAAATATAAATAAAATATAATTTTAATAAATTAACTCGTGAGAAATTTGTAAACTTGAGCAAAATTATTAATTTGTATGGCCAAAGATCTCCATAACTACGTATAAACGTGCATATATTTCTGTCGAAGTTTCTGTTCGTTCGGCGAAAGTATTACCCATATTTCGAGCTGAAATATTATTTAATTTATCAAGTTCGGGATCGTCTCATCGCGCAAGCTTGGGCTACACGCAAGCCAAACAAAACTTGGACAAAGCTTGCGCCACACATAATTTTTTTTACCAGTACTTTTCTTTCTCCGTGCAGTTGTTAGTTCTAGGAAACGTCAAATACTGTTTTCGATTATTTCATGGTTCGTGATTGAAACACGCGAGGTGGTTCTTCCATGAGACATAAGTGAACAAAAAACTATTTATTGAATTCTACGGAATTCATAGATTTAGAATACATGAAAAAAGTAGTAGGTTGATGAATCATCTAAAAAGATATTAAATATTAAAAAAATAAAAAATTGAAAAAATAATTTAAATTATGGTTTTGTAATATTTGACAACGTCGCAGAATAAAAATGTAAACACGCATCTCGTTTCTTTCGAAAATTTGACATTTTACTTAGGTTATAATGAGTCTAACCATATGTAACAAATAATAATATAACAAACCGAAATTCACAACGTTGCCAGAATTCCAATATGTTCAGGAACGTATAAATAATCAAATTTTATAAAATTACATACTATTTTAGTATTATTTAAAAATATTGCATAAATTTACTTAATATTTATTAATAAAATGTTTAAAATGGATTTTTTATTCATAATACTAAGAATGTATACATTGAGTGGGGCCCCCCGGCTAAGCGCCCGCAACATACGGACCTGCATGGAAGAACTACCTTAAAAAGAATCAATTCCTATCATATTTTTCCATCGATTTCAATGCAATCTAGTAAAATAATTGTAACTTTAATTAATCCTTTATTATAGAAATATAATATTTTAATTTAGTACGAAACTTCAATATCAAAATTCATAAGTTCACTTCTTTTTCATTTTAAAATTGGCTAATTTATACATTATAATGTAATATATGAAAATTGTAATATATGTTAATTAAGCTAGTAAATTCATAATAACAAAATTCATATATTTAATATATATATATATATATATATATATATATATATAGTGGTAAGGACATTTGCTATCACTTTTGACATCCTCTTCTAATTCTTTTCTACATCCTCTTACCACTTTCTTCTATATTCTCTTCCTATCCTCTTCTGCATTCTCATTATAGGTAATGTTAAAAAATATAAATTAATTGTAACAAAATTTATATTTTTAATACATATACTAGTAAGGACATTTGCTACCACTTTTGCCATCCTCTTCTAATTCATTTCTACACCCTCTTACCATCCTTTTCTACATTCTTTTCCCATCCTCTTCTGCATTCCCTTTTCACTTTTTTTTACATCCTCAGTAATTTTTCGTTTTTTTCTACGTTATTTCGATTCCAATCCTCTTCTACATCCTCTTCTCATTCTCTGCTACATCGTCTTTTACATCTTCATCTCATCCTCTTCTTATTCTCTTTCAATCCTCTCCTACATCCTCTTCTCATTCTCTGCTACATCGTCTTTTACATCTTCATCTCATCCTCTTCTTATTCTCTTTCAATCCTCTTCTACATCCTCAGACATGAGTGGAAATTCTTAATAATCCTCAAATCCTCAATAAAATATTTTTAATACGTCTTTATACTTTCCACGCCATCTAGTTATACTAAAGAAGATATACGCTTATAGAAGAATTCTTCTGGGTTAAATTTTTCGTCCGAAAACCTGGGTAACACTTTAACATTGCTTCTATATCTATACTTATGAAAAATTTGATATACATATAAACATAAAAATGAGTTACCCTCAGTAGCTGGGTAACTCATTTTTGGCAGAAATTTCCTATTTAAGAGTACGCTTGTATAAGCGTTTATATTCGTTGGTTATACAGTTGTTAAGGTATATAGAATGGCGCCTTTTTAAAGAAGTTTGATGCCAGAAGGCCCATTCCACTCATGTTTAAAAAAATGTTTATAGTTTTTCTTATAAATCTTATATAATTTTTATTAATTTATATTCACATAAAAAATTATATAAAAATTATTTAAATTGTTTAAAAATGACTGAAAATTTAACAGTATTGATTATACATATGAGTTATATTCATAGATAATGAAAAATAAATATAAATGATATTTAAATTGATAAAATTGAAATATAATATCAATATATTTAGGATTTTTATAAATAAAAATGTATAAATAAATTATAAATAAAAATGTATATAATATTAAAATGTTTAAATACCTAATAATATTAAGTTGTTTGAATTTATTTATTTAAACATCATTGCTGTAAATAAAAATTATGATTATAAATTTTTATGAGTTATGAATAATTTAGGTGAGTTTTCAAATGTCATCTCAAATTGTCTTTTCTATTAAACGACTTATCACATATGTAACAATTATATTGTTCATGTCTATGTATAGTCAATAAATGTTTTTTCAAATTTCGCGAACGATTAAAAAATTTTTCACAATAAATACATAGTAATTTAATTGCTCTTGAATGGAATAATTTATGTTTTGAAAATTATTTGTGATTATTAAATACTTGACCACATATGTCACATATTTTAAATTTTGAGTGATTTATTTCAATATGATTTTTCAAATATTCAGCAGTTGATATATTTGGCACAGTACTTTTTGTCTACTATAGAAATAATTATTGGATGATTTGCCGTAAATTATCCGTAAATTATCCGTGAAGTAAGATATTTTGCCGTGGTATATTATCATGATCAAAGTACGTAACCTTGCAAACTTTAAAAAAAGTAAGCGGGGTACCTTCAGAAACCAATGAAAAAAATGACTTAGATTATCGTACAATAGCTCAAAATTTGCCACTTTCGCCATAATTAATCTGTCAAATACGAATCACCGATAGTCTACCAGTACTTTTTTTATCTTAATAAATAGACTTTGTCGAATTTAATTGCTATAGTCCTCTATAAAATATCAATACCTGATTGAAAATAATAATTATCCGTGAAGTCAGATATTTTGACGTGGCCTATCATCACGAGAAAAGTAGGTACTCCGCCAACTCATACACTATTAGTAGAGGCGCAGGATAGGTTTTCGTAGCCGACCGATGTCCAGAACTCTACCAAGGTTTTTCTTATGTATTTTGATCCCCTGATTATGGCTTACGAGAGTAGAAATTCGAAAGCCTGGTCAAAAAAACGTTATTAACAATTTTTGTTAACAAATTAAAAAATTGCAAAACTTGTCGGAAAAAAAAATTCTATCGTATTCTTTGATCAATTTTGAACAAAAAAATTTATACAATTATTTTTTTGGGACGCTTAGTTTTGTTGCGAAAAATTCTCAAAGTTTAAAAAAATTAATTTTTCACGATTTTTAATCGCGAATTGTTCAATTGCTTATGCATTTTTTTAACGTACCAAAGCCCAAATAATTCTTCAAATATTTTACTTTGATTTTACAAAAAAGGGTTTTTCATTTTGGATGGCTAGTGTTCGAGTAATAAGTCACGAATATCCCGTACTTTTAGCGCGCTTAACGCCCTGGCTGGTGCAGGAACGAAAGGATATTTGCAGTCTTTCGTCATTAACTAAGGTATTGATTGAATATTATTATTAAAATAGAATACTTTAACAAGACTTATTGATTAGGGCCTTTTTTGTTGTTTACATTATAAATATTTTTACATGTATAATTTTTATGACAAGAAAAAAATACACATTTTATTATCAAACTTTGTTAAGGTAGTACTGTCGTAAATCGATCGACGGGACAAATTTCGATGGAATTGAAATAATAGGTAAATATTGACCCTAGAATTACTCAAACAAATTTTTGTGGGCCTTTGGTGCCTATAAAAAAAGTTATTAATGTTTTTAATTTCCAGAGATTAACACGTAGCCTTATGGGTAGAAACGATTTTTATTCATTGAATTGCATATTTTACAAAACTTACGGGCAAGATATTGATAAAAATTGATACAGCGCTAATTTGAAACCTTAGTAAAATTTTGCATCTTTAAAAACATTAATTGGGTGCTTGTAAGAGTATTTATAAGCAATTTAATAAATAAAATTTCAAGTAGCAGAACATGTTATTGTAAATGTGTCAACGTCGCAAAGTATAAATTAGCGCGCGTGAAGTTAAAAGTATAACGCGCTTGAACCGACGTGATTAAGTTTCAAGAAAGACGTGCAAAAAATTAAATGAAATACAGCAAAAAATATTTTAAATGTTTTAATTTTTAAATATATGTGAATTAAGATCGTGCAGTTGGGTATAATATATACGTACATCTTAAATTTTGTTTTTTATATAAATTTGATTTTATTTAACGCATATGCGCGAAAATTTCACTATTATTTGGTCATATTTTGATCAGTTTTAGAAAAAATGACCAAGAAATGACCAATATTAATCAGAAAATGATCAATTTATCCGCTTATTGACGACGGTTAGTAATCAAAAACTGTTATAAATATGATCAATCATTTTATTATATTATTATAATAAATAATACATTAATTCATTTTTATTATTAAATATTATACTAAATTATGAAACAATATTAATATTAAATAAAATTTGTAACCACAAATATAACTTTTATCAATTATTCTTAATGAGAAACGAGTTCGACGAAAAAATTCAATTTATGTATCCCATTCACGATATTACATCAGTTAGTGTATTTGACAAATTTTTTCTAAATCACAGTCTTGAGAACTATATCACAGCTTTTTTCAACAGTTAATTTTTTTTCACTGCAACAATTGCTTACACTGTTTTTAATAACCTCAAATTTTACACTTTCCTACTCTTCTCCAATAGACTTGTTAAACTTATTGACTTGATGATACATTAGTCTATTTTCTTCCTTTTTTTTAAATTTTTTTTTCTTATTTGAAGACTCCGTACTTTTCAAAAAATGAACTACTTTATTAATTTGTGTCTGTTTTGCAATTCTCTCAAGTTTTGGAAACTCTAACGCTTTTTCTCTCTTCCTCGTTTTCTCTTTCTCTCTCACTCTCTTTTAGCGTACTTGCAAGTTAAGGTTAAAACAGAGTCATGGCAGCCTGAGAACTAACCTTAAATCTCTTAAATATTTATTTAAAGTCTCTGCTATTTTATAATTTTTATGCTTTTTGTGATCCGTTTTAACTTTACCGTATTAGCAAGTTAATTTTTGTAAAGAAATTCTCTTCGTCGAAGAAAAGAAATATATCTATAAATTTATTTGCATAAATTATATATCTATATATATATTAGCAATTTCACCATATTTTGGTCATTTTGTGATAAAAAAATTAGTCATAAAAAAATGACTAATAAATGACTAATGGCCATTTTTGGATGGTCTATTTTCTACCAGGGTATTGCCATGCACCTCTCAAAAATACTGTAGCAAATAAAAACTAAATAATATTAAAAATAAAAAAAAAACTTTTTAATGTACTACGTTTTTATAATGAACCAAAAAGTATAAAATAATGTATAATAAAATGAAAAATGAATAATGATTTGAAATAAAAAAAACGTGGGGCGCATGTTTATTATTATGTATTGTATGCGCCCCACGTTTTTTTATTTCAAATCATTATTCATTTTTCATTTTATTACACATTATTTTATACTTTTTGGTTCATTATAAAACGTAGTACATTAAAAAGTTTTTTTTTTTTTTAATATTATTTTATACTTTTTAGTTCAATTAAAAAACGTGGTAGATTGAAAATTTTTTTTTATTTAAATATTATCTTATACATTTTGGTATTATTATTATTATTATTATTAATATTATTTATCGTGTTGTCCAACAGTGCATATTATATAGCATATATATTGTTGTCAAGGGACTAAAACGTGTTTCATCTATTTTTTTAGAGAACACGTAATCGCATGGTGAGTTTCCCGCCATTTTGACGATAATGACGCCATTAGAAATTCAACCAAGATTTATTGTTTTATGCATTGTTAGACCATAAAATGAATAAAATACAGTCTCAAATTTTATATGTACAATACAAAATGCTGTAATTTATGTCTAATTGCAATATGAGAAGTTAAAGAATTTTAAAAATTTTCGAAGAAGGTTAGACACTAATGTTAAAAGTATATCTATATATAAAATCTTCAAAATTTCAATTTTTCCAATATCTCCGTATATAATTGTATTAATATATTTTTCGGTGGGAATATATATTTAATTATATTATCCAACAATGCATGCAAAAATATAATATTGAATATATTGATATATTAATATATTTGATATATTAATATATTAATATATTAATATATTTGATATATTAATATATTAATATATTTGATATATTAATATATTAATATATTACTATATTAATATATTACTATATTTGATATATTAATATATTAATATATTAATATATTAATATATTAATATATTAATATATTAATATATTAATATATCAAAAGAAGATTTTTAAAATTTTCGAAGATGTTTAGACACTAATGTTAAAAGTGTATCTATATATAAAATCTTCAAATCTTCAATTTTGCCAACATCTCCGTATATGATTGAATATATTAATATATTGTTCGGTAGATATATATATTTTTTTTATAATATTGCATTGTCATCCAGTTCCGAGCTATATTTAAAATTTCAAGTCTCTAGCTCATCAGGAAGTTAGTTTACAATCGGTTGCAAAATTCGTACCGAACAGACAGACAGACAGACAGACAGACAGACAGACAGACAGACACCAAAGCGAGTTAATAAAAACGTAGTAAAAACGTAGTAAAAAAAAAAAAATAAATAAAATTAATAGCTGGTTTTCAAACTTATGTCTTCCATGAGACTCATATGTATTTTAAAAAATCATTTGTTTCTTTTAATTCAGTATAAATATATTCATATTTATTTATAATTTTTTTAAATCATATGAACCTCATGAAAGAAAATAAATTTGAAAGTATGTAAATAAAGGGTAATCAGTTGGTGTATTTCCTTTTAGACACTGCGATATTTACATTGTTTTTGAGATTGGATGATGCACATATCACCATAACCCTTTTCCATTTTTTTGTTCAATCTTTTTCTTAAAAAAAAATCTTGCTTTCGCTGTAAATAAAGACATAAATGCTAAGAAAATATAATTGCTTTATATATAGAAGCGGCAGTGTTATCACGTTTAATTTCTACAGAGTCAAAATGTGTCAAATGAGTCAAACTTCATATCGACAGTACTACCTTAACTTGATGATAAAATTGTTGTATGATGATTAAAATTTCTAAAACAAATGTATTATAGCAATTTATAACGAGGAAAAATTGCAAAAATCCTTTCGTTCCTGCACCACCCAGGGCGTTAAGCGCACTAAAAGTACGTGATGTTCGTGCCTTATTAATTAAAAACTAGCCATCCAAAATGGAAAAACCTTTTCAGTAAAATCAAAGTACAATATTCAAAGAATTTTTTGAGCTTTGGTACGTTAAAAAAATGCATAAACAATTGAGCGATACGCGATTAAAAATCGTCAAAAATTTATTTTTTTAACCTTTTAGAATTTTTTACAATGGAATTAAGTATCTCACAAAAATAACTATATAAAGGTTTTTTGTTGAAAATTGATCAAAGAATACGATAGAATTTTTTTTCGACAAGTTTTGCAATCTTTTAATTTATTAAAAAATTGTTAATAACGTTTTTTTGATCAGGCTTTCGAATTTCTACTCTCGTAAGCCGTAATCAGGGAATCAAAATACATAAGAAAAACCTTGGTAGAGCTCTGGACATCAGTCGGCTACGAAAACCTATCCTGCGCCCCTACTATATAAGTACTATTTCTAAAGGATTTGAGCTAAGCTTTCATTTAAAAAAAATCTAAGCTTGTAGGTATCTTCGCAGAAGAACTATAAGTGCTTGATCTAGTAATATTTTCAGTGACTTTCTTTTATCGCCCATAACTAGGAAAATATTGAGCGCTGGACTTTAAAATTTTGGCTTTCTTCATATACAGTGGGGTCCAATAAAAAAAAATCACCCTTGAGAAAAAAGTACTAATTTAAAAATTTTGTATCTCAACAAATAAGGGTCGTACAGAACGCTGCGACCACCCATTTTAAACGCATTTATAAGGACTTTTTAATGGTATATTGGCAATTTAGTTTTGAGTACTTGTCTAGGAAAAAATACGACTTAAAAATAGAAGAAAAAGAATTTTTTCATTCGTCTGTGTTTAACTTTAAATCATTTTTTGGAAAATGCTGGTAGAAAAATTTTACACGGCTAGTTTTAAGGGTATTTTGCTCAGCTTGAAATTTATATTTTAGTTTTTTTTCTAGGTTCAAAATTGACCGAGATTTAGCGATTTTTGTTAAAAAAAGGGTCTTTTGCTTTCTCATAGAGAAAGCATTGTATCGATAAAAAAATTTTTTTTTTATTTTTTCATTAATTTGTACATATTTGAACTCGGTGAGTCGAAAAAAGTGGTTTCCAGAAAATGTCTGTATGTATGTGTGTGTGCGCGCGCGCGCGCGCGTGTGTGTGTGTGTGTGTGTGTGTGTGTGTGTGTGTGGATGTATGATTTCAGTTAGTAAACTGTATCTCGAGAACTACTCGATGGATTTGCTTCTAATTTTGCATGGAATTTAGTTTTTTGACTAACTTGCTGGGAAGCTATTAATAATTGGTTCTTCTAGCGTACTTTTCATTTTAGAGTTGTTAAAAAAAAAAAAAATTCGATTTTTAATTTTTTTGGTTTTCTTTGTTTACTACTCGATGAATTTGCTTCAAAATTTGCACGGAAATTATTTGTAATTGCCCAAATAAAATAAATTTTAAGAAACTGATTTTCTTAGCTTAGTTTTAATTTTAGAGCATTTCGAAATTAAAAAAAATAATGTTTCTATTTATTAAGCCAATAAAATCTTAAAAACTACTCGATGGATTTAATTCAAATTTTCCATATAATTCAATTTTTCGATCAACTGGTGCGGAAGCTATTGAGAATTGGTTTTCTTAGCGTAGTTTTTTTTTTATATCATTTTAAGAATTTTAAAAAAATTTCGATTTTTCATTTTTTTTTGTATTTTACGTAAACTACTCGAAGAATTTGTTCGCAAATTTGTATGGAACTTAATTTCGACTGCTAAAAGTATAAAAAATTTTGCAAACTAATTTTCTTAGCGCACTTTTAATTTTAGAGCATTTTGGAAATTTGTTAAAAATTTTTTATTTTTTATTTTTTTCTATTTTACGAAAACCATTTGATAGATTTGCTCCAAAATTTGTATGCAATTTATTCGCTACTGTCTGAAGAAAACAAGCTTTAGAAAACTAATTTTCTCAGTGCAGTTTTAATTTTAGAGCGCCTTGAAAATTTTCAAAAAAATTTTTAGTTTTCATTTATTTTTTATTTTACGTAAGCCATACTATAAATTTTCTCCAAAATTTTTATACAATGAATTCGCTATTGTCTGAAAAACATACGTTTTTGAAAACTAATTTTCTTAGGGTGGTTACAATTTTAGAAAATTTTAAAGATTTAAAAAAAAATTTCGATTCTTCTTTTCTTATTTTTTTTTTATTCTACGTAAAGAACTCGATAGATTTGTTCTGAAAATTGCAGGGAAATTATTTGCGACTGCCAAAAGAAGGGAAATTTTCGAAAATTGATTTTCATAACGTAGTTTTAATTTTAGAGCATTTTTAAAATTTTGAAAAAGAAATTTCGAAAAGAAAATGTTATTTATTTAACCAGTTAGATCCCGAAAATTACTCGATGGATTTGCTTCAAATTTTGTATATCATCTATGTTTTTGTATAACTAGACGGGAAGCAATTGAAAATTGGTATTCATAGTGTAGTTCTTTTATAGAACCATAAACATGAACTGTATTTATATATAAATATGATTGCATTTTATAAAGATTAGAAATTTTGTTGTCATCATTCTTTTTATTACTACATTATATCATTTTTTCAATAAAACAATTTTTTTTGTATTACTTGATGATTTAAAATAAATTATAAATGTTGAAAAAGCAAACAGCTAGCATATATGTTCGAAATTTATAAAGTACAATATGAGTAAATGTTAATGTTAGACAATTTTTTAATATTAAAATCACATTTAAATGAATATAAAAAAATTAATGAAACTCAAAGAGCTCTATGAAAAAGCATTGCGCCAAAGCACTTGGCAGCGTTTTTTATTTTTCCGATATCTGCTTAATGAGAGGAGATATAGAAAAATGCCAAATAAAAAAAGTGTATTTTTGTGTGTAGAATAACCTTAAATTTTCTCAAAATTTTTTGTGCATTTTAATTTTTTTGATATTGTTGCGGTATTCTTATATACATGTATACCATACTCTTATAAGAGTACCGCAACAATATCAAAAAAATTAAAATGCACAAAAAATTTTGAGAAAATTTAAGGTTATTCTACACACCAAAATACACTTTTCTTTATTTGGCATTTTTCTATATCTCCTCTCATTAAGCAGATATCGGAAAAATAAAAAAGACCCTTTTTTCAATAAAAATCGCTGAATCTCGGTCAATTTTGAACCTAGAAAAAAAACTAAAATATAAATTTCAAGTTAAGCAAAATACCTTTAAAACTAGCCGTGTGAAATTTTTCTACCATCATTTTCCGAAAAATGATTTGAATTTAAACACAGGCAAATAAAAAAATTTTTTTTCCTCTATTTTTAAGTCGTAATATTTCCTAGACAAGTACTCAAAACTAAATCGCCAATACACTATTAAAAAGTCCTTACAAATGTGTTTAAAATGAGTGGTCGTAGAGTTCTGTACGACCCTTATTTGTTGAGATACAATATTTTTAAATTAGTCCTTTTTTTCCCAAGAGTGGCTCTTTTTTATTGGACCCCACTGTACATGCGTTAAGAATCATCTTCTAAAATTTGAACAAAATCCGTGACCTGAAAGAGAAACACTCTTCTTGTTAGTATAGTAACAAAAATTATTGATTTTTCTATTACGAATTCAAATTATCGAGGATAGCTCCTACAATCACCCGCAAGTCGTATGGGAGCGCCACAACTCAATACACGCGCTCAGTCCGACTCTCTCTGTCTCCGTCTCTTCCATGTGTCTACACGTCGCGGCGCACCTTCAGTCTCTCAGGATCCATGCACTGAGAATCCATTCAGAGCGTAGCCTTCTTAAAGGGACGTAGCGTAGCGCCACTACGAATATGCGAGGCTGGTCTCTCTTTTTTGGCGCTCAGCCGTCCAAAAAGGTGAGAACGCAGCTAGACATTACTATTGTCTGCTGTGATAAGTGCGCAGGCTTCTGTAAGTTGGGCCGCAGCGCCCCAAAACAAAGAAAGCAGTCTTACAATTTTTTATAGCGCCGCGCATCGGCTTTTTGTATAGGCTACACTCTCAATGGATTCTCAGTGTGCCTTCTCTGGACGGCGCCCTGTGCTCACGATTTGGCCTCAAAATATTATCTTTCTAATTATCTTTCTGTACTATATATACACGTTTATTTTGTATTGTACTTGGTTAAGCAGCATTAAGTGTTCAATAAATAAAATTATTTCTTTTGTAATTGAATTTGGAGGTGTTGTGCACACAGACATTATCATATCCAAGTAGGGCTGGGAATTTTTCCGGTTCTTTTGACTATCCGGATAATTCGGATAACCGAATATCCGGATACTTAAGTAAAAAAAACCGGATAACCGAATATCCGGATACTTAAATAAAAAAAACCGGATAACCGCATATCCGGATACTTAAATAAAAAAAACCGGATAACCGAGTATCTGAATACTTAAATAAAAAAACTGGGTAACCGAATATCCGGATACTTAAATAAAAAAACCGGATAACTGAGTATCTGGATACTTAAATAAGAAAAACGGACAACCAAATATCCGGATACTTAAATAAAAAAAACCGGATAATTGAATATCCGGATACTTAAATAAAAAAACTGGATAACCAAGTATCTGGATACTTAAATAAAAAAACCGGATAACCGAGTATCTGGATACTTAAATAAAAAAATCGGATAACCGAATATCCGGATATACGATTATATTGCTATTGAGATGTTGAAATATATTAATATTCGGATAACCAAACGTAAGAAATAAACAAATTTTCTATTTTTAAGATTATAACCTGTAAGAAGTTTGAATTTTAGAGTATTGATAAACATAATCAAACATTAAATTTTACTCAATGACGTAGCATTTTCGACTAATCTATTTAATCTAACCGCTCATCATTCTATGAATTTATACATACACTATTCCATATGATCCTTACTATCGATTAATTCATTGACCATTGATTCATTAATTCATGAAACCATCGTCCCATCAACCCATTGACTCAATGACTTATCGACCCATAGATTCTAAAATCTATCAACTCAACAACCCATCAACCCAATGACCCAACAACCTATCAATTCATCGATCTATCGACCCATCTAGATAATAATTCTAAAAAAAGTAGAAAAAAATTTACATGTGTAAGAAATTAACACAATTTTAATTGATCGCTGAATTAAATTTTATATGAGAATAAAAATTCTAATAAAATAGAAAAAGAAATAATATAGGAAAGAAATTAAATTAAAATCAATATGATATAGCGATCGCCACTAATATTTAATTTTATATTAGAATGATAATATAATAGTGATTGCCACTAATATTTAATTTTATATTAAAATGAGAATAAAAATGAAAAAAATATAATTCATGATAAAACTTAAATAATTTGATAATATTTTAAAGCAGCATGTGATTTGAAAGTCCCTTGTTTATTAAAAGATTACGTGAATCGCTGCAAATAAGGAGGCTTTTACAAGCAAAGGATCTATCATTCATAACCAACCCACCTTCTTTATCCGCTATATGTATTATAATATTCTTATTATCCTTAAAAAACTTATTTACAATATTAATTTTATTTCTTATTTTCGAATATTCATAATTAGTAGGAAAAGACTTTTGTTTAATATTTATACCATTTAGCACTTTAATTACATCTTTTTTAGAATTTTTAGACAGATATACTGATAGAGTCATTTTTAGAATAAATATAAAAAAATTGCACTTGATATAACAGTCAATTACTAAACCTAATAATACTGAACAAGTAAGTCACAACAAAAGAAGTGATATTACAGATATACGAAAAATAGTAAAATCCACGCTACAATCCTATAAATTAATATATAATTATTGAAAAATCTTTTCTTTTCTTATATTTTGGTTGGTAACACTGCTTTGACTTCAAAAAGATACTTTCATCTGTTGTTAATTACAATTAATCTAAGTTATAAATTTATATAAATAAATATTTTAAACAAAGAATGATTTTATTTTATAATTATTTTCACTATCAAGATATAATATCATACGAAATTATTATTTAATTATTCAACGAAATATCTACGATTGAAATTAGTGCTGCTAACACAAAAATTAATAAAATTAATTTCCTATCGTGGTGTAATTTTCATATCGATGAATTTATGAATATTAATTATTAATTACAGGAATATGACATCCAAAGTCAGTAAAATTTGGGAACATTTCCGAAAAAGTGATGATAAAATCAAAGCAATTTATTTATATTGTGATAAAATTCTTCAAAACAATGGATCTACTCCAAGTCTCTGGAATCATTATAAATTTTATCATCTACAGAAGAATGGCATTGAAAAGGCCTGTGAATCTGAATTTCAGGATGATCCCTAGTTGTCTTTAATAGCGGAAAATTCAAGAAAACGTCCAGTTGCCAATACATTAACCAAAAATTCAGAGTATGAAGAATCACCCGCAAAAAAATGTCGAACTTCTCAAGTGGCTCAATCAGTTATTCGTGGAAAGCATTGTTTTAAAGAGAGACAAGAACTCATAACGCAAGCCATAGTTAAAATGATTATTACCGATTTGCTACCTATCTCAGTGGGTGAAGGTGATGGATTGAAAAATCTGATGACAATCTTAGAACCAGAATATAAAATTCCATGTCGTAAAACCATTTCATCGAGAATCAAACATTTATATAATGATAATGTAGAGAAACTCAAAAAGGTGCTTGATTCAGCATTGTATATTGCTTTGACAACCGATTTCTGGACTTCGAGAGCTACGCGATCGTATATAGGACTTACATCGCATTATTTAGATTCTGACTGGATCGATCACTCCTTTAATTTACTGTCAGAAGAATTAACTGAAAGTTATACAGCTGAGAATTTGAAAAATACACTTCAAGAAAGCATGGAAGAATGGGATATTACAGATAAAGTTAGGACTGTGGTCCACGATAATGCAAGGAATATTAAAAAAGCAGTTCAGAATTTGAAGCGAGATAGTATTGACAGTCATCCGTGCACTGCACATACACTTCAATTAAGTGTGAATTTGGGCTTGAAACTATCAAAAAATGCAGAGATTATGGAAAAGGTTTCAAAACTGGTCAGTTGTTTTAATCAATCAACTAAACGCACATATGCATTAAAAAAACATTTGACTCAAACAGAGAGACCAGTGAAAAAACTCATCGAAAGCTGCCCAACTAGATGGAATTCAAGGCCTTTTATGATCAAAAGAGTAAAAGAGCTTAGACCGTCCATTGTTGCAGTAATTTCTGATCGATCAATTTTTGATAGAAGAGTAGCTCAAAGGGTGGAAATCTCAGAAAAGGAATGGGAATCCATTGGCACACTTATTAATTTACTTGCACCATTTCAAATAGCAACAACTGTAATAACTAGGAGAGTATCAGACCTCCGGATCACGGATTTTGCTCAAACTTTGGGATAAGTTTTCAGATGTCAAAATATGTAAGGAAACAGAATTTTAGATCCCAACGCTCAATATTTCTCTAGTTACAGGCAATTAAAGAAAATCACTAAAAAAGTTACTAGATTTTCAAACGCATATAGTTCCTTAGCATTGATACTTAAGAGCATGAAACTTTTTTTAAATGAAAGCTGAGCTCAAATCCTTTCGAAATAGTAGTTATAGCATGTCAAAATATTATTTTTTCCCAAAGTTATAGCGTAATAAACATTAGACCCATTTTCAGCTTTTGTTATTAATTAATGTTTTAAAAAGAAAAATCAGGTCCAATGTTTATCACGTTATAACTTTGGGAAAAAATAATATTTTGACATGCTATAACTACTATATCGAAAGGATTTGAGCTCAGCTTTCATTTAAAAAAAGTTTCAAGCTGCTAGCTATCAATGCTAAGGAACTATATGCGTTTGAAAATCTAGTAACTTTTTTAGTGATTTTCTTTAATTGCCTGTAACTAGGGAAATATTGAGCGTTGGGATCTAAAATTCTGTTTCCTTTCATATTTTGACATATGAAAACTTATCCCAAAGTTTGAGCAAAATCCGTGATCCGGAGGTCTGATACTCTCCTAGTAAGTACCGACACAGAAATAACAATATCTAAAGTAAAACCCATAGTCCATAAACTCATAAATAAACACTTACAATTGAAACATGGTGATACCAGGTTGTCAAAAGCCTTTAAGAAAACAGTTGTTGCAGATTTGAAAAGACGTTTTTATTTTGAAAACAATGAGGATCTAATACTGTTAGAAATTGATATAACACATGTCGCGAGCTTCCTTGATCCTCGTTTTAAACAGTCAGGATTCCTGGAAAATGATGATTTTCGACAAACAGTAATAAATCACGTGGAAGAGCTCTACAAGCAAATTCATGTTAGTAATACCAATAATTCAGAAATTTCCGTCAAAAAGCGTAATTTAACAGCCATGGATAGACTTTTGGATGATGACTTTAAAAGTGACACAAGTTATGATGATGAATTTCAACGATATTTTTTAGAAGAGCTGATAAATTACAACCTTAGTGCTAATAGTTGGTGGAAAGAGTATGAGAAAATATATCCAACTATTTCATAACTTGCTAAGAGATACCTTGCAGTACCTGCTACCTTAACGGCATCGGAAAGGGTTTTTTCAAGTGCTGGAAATGTAGTAAGTTTGTCGTATCTTACATGAATGTACACTACATGCTCGTATTTTCTAATTAGAAATATTATGATAATATTGACCTTGTTTATTGAGTTTGTTATTTATTATTGTGTTAATAGTGAAAAATAGTTCACATTGAACGTCGCTTTGTGACATATTTCTGTATTATATTATTAACATTTATTTCCAGACTATTAAATAAAAAATATTAACCATAACTTGTAAATTTTTATTATATTGTAGTTTCTTACCTAATAAAATTTTTTTTCAACACCTGATTAAAAGTACCACATTTTTTTTGGCATCGAAAAAACAATGTGGTAATTTCGGCCTAGAGTTCCAAGCAATCGTATTTTTATCACGGAAGCAAATAAAAAATGCTTTAAATCATGTTTGCATACGATTTAAGACATTCTTTACTTTTCTCCCTAAGAGAGAAATATATTATTGTACGAATAGTAAAAAAGTATTAATAAAAGTTTAAATATATATCAAATCAGTATAAATACAAATAGTATAAAATGATACATAAAAAATGAGTTTTACCAAATTTTGTTCAAATTATTAATGTAATGTGTACGCACAATACCAATAGACAATGTAAATCAAGCACAAAAAAGATTGTATATTTAGTTTAATATTTACCACATTCTAATACGATAAGTGTATAACATATACGTGTAGGCATGCATGTGAATATTACATATTTTTGCATAGTTCATATTCTCAATCAATTCAAAATCGATTTCGAATCTATAAACCATATTAATTTTCGAAATTATTCCACTACTATCCTCAATTTCTAGCATTCTTTATAAATCATTATCTTCATCATCATCATGATCATCATCATCGCCCTCGTCGTCGGCATTGTCCTGGTCATCGTCATCGTCCTCGTCATCGTCCTCCTCATAATCATCATCATTGCATGCGTGTGTGTGTCAAGCAATCAATTAAAATAAATTAAAACAAAAACGTTAAAAACGGCCCACAAGAGGACCACAAAATCAATAATCATGGCATTGCAATTATTTGTGTTTCTACGAAATATCCTGCTATTTATTTTGCGAACCGATAAATTTAAAACATCTTATAAGAATCATATGGTTTTAATCAAATACAGTAAACTCTCGTCACAAGAAAATTCACGGGGCTGTAGAAGAGGAATTTTCTTGGAAATTCTCTTGTACAAAGAGTCCCCACACGCTCGAGTCAAGAGTGGTAGCTACGCCCACTGTCTTGTTGTGTGAGTTTTATTCAACGTGCATGTATATTCTGTCCCTCTCATTTTCATAGTGATGGGAGAAAGTGAATACTTAGGCTCACGCCATTATTTAGGGGAAAGAGCTCGGATTCTCTTATATCGCGATCTCTTGTATCTAGAGTTCACTGTACTATATCGGATGAACATACAAATATTAATCAAATATCCGTGTATCCAAATATCCAGATAACCCAATGCACGGATATTAACCAGATATCCATAGTATACGGATTTTATTCGTACGCACGAATATCCGGAAGGATATTCGAATATCCGAATATACGGATAGTCCCAGCACTAATATTAACCGGATATCCGTAGTATCCGGATTTAGTTTGGAAACACGGCTATCCGAACGGATATAAGAATGTCCGGATATTACGAATACTGATCGGATATCCGTGTATCCGAATAACCCAATGCACGGATATTAACCGGATATCCATAGCATCCGGATTTTATCCGTACACACGGATATCCGAAAGGATATTCGAATATCCGAATATACGGATAGTCCCAGCCCTATATCCAACAGATTATCAGCCGAGCTACGCTTTATCAGTTTTTCTTTTGAAAGGGAGGTGCAGTTTCGAAATATTAGCATGGTAAGTAGAGTGCAGTTTTTTCAGAAGAGGGTTTTTTATTCAGATGTAAAAAACTTTCGCGATAGGATTCGGAGGTGACATGTTGTGTCACATATTTTTTCTTTTCTCTATTCTTTTTCGTTCAGAAGTGTTTTAGAATAACAAAAGTGCAATTGACTGTTTTTTTTTCTCTATATTTTCTCGGAATATTGTGTATTGTGTCAGAGATTCGGACATGGATTTTTCGGATGTGAGTCTCTTTTGTGTTTACGCGGAAGTGAAATATTGCATTTAAATAAAGTAAAGCGAAAAAAAAGAAGAGAGTGAAAAACGAAGGAAGAAAAGAAAGAAAACGCACGCTGTGCGATTGACCGCCATTTTTGTTTTTTTTTCTTCTGTCCTTCTCTATCTCGCTTCGCTCTTAGCATCCATTGTTGCGTCAGATATTCAGACGTAGATTTTTTCTCTTTCTTTTCTCTTCAGACGTGATTTTTTTCTCTTTTTATTTATTTTTTTGTGTTTATTAAAAAGTGCAAAATAAAATTAGGTATAAACGGACATCGGGTGAAAGCATAAGGAAAAAGAAAGAAAAAGATAGAGGAGCGCATTAAATTGACTCTACTGATAACAAAACAATACAAGATACTTGCGTTCGGTATACTTGTATCGCCTAAAACATATATATATATATATATATGGGACGTTTCACGCCAACTCACCTAACAAAAAAATAGAATTCTTCGAAAATCTGTGAAAATGTTTTATTTGATACCCAAAATATACAAAAAAAATTTTAGAGGTCCAGGTCAAAGGGGTCAGGATTTAAACGTGATGGAATTTTTCGAATTTTCCAAATTTTTTGCTAAATAAATATTTTAATGAATTTTTTCCTCAAAAACTATTAAAAAACATTTTCATACATTTGTCCCAAAAATCAATATTTTTTCAGAAAAAAAATCACGAATCTCATCATTGATCCAAAATAACGATTTATTCAGACTTTTTTGCACAATTAAGTAACTTTGAGAAGGCTGCCCAACTGGAAGCTTCGTATATTTTTTCCTCATAAAAAAACGAAAAAAAATAAGACTTTAAAAAGCCAATTTAACCTGCTCGATTTTTAGATATACTAAATAGTATGTTTAAATCGATCAAGTAAGCATAAAAATCAGTATATTATAATTTGCAAAAATTCAGGTAAATTCTACATCTAATTTCCAAGAAAAAGTATTCTATTAAGTTTTAACGAAAAATTGATAGTTTTTGAGGAAAAAGTTCATTAAAATATTTATTTAGCGAAAAATTTGGAAAATTCGAAAAATTCCATTACGTTTAAATCCTGACCCCTTTGTCGTCGACCTCTAAAATTTTTTTTGTATATTTTGGGCATCAAATAGAACATTTTCACAGATTTTCGACGAATTCTATTTTTTTGTTAGGTGAGTTGACGTGAAACGTCCCACATATATGTATATATATATATATATCAGATACGTATATACACGTTTATGGTGTTAGTGCCACACGGTCTAACGTGTTTTAACGGGATTGTATATATGTGAGTGATCACCTCTCTCGCATTAATAGTGTGATTGCGTTCGTCACACCCACGCCGAGAGAGCGCGTATATACGATACTACGAACACACGGACGAAATATTCTATTAAAGTGACGCGTTAACTTGTTGCATGGTTCCGTGTACACTAGAATATTTTTTTTCAGCAAATTCAAAGAGTATATGTTCGGTAACTTAAGTTTTTTTTCTATACAGAAATTAATTTTTTTTCGTGTACACTTTAATAGACTTGAATTTAAATTATTGCTTAAATTAAAATGTACTATTTATACTGCATTAACTTGTTGTATGGTTGAGCAGATAAATAAATATTTTTACACAAGTCAACTAAGAGAGAAAATTTTTATTCAAAAATGGAATTTTCATTTTTCAGAGAGTAAAATTGTTTTTCTATAATCTTGAAATTCATATAATTACTTGATACAACGCAACAACTTGCTGTGCGGTTTTGCAAGTATTAGGAGGTATAATAGTATTCAAGCTAATTATTTTTTTTTTTCAGAGGTTACACAACAAAAAAAAACAATGGATAATAACAACGCTGAAAATGCTGGCAACGACTCCAACACAAATGACGTCAACGTCAATGAAAGAGATGCAGAGGCAAATGGTAATTGAATTTATCTTTGTTAAAATAATGAGTTTTTGTTACAACTAAATGTTAAAGAGTTCAAATTTTTTTATCAAAATAAACAAAAATCCAAACATTAAAGAGTTCAAATTTTTTTATAAAAATAAACAAAAATACAGAAATCAGAGACTTATATAGCTATCTATCTATAGCTCAAGGAGTCAACACTGAGCAACAGGCTTCATTAACTCCTACAAGAACACCCCCAGCTTTTACTCTGATACCTCCATCAGAGAGGATCGCGATGGACAACCTCTAGACCCTGCGTCAACTGACGCAATTAGCAGAGGACACCGGGGCTGCCCAGGAGGATATGTCGGATAACATGGAAAGACTGGAAAAGTTTGGGGATCAAATGATCCTTATGATGTCTAAAGCGGAGAAGCTGACAGCTAACGTTCTGTAAGCGGAGAAGTTGCGGTGTAAAGCCTTGGAGGTAACATTCCCTATTATGAACTCTACCGATTATAACGTCAGAGATGATTCAATTGAGATGTTTTAGATAAAGAAAATACAAATACATTAAATTTTAATTCAAATGAAATAGAAAAACGTAAAAGATTGGTAAGAGATATTATAATTAATAGATTGGATGAATATTATCATGAAAAAATAATCAATTTAAAAGATCATATTAAAATTATAAATAAAATAAAAGAAAGTAAAAGAATAGAAATGAATGTACCAGCAACGTCAGTAAGGGCTAAATTATATAAATTAAACATTAGAACAGGGGAAAAGATTGAGTCATGTATTGATAGGTTTGATGCAATTATCAGGAATTATGAGACCCAACAGAGAAGCTCTCCACGGAGGAATAAAGGTCTGCCTTTTATTCGGGAGTGTCACGACACTATCAGAAGTTAAGATCAGCCACACTGATAAAAAGACCAAGTAATCAAACTGAAATGACAATTGATGAAATTAAAAACTTTTTACTACAGCTGAAAGCCGAAAAGAAGGAGGACAAACACCCAGAAGTGAGAGCCAATACAGCCCAAAGGAGAACACAAAATAACATCAAATGTTACAGATGCAACAAAATGGGACATACCCAAGCTGAATGTCGACTGATTGAGTGTTTTCAAAGAGGCAGTGGCACTTCAGGATCAGGTGCAAAACCATCCAGAGGAGGGTATGTAAATAATTATAATAAATATAACAATAAAAGAGGTAGAGGTAACAACTATACTAACAAAAAGGATAGAAGGGAAAACCCGAATACATTCAGAAGTAGGGTATTCAAAAACACTAAAAATAACTCCGCTCCAGAACGCTCACAGAAAAAGAAAACAGCTAGAGCTTTCTTAATAGGTAACAATAACATAACAAACACTAACAATAATATAATATTTTTAGCAGACTCGGGTGCAACAGAGCACATCGTAAAGAAAAGTCTAATCTTGAGTAATTTTAAAAAATGCTCAGAAAAAATCATCAAAAGCACGAATAAAAATATAACAGCAGATATTACCATAGATGGAAAAGGTGTTAGCAGCTTCAGAAGTTTCACATAATCTGATTTCACTGAGAAAATTTGCAGACGCTAGTCTAGGCATTTATCTAGACAACAACATGCTGGAAATTTTTGATAAATACACTGGAGTCAGATATCTAACAGGAAAGTACGTGAAACCAAATTGGTTAATTTCACTGGACATAGTAACCACAAATGAAGATGAATTTCAAGAAAGCCACGAAGAATATGAATGCGAAGCAAGAATAGTTTCCGTGTACGACTTCATGCAACAATCTCAGTCTGAAATGTTAAACCTGGAACAAACCATAGAAACCCCAGCTGAGATTGGAAGGGAGAATATGAAAACGGAAGTCGACAAAAATCAAGAAATACAGGCTATAAATTCAGATTTTCTAAAAGGAAAAATTACAGAGTTAAACAACATAACTGATCCGCAAATATTAGAAAATCTACTCGATATAAATGGAAACTCAAAGGCTAAAAGCAGCGAATTAGATATAGGTATGCTATGGCATATGAGACTAGGACACATGTCCCTAAGCTATTTAAAACATCTGCAGAAGTCAACTGATTTCTTAAAAAAGATCAAATTCAGAGACAACATATTAGATTGTGAATCCTGTATATTGGGAAAAATGGAAAATCTTCCTTTCTCGGAAACAAGAGAAAGAGCAACCAGATGCCTAGAGTTAATCCACACATATGTTATGGGTCCTATAAAACCACTATCTTATCCTGGAGAAAACAAGTTTATAGTCGTATTTATAGACAACTACTCCAGATTTGCCAAGGTCTACTCGATCAACCACAAGAACGAGACAGGTGACTGTCTTGAAAGATTTCTCAAAACTATGAGAAATTTATCGAAAGAAGATGCAAAAGTATGCTATATAAAAGCAGATAATGGCACAGAATTTACTGGAGGTAAATTCTCAGAAATAATGACAGAAGAAAAAATTGAAAACAACTTTGGACCACCTCATACACCACAACTCAACGGAACAGCAGAAAGGTTCAACAAGACGATTCAGAACAAAATAAGAACGATGATGATCGACTTAGGTCTACCTGGCAGTATGTGGATTCTGGCAGCAGAAGCAGCAGTACACATATATAACAGGTCATCACATTGTTCCTCAGAATTTAAAATTCCACTAGACGTAATTCTGCCAAACCATAAACACCATGAGGAGAAAATTTGGAGGTTTGGAATTATAGCGTATGCTAAAATCCCAATTACAATGTCAAAGTTTTCAGAAAGAGCAGTCAAAGCTATCACGGTGGGATATACAACAACAGGCTACAATCTTACTCATCCTGGAACAAGGAAATTCATAAACTCAAGAAATGTCAGATTTAATGAAAAACTAGTATACAAAGATATGTTCAAGCAAATGCCACAGAACTTGGAAATGATTGAAATTTCTGATATAAGAGAAAAAGAAGAAAGTAATTTCAGAGAACCAGAAAAACACTCAGATGACTTAAATAAAAATTCAGAGACACTAAATAAAAATACAGAACCAATGGACAAACCAAAAAGAGGGAGACCGAAGAAAAGACCCTCATATGGACAGGACAAACATGAACAAGTCGAAAAGAAAGCTAAGCGACCTGAAAGGGTAGCCAAAACCAACTGGAAGCTCAACGTAAGAGCAAGAGAAGCGCAACCAGACAAGCCAATAGATAGTGAATTGTACCATGCTATACTCGCCGAAGTCAACCAAGATTCAAAAAGTTATAAAGAGACTATGTCATCAACAGAAGAAAATGAATGGCAGAGCGCAGTGGAAGAAGAACTACGTTCTATGAAAGAAAATGAAGTCTGGGAAATAATTGACATACCAAGTTATACGTGAGAAAGAAACAGAGTAAATATAATAGACTCCAGATGAATATTTAAGAAGAAAACTGACGAAACGGGCAAAACCAGCTTTAAAGCTAGGTTAGTTATTAGAGGATTCAAAGACAAAACAGAATATAGTCTGAGCGAAACATATGCTCAATGTCTCTAATTAGATCAGCGCTATGCATCATCAACAAATACGATTTGGAAGCTACACAACTGGACGTCAAAACAGCGTTTCTACATAAAAACTTTAGAAGAAGATATCCACATGAATATTCCAGATGGACTTGAATGATGATACGACTAAACGCACTAAAGTGTGTAAAGTACACAAGTCCTTATATGGACTGAAAGTAAGTCCAAAAAGGTGGAATAAAAGATTCTCAGAAGAAGCCCAGAAACTAGGACTGGAAAAGGATGTCAATGAACCTTGTCTCTTCACCTGGAGAAAAGATGGACAAGTTGTCTTTATAATATTGTATGTAGACGACGCAATATTAGCCGGAAACAACCTAACCGAAATGGAAGAGGTCCAAACTAAACTAAGCTCTGTGTTCAGAATGAAAGATTTAGGTAAACCCAGATGTTTCCTGGGGATGAACATCACAAGAGATCGTTCGAGTCAAACGCTGAAGTTAAACCAGAAGGATAACACAAAAAAGGTGTTAGAACGGTTCAACATGAAAGAGAGCAAATCGCAGTCAACACCTATGATTACCAGACAAGTCAGAAACAGAGAACATAAACAGCCTGACGATAATACTTCAGAAGAGAGGAAGCTTGAAAAGAAAATCCCATTCAGAGAAGCTATAGGAAGCCTACTGTACTTGGCTGGCACAACCAGACCAGACATAGCGTATGCCGTTAACTACTTATCCAGAAGACAAACACAAGCCACAGAAGAGGATTGGAAAGACGTGAAAAGGATTTTTCGATACCTCAGAGGAACAGCTGATCTAGGACTCACCTACACTGGAGATGGGAATTCATTAGAAGCCATGACTGATGCAAGTTTCAGAGATTGACATGACTCTTCTCCACAGGAGGATACATAATAAAACTGTTCAATGACCTGATCTCATGGAGAAGTCACAAACAGAAATACGTGACATTATCTACATGCCAAGCAAAGTACCTAGCTATAAGCGACGCATGTCAGGAACTGGCCTCCATCGATAAAGCAACAAAAGATATCATCGGAAAGACGTTATACCCTGTAACCATATGGTGTGACAACAAGTCAGCCGGTGACTGTACTCAAATGGATGGCAGCCACAGACTAAAGAATTTCGATGATGATATAACAACCATCAAAGCTAATTTAGAATCCAGAGAACTCACTGGAAGCAAGAGTCACATTGCAACAGCTCATGGTGACTATATCAAGCAGTGTTCCATCAAAGGGAAAGTTGTGGTCAGATAGATCTCCACTGATGAGTATGGAGCAGATATTATGACAAAACCTCTGCCTTCAGAGAAACACAAATACCTTTGCAATCGGATTCTAAAATTAAAAATAAACTAAATCTAAAGAATAATCTAAATCTTATTCAGATATCATACAAGTCTAAAACTAACTACCTTAGTTTATCGTAGAAGTCTACAACACCAAATGCTATATACAAAAATAGTAGATATACATTCAGAAATTAAAGAAGTATAAATTTATTTTTTCTTCAGATGGTACTAAGGAAAACAAGTTGGAGGAGCCGAGAGAGTAGATGAAATTGTTGGAGGAAGGAAGTGTCGAAAATAGCTCCAACAATCACCCGCAAGTCGTATGGAAGCGCCACTACTCAATACACGCGCTCAGCCCGACTCTCTCTGTCTTCGTCTCTTCCGTGTGTCTACACGTCGCGGCGCATCTTCAGTCTCTCTGAATTCATTCCTTCTCTGGACGGCGCCTTGTGCTCACGATTTTGGCCTCAAAGTATTATCTTTCTTATTATCTTTCTGTACTGTATATACAGTGTTTATTTTTTATTGTACTTGGTTAAGCAGCATTAAGTGTTTAATAAATAAAATTATTTCTTTTTGTAATTGAATTTGGAGGTGTTGTGCACACAGACATTATCATATCCAACACAAATTTAACACGAAAATGGCATGTTATGAATGAAATGAAAAAATATTTAATAAATTCGATAAAGTATAATTATTACGATAAAAAAAGCACTGGTAAATTAGCGATAATTCGGATCGATCACGGTAAAAAAGCGAAAAATTTTAAACTATTGTACGATAATCAAAGTCATTTTTTTCATTGATTTTTGAAGGTACCCCGCTAACTTTTTTTTAATATGGTGGGGCACCTACTTTTCTCGTGACGATGGGCCACAGCAAAATTTATAACTTCACGTATAATTGACGGCAATTTATCTAATAGTTATTTCTATTGTAGACAAAAAATACTGTGCCAACTTTATGGTTTTTTTTATAATATCCCAAATATTAAACGCTTGAATAATAATATTTTTTTCCCTATACTTAATTTTGTTTAACATTTTATTTAATAATTTATAGAAATAAAATTTATTTTTTAACAGATTATTATTTTAGTAAAATAGGTTTTACATGTAAACTTTTTTTATCATTTAAGTCTATATAATTTTTATGATTCAATATGTTTGCTATTTTTAAAATATATTGATATATTGTCATTTTTATCATCTTGCAAGAAATTTGTATTCATTAAATTAGTATTTATACGAAACATTAAGATGTTTATTATAAAATTTTGAATATTAATAGGGATATTGTTCAAATTGTTGAATGCTTGAATAATATTATTATTTTTTCCTTTATTTTTAATTAATAAATGGCTGATTCCATTTCAAATCGAACAGTCAGTATACACTCAAGTCACCAATTACTGCGCTGATGGGGTATGTTATTCTTCCCTTAAAATAAGGGTATACGTATTTTTTTATTTTGCTGAAATATCAAAATTGCATCAGATATGCACTTTTGAAAATTGCATACAAAAACTAAATGTTAAAACTAAAAATGTTGAGAATAACTTTAGAGGGCTATCGTTTTACCAATTTTCAATGAATTTTGGTAAACCTTATTTTGTTTTATTATGTTTTAAGCCCTCTTTAATTTAGTGCAAGAAATTTCAAAAAAGACTAAAAAATGACTAAGATATGTGCATTTTACCAAAAAATGCACTTTTTATGCACATGCATTTTTCTCGAAAAACCCATTTTTTTTTTGCTGAAATTTTTTGTGCTCATAGAGGACCAAATTACCTATCTAATGGTACTTGGTTGATCCCGTACTTATTTGTTTGAAGCGAGAAAAAAAATTCACAAACTTTATTGGTGAAAAATTTTTGTATATACGTTCGAAAGTCTTAAGCAATGTTCATTCCAACGCTGTCGCATGCTTCGCTCATTATTTGTTTACCTTTGTATGTATGTATATATCATCAATAGTGATATATATATATATATATATATATATATATATATATATATATATATATATAAAATTCGTAATATAAAAATAAATATTAAAAATGGAAAATAATGATTCTATTCGTGTATATCTATATTATGTATGTTTCGATGTACAGACAATAGGAGGCTCATTCGCGGACAAATACCTCGCGTAACCAAAACAGCATAATAGAATTGTTATATACAAGCTAGTTATTTTTACGTCTACTTTGAAAGGTACTCTTCGGACTTGTGAAAAAGTAAACAAAACTCTGCAATTACGATGTCCGAAATTGACTCTTCTACAAGAATTCGATGTCCCGATTTTTTTCAAATGCATAAGAAGGTAGTTTATAAAAGCAGAAATTTACGTTTTAGACCGTTGGAAGATTTGGCCATTAATTTGGCACAGCTTTATCCAGATTTAAAGATACTGCCCTCTACTAATGTATGCAAAAATTGCCATGAACGCATATCAAAAATGATTTTAAGTGATCTTGAATCTACATCTGAAAAAGAAATCACTGAACTTTTTAGCGGAAAACATGATGACTTTATCCCCAAGACACCTGAACAAATACAGGAATTAAACGAGAGTATTAATACAATTTTACCTCAATGCGTCTCGCCGCTAAAAAGAAAAACTGCAATACCTAAAAATTTAACAGAAAATTACGTATCTAAAAAGAAACAATCTTTAATTTCAGCTTTTTCTGCTACTGTCGGAAGTAAATTAGGAGATGCGTATGGCATTTCAGTTGAATCAATAGAATCGGACAAAAGTTCGACTGAAAACTATTGGAACGCATTTGTAGAAAATTTTAAATTGGCTTAAGAAAAATGTTCTTCTGTTTCGGAGAAAATAAAACTTCTAACTCTACTACCTTCAAAATTAAGCAATATAAAAATTTGCTCACTATTCCTGAATATAAGCGAGTATATGATAAATAAATCAAGAAATCTCGTGAAAAATAAAGGAGTTTATTCGGAGCCAGATTCATATATTGGTCATCCTATTGATGAAAATACAAAAAATATCGCTATGGATTATTTTTTAAATGATGATTTTAATTGTAGTAGACAAAGTCCAAATAAATCTGATGTTGTTACTGTTAAAGTTAATAATACAAAAACTAAAAAAGTTAAACAATTTCTTACTCGAAGCTTAAAAGAAACATATAGTCAATTAAGACAAGAAAATCCAAACTTACAAATAGGAAAATCGAAATTCTATAGTCTAAGACCAAGTTTCGTCTTAACAAGCCCTGTGCAGGAAACTTGTCTTTGTGTACATTGCGGAAATTTTGAACTGTTTCTTACAAGTTTAATTCGTTTTAGAGGCGATAATAATTCTGAATCAGATTTAATTCGTTCAGAAATAACTAACGCAATGTTGTGTTCTGAACCATCTGATTCGTGTTTCTTGCAAGAATGCAATTATTGCCCCGGTAGTGAGGGTATCACATTAAAATTGTTAAAACTGAAAGACAATTGTGAAGATGAAATTACGTTTGCTTTGTGGGATAATGATAATCTTATCAAACAAACAGTAAGCTTATCAGTTTTTAAAGAAAAATTTTCAATCTGCGCACTAAAAGCAAGTACTCACGTATACATAAAAAATATTCAACGTGAAGCTATAAAAAAAGAAAAAGAAGAAGGTAAAGCTGATCCTACTAAGTTAATTATCCACGTTGATTTTGCAGAAAATTGGTCTGTAATAAATAATAAAGCGGTTTAGGGAAATCATTGGGTAAATAACCAAATTTCTATTTTTACTGCAGTCTGTTACCAAGGAGAGATAACGCAAAGCTTTGCGATTGTTAGTGACGACAAAAAGCATGATACTGCATATGCGCTATTAGCAATAAATAAAATTATCGATCTTATGAAAAATGATTTAGTTACTAAAGTCACTATTATATCAGATGGAGCTGCACGCCAATTTAAAAATCGTTTTCAGCTACATGAATTCAAACATTTTTCTTATCAAATAAAATGGTTATTTTCTGCGACTGGTCATGGGAAAGGAGCCGTTAATGGAATAGGTGGGCTTTTAAAGCATTATGCTACTTCACATAACTTAAAAAGAGTTCATGAAGAATCGATACAAAATGCTAACGATTTTATAAATTGGGTTCAAAAGTACACCAGTGCAATCAAAATCATATTATTACCAATAAATGAGATTGAAAAATTTAGAAAAGAAAAAAATATTGAATGAAGTACAGTTCCTAAATATAATGGGATTCAAAAAAGTCATATGTGGTTAAAACGACTTGGGGAATTGAAATCGCATATATTTGTTGGCAGAACAGCTATACATGCACTGACTAAAGTGAAAGACAAGAAAAAAAAAGTCAAACGTCGTAAGGCTACACTTAGAACTAAAAATAATAAGTGCAAAAATAAAAAAAAAGTAATTATTTATAATTATATTTTCGACGCATCCCAACAGTGAGAGGCAAGGGGAACTCACTTTAAAAAAGCACCCCGAGGGGAACAGAAACCTTCTACGTCCACGTCGTTGATCATGGGTAATGCTAAAAGAAGGATAGTGTTTAAATCTACATTGCTTAAAATTTCCGAACGTATATACAAAAATTTTTTACCAATAAAATTTGTGAATTTTTTTTCTCGCTTCAAACAAATAAGTACGGGATCAACCAAGTACCATTAGATAGGTAATTTGGTCCTCTATGAGCACAAAAAATTTCAGCAAAAAAAAAATGGGTTTTTCGAGAAAAATGCATGTGCATAAAAAGTGCATTTTTTGGTAAAATGCACATATCTTAGTCATTTTTTAGTCTTTTTTGAAATTTCTTGCACTGAATTGAAGAGGGCTTAAAACATAATAAAACAAAATAAGGTTTACCAAAATTTATTGAAAATTGGTAAAACGATAGCCCTCTAAATTTATTCTCAACATTTTCAGTTTTAACATTTAGTTTTTGTATGCAATTTTCAAAAGTGCATATCTGATGCAATTTTGATATTTCAGCAAAATAAAAAAATACGTATACCCTTATTTTTAGGGTAGAATAACATACTCCATTAGCGCAGTAATTGGTGACTTGAGTGTATACTGACTGTTCGATTTAAAATGGAATCAGCCAAATGATAAAAATATAATGGATCTGTTTCTATAAAAGAATTGATATATTCATTTTCAAATGCTATGTATTCATCTATTTGTGAATTTAAATTTTGTAGATAATCTTCTTCTTCGGCATTATTTGGTCACATAAGAATTTTGTTCTGGATTCCATTGCAAATCTTTAATAAAATACGAATATAATATTATTTTCAAATTCATTAATATTTATATATTTAACTATTGAAATTTTTTCTCCGAACAATATTGTTAATTTTTTATGAATCATCTGAATTATTTTGAATAAAAATATTATTAAAAGTCTAACCTCTGGATGAAGTAACATACAATTGACCGTGTAAAAACAAAGTTTTTTAAATGAATAAACCTACACTATCAAAACTTTGATCCGGAAATTTATTAATAGTGATCGCAAATGCTAACACAATTGCAAATCGTTTTCTATAGAGAATTAATGGTAATGATGAATTCTTTCCTTTATTTTGAGTTATTCTTGAAATAAAAACTTTATTCCCACTTTTATCACCTGTAATTATTTCCGCCTCGATGTTATAATTATATAAATTTATAATTTTTAATCGCGTACCATTGCATAATCCTTCTGATATACTTAAATTGCTATACACTGAAAATTTCTATTGATTAAAATGAACTAAATCAATTTACTAAGTAAAGTATATGTATATGATTTCAGTATAAAAAAAAATTTATAAATTGGGGGTTGACGAGCCGCGTGAGCAAGGGGCACCCTCCTAGTATATATATATCGCCCATTCTCTGCCAAACCGAAGGAAGAAAAATTTTTTCCCGCTTAAAATTGGTATAATGGTTCTTTTCCATATTACGGACCACTCAGAATTTTTATAGATCTCTTTAGTACATATTTTCAGAGCTACAAAGCTTCAAAGTTAGGCTAAAAACTATTTTTGACATTTTTGACTAATTTTAAGCTTAAGTTACTCAGTTGGGTTGCGTTTTAAGAATATATTACTAAGAAACTTATTTGTTCAAAATATTTTAAATTTTGAGAAAAAAGTAATTCATAAATGCTAATGTAGCCATCTGCTGAGCAAAAATCATTTAAAACATTGAAATACCACTTCTCGAGGTTTCGAACCATGATCCCATGTTCAAAAAACTCATCGGAGCAGGTAATATATGTATAAATATGGCTTAAAAATTTCAGAGTGGACATCCTTGGCGACTCCTTGAAAAAAAATAAAAATGTAATTAAAAATAATGGAAAAAGTTTTAAACTTGAAATTATTCCAAAATAATTTGCAATATGATACTACGCAAGTTGTATTAAAATTAGTTGATTCACTTTTTTTTATAGAATTGATCACTCAATTTTAGAATTATTAAATCTGTGTTTCTGAGAAATGGGATAAAAGTTGAAAATAAATAAATTGACTTTATGTGTCTATTTATGAAATCATCGTATTAATGACAAGTTAAAAAAATTTTGTAACTGTTTAAGAAAATGCATTTCCATATTTTTAGTATACATTCATTGTAATCAAAGTGAAAATAGTTTTGAAGATTGTTATGGATGAACGTAGAAGTGATAAATAAATTTTATGGGGATTTCGACTTGCACAACTTCAATAAATATAATATATCAATACATCCAAAACTGACATGAGTTTAATTGTATATCACTGACAATGAGAATAAATTAATTTAATATTAATATTGTGACGGTTAAAAAGTGACCAGGTGTACACTTTAGTTTTATGCTAGGGAGTATCGAAGCTTTATTAAACACAAACTTAAACTATTTACAACGACGAGTAAAAATATAATGTAACAAACAATCGAAATTACGGACTTAAATAAAGTGTTCAAAGATATTATATTAACTGAGTTCGGAGGTATAACTAGATCCCGATTACACGAGTTGAACGCTCGGCTGCATCTAACTCGGTGCGGTAATCACAAGAATCTTAAGGGAGGGTGGACGGCACCCTTAACACAGTTAATAATAATATGTGGGTGGACATCACCCTTAAGCCTAAGCTAAGTCAGTTACGGCGGCCGTGACGACGGAGAGGGAGACGGCCCTCTATACGGCGGCCCGTGGAGGAGCGCGGTCCTCTAGGTGGCTCAATTAAGAACCCGACGGCTTAATGACCGGGTTAGATTGTCACAGTATACGGAGCGCCGCATAATATGACGAAATACAGGTACTAACAGTAGTCTGCACTAACATTGGAGCGCCAATGTTAGTTGAGAGCCACTGTAGTAGCCTCTACAAAAATAGTGGTCGTCGCCGATGCCTACAGTAACTGGCATCGATAATTATACTTCCTATAGCTCACAGTTCCTGTTGAGGGAGCTTTTAAGGCGGGGCGCCTCGTGGCGGCCGAGGGCGGTACTTGGTGGCACGCGAGATTTGAAGTTATTTTAAGCGATGATATGAATATCTGTCGCAATATATACCAATGTCTGTGACATGCTGATTTTAATTATTTGTTCAAAAACTCTTAAGTTTTTATACATGATTAGATTCAATTATTGCTGTCACATCATTGGATAAATTCAAATTAAAATGAAAATCAATTTTCATAAAATGAGAATATTATTTACCAATGTGAATATAATAAGCTACTCTAAAAAAATACAGCAAGAATGAGAATCAATCATTTTCTAAAACTTAACTTAAGAATATAGATTAATAGGTACATTAATTTTAACAAGACTCGAGAAATAAAATTCAAGTCAGTGTCTATCAGCCGTTAAGTCTATAAAAGAATAATGATCATTTACCTGTTATTCGCATTAATATTATTTATCCGTACTGTTATAAATAGAATGCTCACTCACTCTGAATCGCACTATTTATAACTTGTAATAAAAAAAAAGTTATTACAAAGTATCAACCATTATTTCAAACAAATTTGTCAGGATATACATTCATTTATGTCTTAAACTACCCGGTTGAAAAAATTCATATGAATTTTAATATGAATTTTTAATCTGAATTTTTTATATGAATTTTTTATACATTCAATATATATTTTTGTTTCATTTTTTTTATATTAAGAAATTCATATAAAAAATTGCAAGTTGGATTTTGAAGTTTTTTCATACTTTTTCCATATAAAAATAATGAGATGATCACCATGATTATTATAGATTTGAATTTTTTATATGAATTTTTCATATAAATTTTTTATATGAATTTTTCATATAAATTTTTTATATGTATTTTTCATATTAATTTTTTATATGAATTTTCAATTTGAATTTTTCATGTAAATTTTTTATATGAATTTTTGAATGTATAAAATGAAACAAAAATGCTTATTGAATATATGAATAATTCATATGAAAAATTTATATGAATTTTTTCAACCGGGTAGTTTAAGACATAAATGAATGTATATCCTGACAAATTTGTTTGAAATAATGGTTGATACTTTGTAATAACTTTTTTTTTATTACAAGTTATAAATAGTGCGATTCAGAGTGAGTGAGCATTCTATTTATAACAGTACGGATAAATAATATTAATGCGAATAACAGGTAAATGATCATTATTCTTTTATAGACTTAACGGCTGATAGACACTGACTTGAATTTTATTTCTCGAGTCTTGTTAAAATTAATGTACCTATTAATCTATATTCTTAAGTTAAGTTTTAGAAAATGATTGATTCTCATTCTTGCTGTATTTTTTTAGAGTAGCTTATTATATTCACATTGGTAAATAATATTCTCATTTTATGAAAATTGATTTTCATTTTAATTTGAATTTATCCAATGATGTGACAGCAATAATTGAATCTAATCATGTATAAAAACTTAAGAGTTTTTGAACAAATAATTAAAATCAGCATGTCACAGACATTGGTATATATTAATATTAAATTAATTCATTCTCATTGTCAGTGATATACGATTAAACTCATGTCAGTTTTGGATGTATTGATATACCATATTTTTTGAGGTTGTACACGTCGAAATCCCCATAAAATATATTTATTACTTCTACGTTCATCCATAATAATCTTCAAAATTATTTTCACTATAATTACAATAAATGTATACTAAAAATATGGAAATGCACTTTCTTAAACAATTACAAAATATTTTAAACTTATTATTGATATGATGATTTCATAAATAGACACATAAAGTCAATTTATTTATTTTTAACTTTTATCCCACTTCACAGTAACACAGATTTAATAATTCTGAAATTGAGTGATCAATTCTATAAAAAAAAAGTGAACCAACTAATTTTAATACAACTTGCGTAATATAAAAATATATATATTATAACGTTTAGCTCTACTGGTGAGCTGGCAGTTGCATCAGACTTTTATGAGGATGATCTACGGTGGCGGATAAAAGCCAAAGTTCGAACTTATAAATTAATTGAGTTCAATCAATTAAAGTAAAGTATTCAATTCAATAAAAAAGACAGCAATTATAATAAAAAATAAATATAATTAAAGATTTAACTCTATATAGAAAGAAACAGTTTATCAATGAAATTTAAATGTTGAAATAAAAATAAATATACTTAATAATTTGTAACTTCCGAATAAAAGTTATCAATTTTGATATTTAAATTTACCCGCACGTTGCAGTTCTCGTTGCGTCGAGCGGTTACGCAAGCAAGAAGATTTTCGCGTGGCAGAGGCTATGGGGGATAGAATGAGGTTATTTGCGGGCTCGAGAACCCTTTTTTTTAGAGATCGAGGAAAAGAAAATATAGATAAATAAATATTTTGAATTTTACCTTTTTATTTGTTTTTTTACGTGAGATCCTTTTTGCAGTACAATACAATCTGGTGGTCACTTTTTTATTAGATATAATATATAATAATCACTTAAATATATGGGATATAATAATCACTCGAGAATAAAATTGATAAAAGATGTAATAATTACTTTAAGATATAAGAATACAAAAGATTTTGAGTTGAACTTATAAAATTTATATTGCCCTTTATGGCTTTTCAAGACACAACTGACCTGTACTAGGTTCGGCAAACGACTGTGGTAGAATAGCGTGCATTTTGATTAGTTTAGAGGTTTTTATATTTTTCTGGAAAACCGAAAATCTCCATGGAAAAAACCTCTGAACTCTTGGCGACTTATTTTCTAGTAGAGGTCACTGTTCATTGTTTTCATCTAATTAAGAAAAAGGTAACCTTTTTCATTATAATTAGATGATTTCTATGCTTATTCTTTTCCGATGACCTCTCGAACGGAAAAGCTAAAACTTTTGGTAATCTCAGCCAAAAGTTTTTTGCCAAGAAAATATAAAATTTATTAATAAAAAAAATGAATTTTTAAATAAGCGAAGACGTTACACCTCCCAGGTTGAGAAGGTTCATCGTCCTCGATGAAGTAAGGCTGTGATTAACAAAACTTTTAGCTTTTCTCTTACAAGGTTAAAAAAACAATTCTTATTTCTAATGGCGGTGAAAAGTACATTAGGGTTAGTATGGTGGTGATAACCTAAACTTAAAATATGTAGTTAGTCCTATCATAAAAATTTTATATATATATATTTTTTTTTTTTTTTAGATAATTGTAGGAAAAACAAAATATTTATGAATTTAAAAGAAGTTCAAGGTAGATGGTTTGTATAAGATGTATATGATTGAAGTGTAAATTTAGAATTGATAGTTATTAGCTTTCAGTTTCGGAATGATATCCATCGTCATCTCCTGGTGGAAGTCGTGGTCTCCTTAATATATAGTGCTGATCTAATTCATACATTTCTTCTTCAGTGAAGACCTCTTTAAGTCGATCTTCCTGCCTTGCGGTTATCATTACGATTGTAATGTCAGTGTGAAAGTTAAGACGTATAACGGGTCTTTCATCGTATCTCATAGTGCAATGTACGCACCATCTTGTCATTTCGTCTTCTTGATACGGGTGGCAAGGTCCGAAATTGGGCCTGAATCCAAGCCTTAGCAGTAAATTGATTCTTTCTACTAAGTTGTACATCTGAATCGAAACGAATATATATATATATATATATATATATATATATATATATAAGATAAAAAAATGAATCATGAAATGATGGTTTTACAAAGTTATGCAAAAAAAAAAAAAAAAATGGTTCTATAAAGGTATGGTTTGATAGTGGCGAATAAGAAGAGAGATAGAGGGGGGTATTAGTAGGAAAAAGTTGGTCGGGACGCTGGTCTTGATTGTATCTAGGTTCTTTTGTTGTCTTGAATCTTATTTTAGCATAAAAAGGACATTCGTGATCCATGTACTCGTTTCTTTTGTGTTTTGTTATTTTGTTTTGATTTAATTATGTATCAATTATTTCGTTAACCATCAGAGGCATGTGTCGGAAGATCTCTTTATATCTTAACTTCCTTCTTGTGAGATGAGTATTGATGTAACAAGCAGAAAAGGAATCTGTTGGTTCAGTTGATCTCAGCTTCGATAGAGGTATTTGTAGCATCGTCTTTCGGTGTAGTAAAGGCTTTAGAATAATGGATATCTTCTGCTACAGTTATGACAGATTTGTAGGCCTATGAGAGGAAGAGGAAAGCAAGAAGGGGAGGAAGAAAGAAAGAGAAAAAGAAAGGAGAGGAGAGAAGTTAAGTTGGAGCTGGAGAGGTTGAAAATGCACCGGCTTCATCTTCAATCTGGAGATGTCGTTGGTGTGCCGTTTCCTTACATCTTGCGCAAGTGTCGGCCCTTTTGTGGTATAATAGTGTTTTCTTACAGTAAGTGCAGTGTTGGCATCGGGCTTCGGCCAAGCAAATACGATGAAATTGAGTGTAGTATTTATAGCACTCCTTGTATTTTGCCTTCGTTGCATAACATTCTTCGCAAATGACGCTACGCCTAATCTCACTGGTGTACTCACTGTAGTATACTGGTGTTTGTATATCGTTGGTTGTGCAATACGACGTTTTGATGGTTTCTTGCGGTTCTATTTCTATCTGGGAATCCAATAACACTTCTCGCGTGGGAGTCTTTTGGCGATGGATGCGAGGCTGAGTTTTGTCTATTCTTACTTTATTCCGACGTCCAAAGACTTGTTTGCCTCCTATGGTTTCAATTTCATCCGGGTATCTAAGGGCTGTCCTGGTACAAGCTGTGCACTTACGTGCAGCTCGTACTTCCAATAGATGTTTGCCACAGCCGTAACACTTCCAGTACGATGGTTCATTGTAAGAGTATCGATGGAACTGAGTTTGTTTCTCATAATGTTCGGCATTATTGGTTATAAGAAAGCATGTACTGCACAGTACTCTTCGGCTGATAATATTGAAATACATGGCCGTTACTTTTGGGTGTTGCCTGGTGCAAATTCCTTTGATAATAATGCTGCTTGATTGTTGATTTGTTGTGCGAGTAAACTGCAGGAAAAAAAGGTATAAACGATAAGTAAGGTGAAGGAGGGAAAGATAATTGAAAATCTGAAATAGGAAGAAAGAAATAAAAGTGATTCATGAGTACAATAGTCGTTAGTATGAGGGTGAGATCTTATTATCTATGGTTAATAATTTGATTATTTGTTTTTTTTTTTTTTTGTCACTATATTATTTCTATTTGTATATATATATATATATATATATATATATATATATATATATATATATATATATATATATATATATATATATCTATATCTATATCTATATCTATATCTATATTTAATATTATCATTATTTCCCATTTTTTTTTTTCATTTGGTGGTAAGATCTTCAACGTGTGGAGGAGGTGGCAGCGGTTCTTCATAGTAGGTGTTGTGATGAGAGTCCGGTTTAGGTAAGGTTAAATATTCGTGATTGCAGAGTTCCATGACGTCTTGTTTTAGAGGCATTGATTTCTTGCGTTGCCCGGCACCTAGTAATACAATGGTAAATATGATAATCAGAATTGGGTATCCACTGATTAGTACATATATGGTCCTTATTGGGGTCTCTTTGTTTTGTGGCATCGTGATGAGTTTGATGAGATCAGCTATTATTGAAGCTGAGCCAGTAGGTTCGTAGTCGAAGACATATAATGGAATTCTTGCTTCAGTTTTGGGTCTTGGTTGAATAGTATAATCCTCGGTTTTGCCTATACATGTTGGATTTAATGTAAGGAGTCCTATACCGTATAATTCTATTACCTTGTGTTGATTGTTTCGGCATGAGATAGTAATAACTTCTTGGTGAACGGTAGAAAATATCCATTGGTTACCATTTGATAGCTGAATCCATCTTGTGTTGTTTTGCCTGGTTGTGCGTAATCTGCAGTCTCCAAGATTTTTATTTTCTGAGTCTGTTAATAAGGACATTTCACAGCTACGGCAGTGAAGTGTCCAAGGTTGAAGGCAGTAGAAGATTTCTTGTTTTTTTGTACATTTTCTTAGATGACTGGGGTTCATGAACGAATGTGTCATTGTCCTTTCTTTAGTTATTATGTAGACAAATTTTGGTTCCACATATGTTGAAATTCCTAGTCCTTGAGGTACTGGAAATGGGTGCATTTGGTGCAAATTATACCTTACCTCGTTATATTTAGAAAAGGTTATGGTGATGAATACAGTTGAGTTTATCTTCTTGAGTTGCGTTTGAACTAGACCTTGTACTTCCGTTGATAAAGGATCGACTTGCGGAAAACTAGACTTTGTTGATCCATTGTTATTTTCTCTGATCATTTCGGTGATTGCTTCTTGATTGAAAAGATGTGTTCCTAGGGTCCCACTGATTATTGCCTTTAAAGTACTGAGTATATTGTAGGATAGTTCTACGTATTGGTTTATATTATTTTCCACTGTGTTGGACCAGTTTTCTATTTTCGTGAGATCGCTTATTGATTGATCTTTAGATATGTATGTAGTATAGTCTTGTGTTAGTTGTCTGAATGTCTCGTTTAGTCTTTCCGCCTTTTCTTGAAGTAAATTTGGGATGATAAATGGTGTGGATGCCTGACTTTTAGTTTGAGGTATGATGTTGTGTATATCATTCAATATTCTGTTCGCTTCAGATATGCTGTTGTTAAATTGATCGGCTTTGTTGAGCATAATATAGCATCCCTTAAATATCTTTGGACAGTTAGCAAAGAAATCTTCGATTTGCCTTCTGAAGTTCTTTTCCGCTGGATTGATAACATCCAGGTCTATTATTGTTGTGAAAGACCAATCTCCAGTTTTAAAAGCAACCTTTCCTATCTCTTCGGAGTAAAGGCCTGGTTGGTGTTCAATATCCATGGTGGAATAAGGTAAATCGTTTGTGGTTGTGGGATGGATCGAGGGGAGGATAAGCAAGACGAGAGGAATCGAAACTTGCATCTGCGGAAAAAGAGAAGAATGGGAGATTTCAATTGAAAGATTGTTGAAATGGATTGTGGTTATATTAGTAGCAGAGGTTCGACGGTTTGCATGATAAGATGCCTCTGTATACTAATTTTTTTTTTTTTTTTTTTTTTGGTAACGTGTATGAATGTATGTGAGTGTTGTGTGTTGTGTAATATGTTAATCTATATTCATTAAGAAGTCATAAATTGCTTCTTTCGTGTTTCACTAGAATAGACCGAGCAATCAGCTGTCCATTTTCGTTTGTATTTTGAAAGTTAAATGCCTTGGTATTGTTGGTTCTTGGGTAGTTCATGTCAAAAAGTTTCTTGCCATATATTATTACCGATGAGATTTAATTTTTTTTGTTTATGCTATGTATGGTCCATTTGGTCCAAATGTATTTGTAGTATCAGCTCTTTTGATCTTTGTAGATGTTAACGGTTGTGTGGTGGTGACTTCTTTATTTACTGGTTGTACTGATAATAATCTGGGTATTGGTCCTGGAATTTTTATTCGGGGTTTTTGAGTCTTTATAGGAGGTAAGGTTATTGTCATTTTTCGAGATGGGTTTTTAAATAAACCATCAATTTTTGAATTAAGACGTCCTAGTTTAGATATACTTGTTGTCAGTTCTTCTTCAGGTTCATTTCTTGGGGTTGCATTTGGTATATTTTCCTTTGAAGGAACATAATTGTGTTGTACGAAGTTTAATATTTCTATATTTGTGTCTAATGATCCCTTTTGGCGTCCTAGTGTATCGTTTAATTCCGAATATGGTAGTTGAGAATTTTCGTAGATGTTACTTAGTGGTTGATATTCTCGTTCAGTGTCTGAATACGTTATTACTTCTTGAGGTATGATATCCTTGATAGAGTTTAATGAATAATTCCTTGTATCGTCGTTATATTCTTCGTGTGCATCGCGTGGCAATGAATCTTGATGCAAAACTTCAATTTGAGCATGATTTTCGTATGAGCTTATTTCGGTGACATAATCCTTATTATTTATCACTGTGTCGTTGATATCAATTTCCTTGGTTGTTTTAACTTGTGGCAAGTATTTAGTTATTCCCGGCTGAGCATGAAGAATGCAGCGCGTGGACCTTGATCCCTCATGCTTGTGGTCAATGAAATACATAGGGTGCATAACACCGGATAACATGATTAAGGGATTGTGATGAAATGAAATTTTTGTTGATTCCATCCTTAGGAAGTTACTTCCTAAAACTCCTATTACTCCATTAGGTAATTCTTTTACGATTACTTGAAATTTAACAGGAGCATGGGAGAACGTGATTTCGGTCGATCCCGCAGTGTCAAATGGTTCTCCTGTCATTCCGTTGATCGTTATAGCTTCATGCACTGCTATAAGAGCATTAGGTTGAAGTGCTTTTACATGTACAAGATAAATTTCGGTTCCGGTATTGATTAAAAATTCAGTTTTGTGTTTTAATTCAGGTGCGTCTAATACAACTAATGGTCCTATCTTCATATTGTTTAATCCTTGGAGGGGTTGTTCGTCATCATAAATGTAGCTGCTAAAGGACGCTTTGGGATAGCCTTGCTCATCGCTGCGTCCGTTTGGTGAGTAGGCGGAAAGTTTAAATTTTCTTGCGGTTCAGTCTGTTGATGCGTCATAATGGCGTGTTGCATCTGGAATGGTGCCATATAAGGGTAAGGATATGGGTATGATATTGGAGGTGTCGTAGGATGCATGAATGGGTATTGTACAAGGGATGCATACTTAGAGGGAGATGGAATACGTGCACTTGTATCAGAGTAAGAGTGTAGGTTTCTACTCATGTGTCCTCTTGCGTCTCTTTTATATTCGGTAGGACCTTTTGGTGGATAGTCATTATATCTGTCGGAAGAGTAAGTACTACCTCGTGGAGGCGTATAACTATTAAAGTTTCTTTTGGTCGAGTAGTTACTGGGACTTTGAGATCTCAAATTGAATCTTCCATAGTGGTCATGTCCGTATCTGCCCCTATCGTCACTAGGGTGGATACGTGAGTTATATTCATTTCTGGAGGGTGACTGTGACCTCCACGGTTGTTTATAATTAGTGGTTGTTTCATCTTGAAAATGAACATGTCGAGATGAGTGTTGTTCACCAGGTCGATCTGTTGCCTCTATGATATGAAGAGATCCTTTCCTTTCGTTCGATGATAACATGTCTCTTTCTATGCGCTGAGCTATTTCCAATGCTGCGTTTAGTGTTTCGGGTTCTTGGACGCTTACTCCATACAGTAAGTCATCTGCAAGCCCTCTCTTAAAAGATTCTAATGCGATTCCTTCAAGCATTAAAGTCATGTGAGGTACCTGTTCGGCTTGAAATTTTTCCTTGAGTGAAGCCGTGGCTCCTTCCATGAGTCTTTTGATGCGACTGTAATATTCTATTACAGTCTCGTTCCTACGCATCCTAATGCCTTGAATTTCAGCGCAGTAGTGAGAATATGTTTTTTTAGGTGAAAAATATTTCTTCAAAGCATTTTTAAGGGCTTCGATTCTATTAATTTCGGTGCCACTCACCGCATCCCTCGCGGTAGCGCGTAGTTTTGCGATCACGCCTTTAAGAAAAGCGTTGCGGATTCCTTCAGGGCATATGTTGAAACCGTTTTCTACATCTTGTAGAAAGGTTTTTAGTGGCATATTCTTACCGTCATATAGGGGAATGTGTAGCAGTGCTTGTTACACTGCCATGCATTCTCCCATTGTGTTAAGAAGAGCATCAGTAATGGTCCGATGATGTGTTAGATTGGCTATATTTTCAGCCATTGCTGGATTGTCGTTCACCATTGTGGTGATCTTTGAAATTTTTCACGTGTTTGCTATTTGTGAAGAGAAAGTAAATAAATGAAAAAAAAAAAAAAATTCTATGTAGTTAAAGAGGTGTAAGGGTCATCTGTTGATTCTTTTTACGACAGTTATAAAATTTTACTAAATAGGAGGATGGTGATAAAATTATGAAAAATATGATCCCTTTTGATAATAAGAAAAAATTTTGGCGTGTATTTGACGGGACTAGATTGTTTGATGAAATCGTTTCAATATTTCCCTCGAGTTGAATTATCATTTTTGATAGTTTACCGCGTTTCCGTTTTGCGTGCCACGATGAGCTTTTGATTTGTAGCCGATTAATTTCGGATGTAATTAACAGTTATTTAATATCGTTGTATTAGTTCTCGACTTCGTTTGTTAATATCCTGAGATTCCTTCTTTTTTTTTTAAGTTAGTGTTAATTATTACAAGGGATCCAATGTCTTGTTGCTGTTGGACAGTAAGGGTTTCCAGCCCGTGGATTCATGATTCCAAATTTGCTACTAATGCGTCAGTACTTGATAGTCTATTTCGAAGCGGTATTATCATTTAGAAAGAGAGAGAGGAAAACAAAAATGTTTTTTTTTTCTTCTTGAATGGAAAGAAAATTAATTTTTGCGCGTAGATTTTCGAATTATCGTTGTCGATAAGATCGATTCTTTATGAAGACTCGTTGTTCTTATGTATTGTACGCAGTTAGGCCTTAGTGTGTCGTGTATATAGCTGGGCTTAAGGAGATCTTTATCTGTGTCACCTTGTCGTAAGGGTTTATCGGTATAGGGTTATATGTGTATATGTATATATGATGGTTTATACTCCTATCCGCGTTCGACGTAATAATAAAAAAAAGAAAATAATTAATAGTGATTTTGGGAGTGTGAGTTCTTCGTTTATTTACGATGTATATAATTTTGTTAGTAAAGCACTGGGAAGTATATATCTTTTATCATGGCATTATTGTACAATATTAATCACAACACATAAAATTTACAATTACTATATCCAGGATTAACGATATTGTTTTTATATAAACAATTATTATTATAAAAAAAATTATCGGGAAACGTTATCTATGTTTAATATGGGAATAGAAATAACTTTCGTTACTTCTATTAACAAATATATTATAAATAATTAGATTATTATTCTGAATAAATATCTAATCTAATTGAATTCGTATACTTTAATGTAGCTTTATAATATTATATAATAATTTTTGCTTATATAAATTTCCTCGTATGTTTAATTAATTTATGTTATTAATATGTTATTTATTTTCATGTATGATTCTATGATAGTTTATATAAGAATATATATATATATATATATATATATATATATATATATATATATGTATATGTATACAATAGAAATGATATAGTTAGTACATGTATGTATATATGTGCATATGTTTATGAAAATATGCAATAGCTACGATATGGTTAATATGCATGTATATATGCTTTCATGAAAATATGTAGTAATAATGGTATAATTATTGTATATATATGTATGGTTTATAAGAGTATGTATATAAACATGTGTATATTAGAATTATGATATTTTGCTTAAAGAAGTATTAAAGACAAAGACAACAAAAAGGAAAAGAATTTTCTTGATATCGTGCTGCTTATATATAAAGCGAAAAAAAACAAGGAGAAGCGTTATTCTAGTATAGTAAGAGAGAGAGAGAGGGAGAGAAAAGGAGAAGGAACGAAAGAGTAGCGGTAGCGTGGTGCATATATTACTCGACTTACAGACTTTTAAGTTCATACGTTTTCTTATGTTATTCAACAAAAAAAATTCGACGGTTTATTTGCGGAAAAAAAAATTTTGATATGGTTTAATTTAATAATTATATAACAATATTAATTGTACTCCCCCAAAAAAAAAAAAAAAAAAAATTTTGTTTATTTAACAAAAAAAAATTTTATGATAATTATTTATTAGCGTTTTGAATAGAATGTTAATAGCGCTTGTTAGTATTCAGTGAATATTTATTAACTATTAAATTCTTATGCTTATTTATTTATTTATTTAACAAAAAAAAATACGGGCTTCAGCCTCTTGTATTAACAGAATAAACTTTAAATATATTAACTTTGGCGCTTATTTTACTAAAGAGAGAAATTATTCATTTGATTTGACTTTTACCTTGTACCGAATTATTTATTGATTAATAGTAATTTTATTATTAACTACAAATAGTTATTATTAATTATTATTATTAATTATTATTATTAGTTATTATTAATATATTATCGTAAATATTGTTAATTATTAACTTAACTCGATTGCTAGGAAGAGAAGAAAAAAGTTAATTAAAAAAAAAATTTTGTTTTATTGTTACCTTATCTTACGTAATAGTTCATAAAATAAATAAATAATTTCTATTAGTGATTTAATTGAAATCTGTAATTTATATTAATATTTATTAATTAGTTTATAATTAATTTATGTTAGATTTCTTATTCTATTTTATATAATTTACTTATTAGATTTATTTATTTATTTAATAGTTTAGTATTTAAAAAAAAATTTTGTCACACTAAGAAGTGTTATTTCGTTTTTCCGTGTTTAAAAGAAAAGGCTTAGTCAGTAAAGAGAAAAGAATTTTGAATTGCTCAGGTAGTCCGTTGGGAGATTGTGCAGTTAAATTACTCTTAATTTCGTATACCTGAGCAATAGATACTATACTGCGCGCATATATTATTTTCTTTTTATGTCACTACACCGAAAAAGAAAAGAAAAAAGGAAAGAATTTTCTTTCGTTCAGAAAAACGTATGTTGTAGGAAAAAAAAAATTGTTTTAGTTAAAAAAAACGATTATTGAAAGTTAAATATTTATTATTATTCGGAAAAATTTATTTACTTTGAATATGAAATAACGTTTAGTTGAAAATGTAAAAGATCAATTACTTTAAGAATAACGATTAATATTTTACGAAATATAATTAAATACTAGAAGAAATAATTATTTAATTAAGATTTGCGATTTTACAGAAACGAATTTATTTCAGATAAGAATAAAAAAAGTAATATAAATATTCTTGCTTAAAAAAAGAACACGTATTTCTATTCAATGGGGAAAAGGAAATTAGGCTATTAAATATTTAAAATTTTTACTTCTCAATATAACTTATTTTAAGAAAGTTAAAACAAAAAGGTTTATATTAAAGAAAATATTTAATCATTAATAATATGTACGGTGTTTGAATTAAATGTTTATATATATTATTTTATTTTATTTTGTATATTTGCACGTCTTTTGTATATATATTCATATGTGAATCATTCTCCGTATATCTATATAGAAAGAAAGAATCAATGTATTCAAAGCGGTTATATTGTACGTATAAAATATGTAAATTTTAGAATTTAAAATGAAGATTTTTAAAGTGTATCAGATATTAATATAGAAGTTTATATGTGCTGTAATATTTAATGTATTAGTTTATTAGAATTTATTCGAAATTATATTTTAGTTTAAACTCTTTTAAACGTCGTAAAATCAACTTTAATTTATAATTAAATTATATTAATTAAGAATCCTATAATTTTTATAATTAAATTTATAAGCATTCCGCAATTCTAAATTGCAAACATCCCACCGCTGTCACCAATTTTTAAGCTGCAACGTCCGAATAAAAGTTATCAATTTTGATATTTAAATTTACCCGCACGTTGCAGTTCTCGTTGCGTCGAGCGGTTACGCAAGCAAGAAGATTTTCGCGTGGCAGAGGCTATGGGGGATAGAGTGAGGTTATTTGCGGGCTCGAGAACCCTTTTTTTTTAGAGATCGAGGAAAAGAAAATATAGATAAATAAATATTTTGAATTTTACCTTTTTATTTGTTTTTTACGTGAGATCCTTTTTGCAGTACAATACAATCTGGTGGTCACTTTTTTATTAGATATAATATATAATAATCACTTAAATATATGGGATATAATAATCACTCGAGAATAAAATTGATAAAAGATGTAATAATTACTTTAAGATATTAGAATACAAAAGATTTTGAGTTGAACTTATAAAATTTATATTGCCCTTTATGGCTTTTCAAGACACAACTGACCTGTACTAGGTTTGGCAAACGACTGTGGTAGAATAACGTGCATTTTGATTAGTTCAGAGGTTTTTTACTCTTGGCGACTTATTTTCTAGTAGAGGTCACCGTTCATTGTTTTCATCTAATTAAGAAAAAGGTAACGCTTTTTCATTATAATTAGATGATTTCTATGCTTATTCTTTTCCGATGACCTCTCGAACGGAAAAGCTAAGACTTTTGGTAATCTCAGCCAAAAGTTTTTTGCCAAGAAAATATAAAATTTATTAATAAAAAAAATGAATTTTTAAATAAGCGAAGACGTTACAAATTAAAGGTATAAACGACGGGTCGGATTTACAGGAAAGGTTTTTCGGAACTAGGTAAATAAGCATATTTGACGACTAATTTAAATTCAATTAATCTTTTGTTAATTTATTAAATAATTGCAAAATGTTTTCTTTAAAACGTTGATAAAAATAAAATGCAAACATAAAAAAATATATTTTTAATCGAACTAAATGTATTTCTTGACTGGCGGTAATGCAAATAAGAAATAAAGATTTGTTTCCTCTTTTCCACCTGTAGATGTCGTGGCGTTCTAATAACCGTCTTCGAAATAAACAAAGAAAAGAAAAAGAACAGTGGATTAATATTTATGACGCAAATATAAATAATAATTATTCACAGCGGGTTAACGCAAAATCCACTTTACCGACGGTAGATACAACGCGACCTATACGGACGATGCGGCGTATTGGTGGCTGGAAGGTGAAAGGAAGTCGTGCAAAGTATGCCTCCTAATACACGACATTAAGGAGAGACTTTACAAAGTATACTGCTAGTATACAGTCGGTAAAGGACCACCACTCTATGTAATCTCCAAAAGAGTGGAGAGGGAAATACACGGCAGGAGGATCTCTCTATATACAACTCCAACAGAGAGGGCAGGAATTCGTGCAAAGTAATCTCCTAGTGCCCCTACTGAAAAAATCTACCTGGATTTCCACGTGGATTACCCATGTGGAAATCAACGTGGGACTTACATGGATTCTATGTGGATTTGCATAGAAATTCACGCGGATTACTTACGTGGATTTCTACGAAAAAATCCATGTGGATTTTATAAACGCCATGTATTATAAAGCCCTCATGGACTGTTAAAGAATCCATATGAATTATATGAAATCTATGTGGACTTTCAAGGAACCCGCATGAATTTTATAAAATCTGTGTTAATTTTATGTGCTTCTCGTGTATTAAAAAAAAATTCATATGGGTGTTGTGAAATCCATGTGGATATTTAGAAATCCATGTGGATATTTAGGAATCCATGTAGATCTTTGAAAACCCATGTGGATATTTAGAAATCTATGTGGATATTTAGAAATCCATGAGGATTTTTAGGTAATCTACGTAGATTTTTTACTTGGATATCCACGTGGATTTAAACGAAAATCTACGTGGAAATCCACATAGATATTTTGAATAGGAAATAACTAAATATTTATTTCGCGTTCAAAGTAAAAACCAAAAACGAGGTAAACCTCGTAGTTTCAGCTGTTTAAAGATCAAAGAGCTTCTACGAACTAAGAGTATTCTGGCTTTATATATCTGCGTCTTTGAAATTTGTATCAGGGATCACAAAACTTAAAAAAACACCACCTATAGATTCAAAATAGAATCGACGTAAACAATCATCAATTCGACAGTAAGTCACAAGGTGGCGTTTCTCTAAGTTTTGTGATCCATCATATGAATTTTCAAGTCGCAGATATATAAGACCAAAATACTCTCAGTTAAATCATAGAAGCTCTCTGATCTTCAAAGAGTTAAAATTACGAGGTTTACCTCGTTTTTGGTTTTATTTTGAATGCGAAATAAATATCGAGTTATTTCCTATTTCAAGCGTCTATGTGGATTTCCACGTGGATTTTCATTTAAATCCACGTAGATATCCAAGTAAAAAATCTACGTAGATTACCTAAAAATCCACACGGATTTCACAAAATTCATATGGATTTCTTAAAAACCCACGAGGAGTACATAAAATCATCACAGATTTTCTAAAATCCATGTGGGTTCCTTGAAAATCCACATAGATTTTATAAAATCCATATGGATTCTTCAACAGCTTACAGGGGTTTTATAAAATCAACATAGCTTTCATAAAATCTACATGGATTTTTTTACGCGGAAATCCACGTGGGTAATCCGCGTGGATTCCTATGCGAATCCACATGGAATCCATGTGAAATCCACGTGGATTTCTACATGGGTAATCCACGTGGAAATCCAGGTGAATTTTTTCAACAGGGGCACGAATATAAGGTACAGGAACTTGACTCTACGTAAACTCCGAGAGAGCCAAAGGCGGGATAGGAAAGACCATCCACAGCATGCAAAGTTCTGCCCCTAGTACATGCTAACAATCGGACGGTCAGGTGAGGATTGAGCCTCGGGAGAGCCAGCGACGGCTGCTATATGCACAGAGGCTCGTTTTTCCCGTTGCGTGAGCAATGCCTCGTAGCGGCTCAGCGCCCGTACTTGCTGCTGGCGGCCGAGCGCCAAGCAGTCTAAGCGCGCGCGAAATTCAAGCGTCGCAATATATATACACACGATTCTCTGACAAATCGTTTGACCAAAATTTTTATTCCACTGAAAATTTTTTTACATATTTTTTTCTAGCCCACAAACTACCTTGTATTTTTTTACATTATTCTTAAGCTTATTTTTGAAGCTATACAATATCAAAGTTTGGCTGTTTCCTGATTTTTTCGATCTTTGACTTTTTTCAATTATTTCTAGCTCCACAAATGAGCATTTTTTGCTTCAAATTTACTAATACTTTTTTATAGAAAAGTTTCTGCATTTTCAGAAAACAATATTTACAAAGTCATATAACCACATCGGAATTTAAATATGTCGAATTGAAATCTTAAAATCTAAGAATTTAAGAGTTCGCTCCTTCTAACGCACACCAAAATATTCACAAAAATAGATTTTTTCAGTACAAAAATATTTGTTTGTGTCACAAAACAGCAATCAAGCCCTATTTCCAGCTGAAAATTGAAGTAGTGATCAAATCAAGCTAAAAATCGCATGAAATGACTATATGACCCATATAATAACGTTTTGAGTCACTCAAATCATCGCCAAAAAATTTATACTAATACATTTTTTTAATGCAAAAATATCTACTCAAATCTCAGAATGGCTGTTTAAATTTACTTATTTTACCAAATTATAAATTGATGATTTAGCTTTACAAAAGAAAAATGTTTAATCTTAGTCAGAGATTTGAATCAAGATTCCTGAATATACATTTTTAACCTAGTGGAAATCGGTTTTGCTAATAACTACTAATAATTAAAAATAATTGCTAATAGCTGCAAATAACTGCTAAAAGCTGCTAATAACTGTTATGAATAGTTTAGTTTGAGACAGAAGTAGCGGTTATTTGCAGTTAATAGTAGTTATCATCAATTATTAGCAGTTATTAGCAATCATTAGCATTCATAAGCAGTTATTTGCTATTTCATTAACAGTTACTAGCAGTTATTTGCGTTTATTTACAGTTATTTGCAATTTCTTGCAATTATTTACAGTTATTTGCAATTTCTTGCAATTATTTACAGTTATTTGCAATTTCTTGCAATTATTTACAGTTATTTGCAATTTCTTGCGATTATTTACAGTTATTAACAATTATACGCTTTTTAAAAAATTTTTTCATTTTTTATATATAGGAAAAAATTTCCAAGACAATGAATTATTATGAATAACTATTATTAATTATAAACAACTGCAAGTTTCTGCAAATAATTACAAAAATCAGAAAATAATTGCACATAATTGCAAGAATCCGCAAATAACGGTAAATAACTGCAAAAATAAAAAAATAACTGCAAATAACTGTTACTATTATCTTAATTTTTAAAAATTGTATTGTACAAAATTGTTGTGTTTATAAATGTTAATAATTGTCAATAACTGCAAATAACTACTATTAACTGCAATTAATTGCTGCTTCTGTCTCAAATCAAACTATTTATAACAGTTATTAGCATTTGCTTGCAGTTATTAACAAAACTGATTTCCACTAGGGTAGTTAATGAAATAAATGATCTGTAAAGAGCTTAGCGTTGATTCATATACAAGAATTATTCAATCCTTTAATGACCCAAAATTAGTACGTCGACCATTGATTAAATTTAATGAACAAAAACGACTAATCAACAATATTTTCCAATATCATGGGTGGCCTGAACGGTCAAAAAATCAAAAGTCATGTCCTTTCAGAAATTCTCCAAAACGATAGTTCCACGATATTTTTGGAGTAAAAAAATGCAAAAACCAAAATCCTACATAGTGCCGTTTCTGTTCACACTCATTTTTTTTCAATTTTTAAAAATTTTATTAATTTTTTTCAATCAGATAATTACGTTTATAAAATACTATCTAACATTAATTATTTCACATTTATTTATAGAAATATGTACCAAAAATTACACTCATAAGATACCCTAGTGGAAATCGATTTTACTAATGACTGCAAATAACTGTAATAACTGCTAATAAATATTATAAGTAGTTGGGTTTGAGACAGTAGTAACGGTTATTTGCAGATATTAGCAGATTTTTTCAGTTACTAGAAGGTATTAGTAGATATTAACAAATCCTCTCTTAAAAAATTGATAACAAGAATTTGTCATCACGATAAGACAGTTTTGATTGGTTGAAATAAAACAAGTGACGAAACTTTAGAATTTAGAATAAAAATTTGAAATTACGGGCATGCGGAGCGCGCTTAAAATTGTTAGTTTAATAAATAAAATCTTTAAAAATAAAAAAAATAAGAACAGTTATTAACTCATAATAAATATTTTTATCAGTTATTTGCTGTCGTCTGCAATTATTTATTGCGATTTGCCGTTACTTAAAGTTATTTGCAGATTTTTGCAGTTATTTATAGTTATTTGCAGAATCTTGCAGAATCTCGCAGTTAATAATAGTTATTTATAAAAATTTATTGTCTTGGATAATTTTTCCTATGTATAAAAAATTAGAAAATTTTTTAAAAAGTGAATAATTATTAATAACTGTAAATAATTGTAATGAACTGCAAATAACTGTAAATAAATGCAAATAACTGCTAATAACTGTTATTAATATTTTTATTTTGAGATATAAATTAACGAAATTGTGAGTAACTGCTTATAGATGCTAATAACTGCTAATAACTGCTAATAATTGTTACCAACTGCAAATAACCGTTACTACTGTCTCAAACCCAACTATTTATAACATTTATTAACAATTATTTGCAGTTATTAGCAAGAGTTAGTAGTTATTATCAGATATTAGCAAAACCAATTTCCACTAGGGTATGAACACATGTATATGAGTAAATTCTTATAACAAATATGTGTTTAGTCTCAAATTGTGTTTTTGCAAATATATGTTTAATATACACTAGTTTATGAAATTTTGGCTTAATCGAGTAATTTTGTATGAATTATGATATTAGATGGAAAACCTAACAAAAATATGAGAATCATCTGAAACCAGGATAACGACATGATTTTAAACTATTATTAGTTTGTTTATTACTGTTTATTATTAAGTACTGTTTACCTTATGTTTCCTGTTAGAAATGGGTTCTGCTAATATCTGTTAATAACTGCTAGCTCTTATCAATGACTGCGAATAACTGAACTGCTAATAAATGTTATGAATAATTGGGTTTGAGATAGTATTAAATATTATTTGTACACTGAAAGAACTTTTTGTATACTGCATGTCGAAGTGTGAGTGCGCAGTATACTACAAGCGTGCGCAGTACGCTTGAAAATTTTTGGTAAATAGAAATAAAGTGTTGGCGTTTTGAAAGCCACCGACCGTGCGCGCGCAGCTCGTTGGGATTCAAAACGCCAACATTTCTCTTGCTGTTTACCGCTGAGTATGAGCGGACTGCACACCTCCCCTCTTAGCAGGCAGTCCGCTAAGACTTCTATCAGTGTAGTTAATCGCAGTTATTAAGAGTTATTAGCGAACTTATTAGTAATTTTGTTAAATAATAACTGATGATGAGAGTACTGATATTAACTATTATCAGTAGTTTGCATTTATTTATAGTTATTCGCAGTTTCTTACAATTATTTAGTTATTAACAGTTATTCACACTTTATCAACAATTTTTTTTATTTTCATGTAGATGAAAAAATATTCCGAAACAATGTTTATGAATGACTATTTATATCTGTAAATAATTCTGAAATTCCGCAATGATCTGCAAATAACTACAAACACCTGTACCTTCAATTAAAATTTATACGAAAAAAATCAATTTTTAGTAGCTTTTCGCCTGTAATACAAAAGAAATAGCACTTATAAAAACATGTTCTTCAATTTACAGATGTATAGCATAATTATAACAGTACACAGTAAAAAATTTTGTGTAATTCGTCAAATTTTTGTAATTTCAAAATTTCTGTGTACTTTTAAAATCAACACAAAATTTTTTGTAGAATTAACATACAAAGAACCAGAAAGACTTTCTTATTAATAAATGAACACTCTCGTTTATCATAATGTTATAATTTTTTTTCTTGACCGTTGTATATTTTGTAATTTTATGTAGTTTTTTATTATTACTTTTTTTATTCTAATAATAATATGATTGAGATAAAGGATGTCTAATTCATCTCAATGGTAGGAGGATGTCGAATTGTCTCGTTCCTATTCTCATATATAAAATAAAATATTTTTTCTTTCGTCAAAATTGTGAGCCGTTGACTTTCTTCTAAGAATCCTAGGGGCTAGGCGATGAACACGTTGCTGGACTTCGCGATTGGGCGATCAGAAAGCGAGAGAGAGTCAAAGTGTACAGACCTCGACTGTAAAAGAAAGCGTTTAATTCTTGTGAGCCGTTTCTCGATTGTAATATAATATATAATTATATCTGTCAAATCTCTTATTTAAAAAAATCATATTTAGATTACAATTTGTATTGAATTTTACAAAATAAAGGTTTCTAAAAAATACATCAAACTTTTATATGATTTTACAATGGGCTTACACTCAATGCCTCCAAGACACAGGCTATTTTCATAGGTAGCGAACAATATGTTGCTCGTCTAAAGCAGCCAACAGGTGGTGGAATTACGGTGAATGGTGAGCAAATTCCCTTTTCACCAGTGGTTAAAAGTCTTGGTGTTTGGATCGAGGAAACGCTAAATTGGGAGCAACAGATTTCTTCTATTCTACGCAAAATACATGGCACACTCCATTCATTACGATTTTATAAACGCTTTCTTTCTTAAAGTCTTAGACAACGTTGACTGGAATCTCTTATCCTTCCTATTTTAGACTATGCTTGCGTTGTCTGCAACGATCTTTACCAAGCTCAAAATCTAAAGTTACTCATAGCGCTTAATGAATTTGTCAGATATCTGCATCGTAACATTGGGCGCCAGGAACGAGTTTCACCTTATAGACTTAAGCTTGGATGGTTGTCTGTAGGAAGAAGAAGGAGATATTTCTCGTTATCACTAGCCTACTCCATCATTGCAACAGGTTGCCCGTCGTAGCTTGCACAGCGCTTCTCAAAGGATGATACAGATGTGTCAGTTAGATCATTTGCTCGTAGACCCCCAAGGGTCCTGATTCGTCCTCCAGGTCGTACTAGCGCGAATCAAAATTCATTCATTAATTTATTCACTAATTAAATTAAAGAAGCCAGCGCTATGTGCGATATCCCTTTATCTTTCGATATGGGTCTAATCCCACGATTCAAAAAGTACACGTTCGACCAACTCATGGGTGGAGATTGGAAGTGCTGGCAGAGGGACATGGTAGCTCATTTATAGACTAGTTCAATATTTAACACTGCTTTTTAGTGACAACCTTGTTTTTCATAATCTTATATTTAATTGCAAATTATTTATTTTTTTTTAAATTTATTTATTTATTGTCACATCAGCTGCAAGGTCATTAGCGACATACAATTATATATAAGGATACAAATTTATACTATATGATACATAGGATTACATAGAATAGGTACTATAATAACAATTTAGTTTAAAGTTTATTTATATTTTAGTTAATTAATTCACTTGTATTGAGTCAAACATATTGATGGATTTTAGAAATGACAGCACTTTTTTAACACTGTTTTGGGAGTTGAGTAGAGCCTTGATGTTTCCTGTTATGTGATGGCGTTGTCTAGCTGAATTATAATTTGGGCATGAGATGATTAGATGTTCTGTGGAGATAGGAGTGTTGCATACATTGCATATTTTCCTTTGATCTTTGTAGAGTAGATGAGAGTGCGTGAGGTTGCTATGGCTTATGCGGATCCTTGTGATTACTGTTTGTTCTTTTCGGTTGAGATTGACGGTAGGACTTTTTTGAAATATGTTGTCTCTTATGTTGTGGAGGTAAGTATGTTTACTGGATATCCAGGTATTGTTCCAAAATTCAAGTATGGATTTGTGGATAAGTTTGGCTGCTATTTCAGGTAGTAGAGGAATACTGGTTGATAGAGTGTTGGTTGTGGATGCTTCAGTGGCTATTTTGTTGGCTTGTTGAGAGAGAAGAGATTTGTGATCTATAGACAGTTTTATGATTTCTCAGTGTTTGTTTTTTAAGCTGATTATTTTGTTTTGAACTAGATTAACCAGGATGTTTGTTGAGTATAATTTGTTGATGATTTTAATAACTTGATCTGAATTTGTGTAAATTTTCCAGTTGTTATCATCCGAATTTTCTGCTATTTCTATTGCTTTTATCAGTGACCAGTAGTAAGCCAGTTCGGCGGAGTAAGTCTTAGGAATGTGAAATTGAATATTGTTATTATGAGACGTAATAGCTATACCAATTTGACTATTTGAGCTGTGGCAGCAGGTATAAATGTGGTTGGCCTCGGCTTCCTCGATAGTGATTTCTTGATTATATATTTGTGCTTTTATTTGGAGGATGTCTGTTGGGTGCGGACTTGTTGAATTAGTGATGATTTCGAGAATGGTTTCGTTGATTTCGAGTAAAAAATTGTGTAGTCTATTCGTGAATGGGATCGGTCCGTTAAAGAAGTTTTGGATGGCTACGTCTTCATTTTCAAACATAATGGTAAATGCTACGTTTCTTGGGTTGGCAGCTATTTTGCACGCGTAGTTAGTCATTAGTTTGGTTCTTCTCATGTTGAGTAGAGTCATGTTACTTTCGGCCGGTAGACTATTAGTTGGGCTCGTGTGGTAAGCGCCAAGGGCTATTTTTATGCCTTTGTTGTGAATAGGGTCCAAGGAGATTGCGTGTTTAGAGGATCCATAGATTATACTGCCGTAGTCAATTTTCGATAGAACTGTGGCTTTATAAGTATTGGATAATATTGTTTGGTCCGCTCCCCAGTTTTTAGCTGCTAAAGTCTTGATTAATTTTAATCTGTTGTATGTTTCGTATTTGAGTTTTTTTATGTGATTTTTCCACGAAAGTTTCCTATCGAAAATGAGTCCCAATATTTTGATTTCATCAACTTTTTGTATCTTTTGGTTGTTTAATTCTAGTGATAGATCAAAATTATCTTGTTTAGTTGAAAAAACAATGCAGTTGGTTTTAATGAAGGAGAATTTGAATCCAGTAGTTGAGGACCAAGAGAAGATATTATCCAACGCGTTTTGAAGAATTTTTTCAGTAATTAAGGGGTTCTTCCCTGTGGTGTAGATGGTGAAATCGTCTGCAAATAGGCAGAATCATACACCGTTTTCCTGAAGGATTATATCTGATAGAATATTGTTAACTTTTACTTAAATTAGTCGGTCTTTTAAGAAGTTCTCTATGAAGTTGAGTATTGGACCACTTATTTGCTTCTTGAGTAGATGGATCACTCTATCTTTCCAGATAGTTTCGTATGCCTTCTCCAGGTCCAGCGCTACTGCTGCTGGATGGAGGCCTTTTCGGAATGCATTGCAAATTTCAGATTCTAACAATGTAAGGTGGTCGTTAGTGGATTTGTTTTGTCTAAATCCACTTTGAAGTTGTGAAAAATAGTTATTAGATTCTAGAAATATTTTAAATCTTTTACTAACTATTTTTTCCATTAATTTGCAGATGTTACTCGTTAGAGATATTGGTCTATAGTTTTTAGGAGATGCCAATTTTTTTCCTGGTTTGATTATTGGAATTATAGTGGCTAGTTTTCAGTGGTTGGGGAAAACGTTGTGTGGCCGGATGACGTTAAAAATTTTATGAATATACTGGATAACAAGAGGGGATAGATTCTTCAATAAAATATTGTAGATAGCGTCGGGTCCAGCAGTGAAGTTTTTGCAGTTATTGAGGGTTTGTGTAATCTCGATTATTTCTATGGGTGAGTTCAAAGATGGCACTTCTGGAACATCTTCATAGGTTTCCCGGTTAAGATTGAATTTGTTTTTAAAGTCTAAAAATTCTTCAGAGAAATTACTATTACTGGAATTTTGCGAAAATGTGAGAGCGAACTTGTTAGCTATATCTATGGGTTCGTGTATTATTTGGTTGTTTTCGCCTATTAATGTTGAGACAATGTTGGATTTGCGTTCGCCTTGAATTCTTTGAATTTTGTTCCAGATTAATGAAGCGAGAGTATTTGAGTTGAGCGATTGGACGAAATCTAGCCAGCATTTCCTTTTAGTTTCTTTTATGATTCTTCTGTAAACTGCTTTCCTCTTGTTGTGCTCGATCTTATTTTCTGGAGTTTTGTGTTTCTTAAATTTATTGAAGGCATGTTTGGATTCTCTGCATGCATTGGCGCATTCCTCGCTCCACCATGGGGTTTGTTTTTTATTATTCTTGATTACGCACTTAGGAATGCTGACTTCAGCAGCGGAGAGAATAGCTTTATTGAGCTGATCCATTAACTTGTCGATGTTTGTATACAAACAGTCTGCTGTGATCGCACCACGGCTGTACAGTCGTACCACTTCTTTCCGTGTATTGTTGATTTTAGGATCATCCAACTTTAGAATGTTGTTATCTAATTCAGATTGGTAGAGGTTCCAATCGGCTTTCTTGAAGTTCCAAGGCTCGTATGGTGAGATGTTATTTTGAGGATTGGAGGAGGCACCAAAGCAAGCGCGTAGAAGAATGGGATAGTGGTCACTGTTGTGTAGGTCGTTACATACTTTCCAGTCGAGGTATTCTGTAATATCTAATAAGGATAACGAGAGGTCTATAATACTCTCTGTACCGTTGGATGAGTTAAAGTTGGTAGGTAGAGTGAGGTTCAATATGTTGTAATAAGATTCTTCTATCCATTCTTCTACTATTGTACCTCTACGATCTGTGTTCGAGGATCCCCATACTAAATTATGGGCGTTCAAATCTCCCACCACTATCACAGGGGATGGTAGTTAAGATCTAAGCTTGGACAAAATATCTATTGATAGTTGTTGGCTGTTGGGTAGATAGATATTGCATATAGTAACTTTTTCAGGAAGAAAATATTCTATAGCAACTGCTTCTATTTCTGTATTGACAGGAATTTCTCTGGTGTGTATGTGATTTTTAATATATGTAACTACACCTCCACTTGCATGGTTAGATAGACGGTTTGTGTGGTAGCATTTGTAGCCTCTGAGATAAGCGTGTTCGTCGAGTTTGAAGTGCGTTTCTTAAAGGCATAGTAAAGTTGGGTGTCTCTCATATATAATTTTCTGTAGATTTTCCAATCGTTAATAATATCCATTGAGGTTCCACTGCAGTATTACTTTTTTTATTTCATTTATTTTATTATAATGCGCCATTTATTGCGTTTTATTATTGGGTGCTTGGTTTTATCGTGTGGTCGGTAGAGGAGTCAATAGAGAGATCTCGTTCCAATTTTTTGATAATTTTTGTGAGCCTACTTTTCATACCTTTGGTTTCCAAGTGAGGGTACAGAGTTTGTGGCGTTGTTATTAAATCTACTGTATTCGGTGTATGCTCCTTTGCTATTTCTGAAATATGTTGGCTGGAGTAAGTTTTGTCGAGGAAACTATTAAAGTTTAAAAAACTTAGAGAAAATTCTTGCGGTTTGTCATTTATTATTTTTTCTAGTGGTAACAGTAGATCGTTTAAGTTAGGTGGGGTAGATAACGTAGTGAAACGTTTAAATTTTTTCTTAGTTTTTTTGATTTTTGATGGAGTTTTAGTTGTAAATTTGTCCGATAATTCTGCCTCTTTGAAGGAGGCCTCTGGGCATGATTCGACCTCCGACGTTACAATCACCTCGGTAGTAATGCATAACTGTGAAGGTGTTAAAGACTCTGGGTATGGTCTTTTAAATGTAACACTATCAGTCTGCATATTGTTGTCTGAATTATCTACTGTAGAATCAACTTGAACGTTTGAAGAAAGTGTTGGGTTTTGAAGATTAGTGTTTACCTTTTCGGATACGTTTGTAACGATGACTGGGTTTTCTATATTGGTGAGGTCATTCATAGAGTTCGACGAGTTTGAATTTTCATTAGATTGACTGATTTTATTTACTGTTTGGTGAGATCCTCTATTACCGCTGTTTCATTGAATGAGACTTGAGAAGAGGGGATTTGGCTGTTGAGTTGACAAGCCTTCGCGATATGTCCCTCTTGTTTACAGACAAAGCACTTAATGATGTCGGTACTCGGAAAAATAAAATATGTATCCTCTTTATATAAGACTTTCAGGATTTCGGGGAATTTAGAGATGTCCTCTGGGTCTACATAAACTTGTCTCCTATCGCTTAAAACATGCTTGTAGTTATCATTAGATATTGCAGCTTTTAGTGTAATTACGGGAGAGCCTCTCTTTATATTTAAGCCGTCAATAAAGTCCTCTAATACGTAGTGAGGAATGCTGGGACAGACATAAGATAAGATGATTCTTGTTAATTTGGTCACCAAAGGCCTTATTGGAACTTTTTTTTCGTTGATTGTTAAATACTTGAATTCATCTGTTAATTTATTCACGTGATCTTTATGTGTTAGATACATTCTAACGCGATTTTTCGATATTCTTGATGAGTATATTAAATTTTGGGCTTGTACTATGCTGCCAACGGCTACAGTATAGTCGATCAAATTCAAACCATCGACGCAGTCCAACAAAAGGCCTTGGTCTTTCTTTGGAAAAAGATTGCGCTGCATTGTTCTTGAATAACTTTGGTTGGCACTAATTGAACTATCCGAATTTTTTTCACTAGCACTATTTACTGTAGAATTATTTATACTAACATTTTTTGGAACACTATTATCTGTTACTAAACTCATGGTAAGTTGAACGATCCGGTTTAAGGATCGTTCGACGCCTTTAATTAATTGCTAAGCCCTATATACTCGCGATCGAGCAGTAGGAGCCGAAGCCCTGTATACTATATTCACTGTGAGGAAGCTTTGTTTACTTAGCACGGAGAGCCACCGAAAACACGTCTACTCTCTGCGGGATCACAGAGTGAACTCGCAAATTATTTCTTTTTATAAATTATCAATATTTCAAACTTTTGAGTAATTTATGCAATATTTTTTATTTTTATTTTACTTATGTATCCTACACTCTGTTATTCTCTTAATATTCACATTGTTTAAAATTTATATGATTTTTGCTACATGTAATATATTCTAAATTGAGCAATACGGGGTTTAACCCCATGGTTGAATGAATTTTCGTCTATGTCTATATCTATGAAACTTCTTAATATATTCATTACTTGCTGAGACTTGTTGTTATAAATATATATATTGGAACGTATAGTTAATGCGAAAAAGATAGATTGTTTGCTTTATGCTTACTTTTGAATCTGCCCTTCTCTTTCTCATTAACTACGTTCTCATACGCTCACTAACACTCACTGTGTATGACACTAGAAAAAACACGCACGGGCGTTGATTTTCTTCCATCTCTGTGTGCGCACCATCTAGTTAGCCGGTAAGGAAATCGACATTTCGATACACAGGGACGAACGTTGCATTTTCGGCAGATATGGTATGAAAATACCTTTTCATATTCCTTATTAGTGTTCTTATAAATGCCTAAAAAGTACGCTTCTATAAGCGTCTATATTCCTTGACTTTACTTAATAGCCTAGAATCGTGAGAGTAACAAATTATCTGTTACATTAATACGACTTTTGGTTACATCTAACCCATAAATTTCTTATAAAAGGTCAAACAAATGTTAAAAAAAAAATGAAGAGATTAGTGAAGCTGAAATAGCAAGTGACGATGAACTTATGTAAATAATAATATAATTATTTAAAAAAATATTAATTTGTTAATTTTAGTGCAAAAACTATAAAGTTTCAAACTATTACGTAGTATTACTGACAATTCTTGATCACTTGTGATAAAAATGTGATTTTCTTCAACTTAGTTTTGTTCACTTGTTTCCACTTGAAAAAATGTAAGTTAAAATTAATTATGCGCGCGTTTTAACAACTCTTGTCCCATTGTATGATGTTAAAAATACAATCATAGCTTATTGTACCACATCAAGTGCCGGCTTTTCATATATTTTTAAAAAATGGTTCTAAATTATAGAAAATAAAGTATATTTAAATAATTTGTTGCTTTCATTTTCACCTTTCCAATATATTATTAAAAATAATAATAATAAAATGTATAAAAGTAAAATAAATCACTGACGTTTTTAAAATTGCCGCTTAATAAGGCACCATAACCTTCCGCCGATTCACTGTAATGCGAGCGTTTATTCTTAAGTCAAAAATACATATTATAGAACAATTTTTTTCTAGTGGGAGCTTTAGATAAAGGCAGCTATCTTCTTCACAGTCTTCTAGAGAAAACAAGATCTCTAGAAGAAAATCTTTGTCCAAAACTTGTTTTCAATTTGGCGAAACAAATTTTCAGTTTCATTTACAAATAAATATTAACTTAATGTTTTGTTATTATTTAATTCTTTCAAAGGTCAAACTTTGCTGTTGATCAATAGTAAAAATTAATACGCATAAAATTATAAATTTTTTTCTTTGTAAATTGTAGTATTTAAAAAGTATGTCTTCTCTGTGCTATTGTAAAATAGTAAAAATTTCCGAAATGAAAGTAAAAATTCCTAAAGAATTTTTCTTCGTGTATCTTAAAAAATGCAGAGGTAGCGTCTGTACCTTACAAACGTACGACTTCGCTGCTACAAACTATCAAGAAAAATTGAAAGTGTTTCTTACTGTAATATATATTTTTTTTTTTTAGTGAAAGAATCGGTTTTCAATATTACTATAAATGTTTAGAGATTTTATTAGAAAAGTAGGCGAAAATATTAAATATATATATATATATATATATATATATATATATATATATATATATATATATATATATAGAGGTATTAATTCTTTAGAAAAATTATGCATTTGATATTATGCGGATGGAACATCCCCACTGTAAAAACAAAGTAATAAATTTTTAAATGTTTTACTTTGAGTTTACCATCAGCTTGAGTTCTATGTCACAAACGGTCTTTCTCGATGGTGGCATGGAATTAGATCGGGTTACCTCTCGTCTTGACTGGTTTATCGATTTCACTGATTTGTAGACTGCTTCGTTTTCTGACGATTTATCCTTCTCTCCACGTTCTGGTTTAGCTAAACTTGTCAGCAGATGCGTTACTGAACCAAAAATGGCTTCCAAAAGTCTCGTACTCCATCCATACATGGTGTAATCTTCCGTGTATATATTTAATTTTCTAGTACTTTACTAGTAGATACTGTCATGTTTCCAGGTTAGCTAAAAAAATGATTTCAAAATTTGCAGTAGGTTCACCTCCGTTGCACAGTGTTTCAAAATGACTTTTCATTGGACAAAATTAGGTAGCACCTAATGAAATAGAGCTACGGAGATCTACCAGGGCTCATTCTGAAGGTCTTGAGATGTTCTTTCATGAAAAAATATTTATGAAAAGCTTCTTGCGACGGAGATCCTTTAAAAATGCCGTTAAAACCAAGATTTTTTCAATTTTTTTGGATAAGGACACAAATTTATCACAGATTATTAAAGTAGAGTAAGAAACTTTTAATTTGCTTTTTTGAAAATGTATCTAGGGGCTACAGGACTCTAGTTGCAACGATTTCAAGTCAAGAGTCCCCCTAAAAACATATCTGGCTTGTTTCTAAAACAAAATTTTTTTAAAATCGTGTTTCAACGCTTAAGTAAAACAGGTTAAGGAAAAACCCTGTTTAAAAAAATCAGGTCACAAATCACCTTATTCCTTAGGTGATTTATCACGCCGGAACATCATGTAACGATTTTTTCGGTTTTCACACGATTCGAACTATGCTTAGTCGATTCAGAACAATTTTGACAAATTTTTGAAAATTTTTAACTTAGAAAATTTGTTAGATAATATGGTATTTGAAAAAATTTTGACTAATTTTACCAAAAAATTTCAAAAATTTTTTAAAACTGTTTTTGAATTGACTAAGTATGGTTGGAAACGTGTGAAAACCAAAAAAATCGTTAAATGATGTCTTAACATGATAAATCACCTGAAAAATATGATATAAAAATCAGGTGATGTATCACCTAATTTTATTTTGCTAAGAAAATACTCACATGTTACCCGTACCCCATTGATACCCTCAAAATTAATAAGCCCCAAAATCATAGTTTTGGAAAACAAATCATTTTCTTACTCTCTCGATTGACCACATTTTTTGTCAACTGGTAGAAAACATCGTCTTTCCTAGGTTCTAAACTGAAAAACAAGAATCCATTGTTTAAATTTAACTTAAAGAATTTTAGAACCCTTGAGAGGAGGCCGTATGGCTCTGTCCTTGTCTAATCTAAATTTTCGTTATTATTAATAAATTAAATATTGTTATACAAAAGTAAGGGTATAGCCCAATAGATTTCAAGACGAGCAAACGATCCTATTCTATGAAAAAATATAAAATTTTCATTAGTTTTCGAGTGAGGTCTGAAACGGAAAAGCAATAGAATTTGATAACTGTTATTCCGTTTCAGACCTCATTCGAAAACTAATGAAAATTTTATATTTTTTCATAGAATAGGATCGTTTGCTCATCTTGAAATCTATTAAATAATAACGAAAATTTAGATTAGACAAGGACAGAGCTATACGGCCGCCTCTTAAAGAGTATAGCCGAATAAGCATGTAAAAATGGCCTTAACTCGGATGTCCCTGAAACTTTGCTTATTTTTTTATCTTGTCAAAAACCTAAAATCTCGAAAGTTTCAGATCTTTATGGTCAAAATTGGCTTCATAACCTCAAAAAACGTGTTTTTCGGTTTTTTTTTTTTGCTATAATTGAGTAAATTATTAATGGATCTTCAAAATTCGAAATCCAGATAAAAAAAGACGATAAAGCGCATATGTTTAGTGACTATATAAAATCTTATGAGTCTCAAACATAACCTAAAACTAAATTTGAAAATTTCAAAATAGCCTGTACATTAACGGTATGAATGCATACTTATTTTTGACTTTTAGAAACTTTACTTTTCATAAAATCTATCATTCATATTGATTGCAGATTTTTGTAGGAATGGTGTAAAGTACCTAAAATATCAAAAAACTGAAAATTTTATAGATTTATAGTATTTTAGAGGCTTTATTGCATTCTGATCATGAAAATAATACCAAATACACGTTAAGCGACCGAAAAAATCTCCTAAATATTCAGACGGATTTATATCATATGTATCCATAAAATACGAGAATAAGCTTTAAAAAATCGTTTTTCGACCAAAGAGACTCCTGTAATCTTTTTATTACCATATTAAACTATAATTTCACCAAGTCATTTTAAAATAACCTTAAAAATTCATTCACTGACCAATAACTTCCTTGGTACTGATTTTTAATCTTATTCAGTACAATTTTTGGCCGAAAGATATAAAACTAACCTCAAAAAATGCATAAAGTGACTAAAAATGACCTGAACTATCATTTTTCTGACGTATTCGAAACAATTCTTTGTATGATTTCTTTGAAATAACCTCAAAAACATATTGATGGATTCTAAGAGCTTCTTACTGAGATTGTTTATATTGTTCAGTGCGATGTTTTGTCGAGCACCACCAAAATATCACCAAATAATGCGCCTAGCCAGCAAAAATATTTCATGTTGTGCTACAGCATCATTTAAAAGTAATTAACATCAAAATAATAATGTAATATCATCATTTTTATTTTATAACATTTCTAGAAAACCAAACGATAAAATTAATTTATTCTCATCATATAAAATATTGCTATTTATTATACGCATCGAAACCATCTTTTAATTTCTGCCTCCAGTAACTAGTTTTTATAAAAAATAAATTTTAAATAGAGTCGGTAAAACAGGTATTTGTGCCGGTATACAGCAGTCTCTAAATTATTAAAAAGTTGTTAATATTTAAATTACTAATTTATTTGCTTACTATTTGTTATTTATTATTTTTCTTTATGATTCAGTTAGATTCAGTTTTTAATTTTAAAAATAATTATTTAATAATGATTTGGTAATAATAGTACATTATTGACCAAGGATGCATATTGATCATTCTCGACGAGTGCGAAAGTTGCACGAGCTAGGATGATCAATATGCATCCATGGTCTAATATACTATTTTTTTGTCCCGAGGCTGAAATATTTAAAGTTTTTCCATTAGACGCAAAATGGTCATTTTGCGGCCTAGGGCAAAAAAATATTTTTAAAAAAATTTTGCAGAAAAAAATTGTGTGTACCCAGGTTTGAACCCATGCCCTTAATTAAAAAACGTGATATATAAAAATATGAGGTAATCAAAATCATTTAAGTTAAAATTTAAATGTGATTGAACTTGTGGAGGGTTTGATGAGCATGTATTATTTTTTGTTTTGGTCGTGGGTTCAAACCTCGGTACATACAATTTTTTTTTTTTTCAAAATTTTTTTAAAAATATTTTATTTCCAAATTATTATTAAATAATTATTTTTAAAATTAAAAACTAAATTCAACTGAATTATAAAGAAAAATAATGAATAACAATTAGTAAGCGAATAAAAAATTAGTAATTTATTTAGCGCATTATTTTGCGATATTTTCATGGTACTTGACAAAATATCGCACAGAACAATATAAACAATCACAGTGAGAAGTTCTTAGAATCCTCCAATATATTTTATTGTCAAATATGTTCTTTTGAATACAACAGAAAAATGATAGTTGAGGTCATTTTTAGTCACTAAGTGAATATTTTGAGATTGATTTCATATCTCTCGGCCAAAAATCGTACTGAATAAGATTAACAATCAGTATAAAGGAGGTTATTGGTCAGTGAATGAATTTTTAAGGTTACTTTGAAAAAAAAGTGGTGAAATTATAGTTTAGGATGATAATAAAAAGACTACAGGAGTCTTTTTGGTCAAAAAATGATTTTTTTAAGCTCATTCTCGTATTTTATGGATAAATATGATATAAATCCGATTAAATATCGATATTTAGGGGTTTTCTGGGTCGCTGAACGTGATTTGGTGTTATTTTCATGATTAGAATGCAATTAAGCCTTTAAAATGCCATAAATTTTTAAAATTTTTAGTTTTTTGATATTTCAGGTACTTTTTACTATTCCTACAGTTTAGCAAAAATTATGAATGATAGATTTTATAAAAAGAAGAGTTTTTAAGAACCACAAACGAAAATGCATTAATACAATTAATGTACAGGCCATTTTGAAATTTTCAAAAGTATATTTAGGTTATGCTTGAGGCTTGGAAGGTTCTATATAGTCACTGAATATATGCGTTTCACCGTCCTTCTTTACCTCGATTTGAAATTTTGGAGATTCATTAGGAATTCACCTAATTATAACGAAAAAGCAAAAAAACACGTTTTTTGAGGTCATGAAGCCAATTTTGAGCCTAGGGATCTGAAACTTTCAGGATCTTTGTTTTTCGACAAGACAAAAGAATAAGCAAAGTTTCAGGAAAATCCGAGTTAAGGCTATTTTCACATGCTTATTCGGCTACACTCTTTCTGAAATATTTTAAATATTCCATGGATTGTTTATAATTATTTATAAATCTTACATGAAAAATTTCTAAAACGTATCTTAAAACATTTAATGAAAGATTTAATAGATATTTCAAAAATTTTCAATGAAAGATTTATAATAATTAATAAATCTTTTGCAAAATGTTTTTCTGGTCGAAAAACGATTTTTTTTAACCTATTCTCGTATTTTATGGATGCACATAATATAAATCCGACTAAATATCGATATTTAAGAGATTTTTTGGTCGCTGAACGCGTATTTGGTGTTATTTTCATGATCAGAATGCAATAGAGCCTCTAAAATGCTATAAATCTATAAAATTTTCAGTTTTTTGATATTTTAGGTACTTTACACCATTCCTACAAAAATCTGCAACAAATATGAATGATAGATTTTTTGAAAAGTAAAGTTTCTAAAAGTCAAAAATAAGTATGCATTCATACCGTTAATGTACAGGCCATGTGAAATTTTCAAATTTATTTTTAGGTTATGTTTGAGACTTGTAAGATTTTATATAGTCACTAAATATATGCGTTTTATCGTCTTCTTTTACCTTGATTTCGAATTTTGAAGTTCCATTAAGAATTCATCTAATTATAGCAAAAAAACCGAAAAACACGTTTTTTGAGGTTATGAAGTAAATTTTGACCATAGGGATCTGAAACTTTTAGGATTTTGATTTTTTGACAAGACAAAAAAATAAGCAAAGTTTCAGGAAAATCTGAGTTAAGGGCATTTTTACATGCTTATTCGGCTATACTCTTTACGAATATTTAAATGCGTGGTGTTCTTAACTCTAATTTTCGTTATTAAGCATTGATTTGCTTGAAATTTGGGCAGTAGGAGGGTAATAGCTAAAAAAACATCCTATGCCGATTTATATTTTTACTCTGAGACAAATACTGATTCCAACCAAAAAATGTTTCATTTTTGAGTTATTTAAGATTGAAAAATCAATTTTTTAATTAACAATTAATTTTCTCATAAAAAAATAATTAGGTAAAGAACTGAGATCATATCCAATAAAATATTGCGATGGTGCTTACGAAGACTTACTTCCAGACATTCGGCAAAGACTATAATTTCCACCATGTATAACAAAAACTATTATTTTAATTTTTATGTAAATGATGACTATCACTCCTGAACGATTTGCGGCGAAAAGAATTAAACTTTGATGTACGTTGACGGAAATTATTATTTTAATTTTGATGTAAGCGAAGATGTAATTAACTTTATTTAAAACCAATTCAGTTTTGTTTGCATTTTAAAAACCAAAACAAATTTTGTAATAATTAAGTTTTTGTTTCCGAGAACAAAACTGAAAAAAACTAAATAGGGTCTTCATTCGGTTTTCCAAACGGTCCGTGGTACCTATATTATGTAACTATACATTATGTGCATATGTAAATATTAAAATTGTACAAAATATAATCTTGACGAAATTTAGAAAGTCTTTTCTAATTTTTTGAAACTTTCAAACCAATAGCAATACAAAATAATTTCAATGTGTTTATTTATTTATTTTTGTGTTTCATATTTATAAAAATATATTATATTGAAATAATTTTTTCAGAAAAGTAAGAATATATATTTACGTTTGTTAAAAATTAATAATTTTATCACTGGACAAAAAAAATCGTTTTTCCTTTTAACCAAAAAAATACTCTAAGGATTTTTTTAAATTTCATGAAAATACTTTTGAATCATGTCCAAGAGATCATAGAAATAATAGAATCATCAGTAAGAGAATTTTCGATCTAAGTCTCATTTTTGAACACTGTGTAGATGTAAGATCTCATATGAGATCTCAAATATATTTATTTTATTTTTAAACTTCAACGAATATATGAGATCTCATATGCGATCTTATATGTGGTCTCACATAAGATCTCTCATATATTTTATTTTAGTTAAAAAATTTGAAAAAATATATGAGATCTCATATGCGATCTCATGTGAGATCTTATATGAGTTTGCGTGGCAAAAACTCATATGACATCTCATGCGACATCTGATATGAGATCACATATGAGATCGCATATGAAATCTAATATGAGATCGTATATGAGATCTCACTTGAAAGCTCATATAATATTTTTAGTAGGATTTTATAAAAATTTCCTACAAGAATTTTACAAAAGTTTTTATAAAAGTTTTTCCTACACCTGTATACACATTTCGCGTAAACAATAAAAATATGTGTAAAAACCTTTTGCAGCAATTTCCTGTTGCAAATAATTGTATATGACAATTTTGTATGAAATCTTTTACAAATCCATTTTTTTTTTTAAATAAACCATATGAATGATTATCATTCTACGATTATTTATATTTTAATGAAACGTATTCAAATGAAATTATTATTTTTTGAAAGTTTTATTTTACATATGAGTTATAGTATTATCGATTCTGGTATACGTTGAGAGGTTTCCATTGATAATGTTCGTTACGTATATTTTTACATTTGATGGAAATTAATTTCTCACACTTTCATGAGCATAAAAAGTCTGAATTTAACTAATAAGTATATTTTATTAAATAAATTGAAATTCTCTCAAAAATTGATTTTCTTAAAATATTGATTAAAATTATTACTTATTTCTAATACTGTTTTCGCTATCAAATGTTAAATAATAAACTTTCAAAGAAGTAATTTTCATTGCAGAAATATTATAGTCTGTCTATTTCAAACTCATGTTTTGATTAATAACTTTTTAACTTTTTTTGAAATTTAAAAAACCTCATGAATGATCTGCATATTATATTTGAAAAAACTTGTAATTAATCTACACATCATAACAATTCTATTGATATAAAGATAATCCAAGCAATACTAAATTTTAAATGGTTAATAGTTGAAAGATAAAATATACAGCAAATATTACTCAATATACATGAATTTTTCACATACAATAGTGCTCAACAAAAACGCGAGAGAACCTTCTTAAATAAATGGTGCAAATGCATTCTTCTATATTATATTTTTTTCATACGAACTTAAATTATAACATTGAAAATCTGTGAGCATGTATTTTAATCATAAAATCTATTATTTATAATATAACCTATTATCTATCTTATTTTATATATTAGTACATTAACTATGATTCTATCTTATTTTATGTATTAATACATTAACTGTGATTCTCAGTTGAAGGTTCTTATATTGGATTTTTCATCTTTGGTACACATTGATCCAGCTGGTGTGGCAGCCCTTCGAGGAATAGTCGACGAGTTTTGGAAAATTGACGTTTTCGTTTACATTACTGGATGTTCTGGTAAGTTCATATATATCATAATATTCTGTACTTCTAAGAATTATAGTATTATAGCGAGAGCGCGGTAGCGTAATGGATAGAGCTCTTGCCTTCAACGCGGAGGGCATGGGTTCGAATCCTGGCTAGGTACCTCAAACTTTTATTTCAAAAGAAAATTAGTGTATGTGCCATTTATATCGAAACTCTTAAAAAAATCCGACCTCATTGGGTATCCGTTGATTGTTGGTCACAAAAGTGGCTAACCATCCATTGGTAGTCAAAGTTTTCGGTATGGTGGGTCTGACAGTCTAGCCTGATGTAATGTGTTAAATGGGAACCGGGCTGGGCTCCCTCGACATCACCATATAAAAAAAAAGGTTAATCATATAGAGGACAATATGCTTTATATACTAATCTTTTTTTCCTTTAAAAAAAAAAAAAAAAAAAATAGTATTATAGCAGACAGAGAAAAATTTACTATGTTGTTATAGCGTTATAACAAACAATTTTTTTTCACAATATTACAGTTTCTCTTATCATGATTGCAGTAGCAAAATTGCAATTGAAAAAAATTCAAATAAAAGTTACTTGTTAATTTAGATTGGAAAATATAAAATTGATTATATTTTTAATAAAAGAGAAAAGTCAGTAATTCGTGAATATAACACTCTACGTTGATACATTATTCATGCTTAAGTTTTACTTTTTACGTTTATATAATAAAAATGCAATTGTATATATCCTTTTCCTCTTTTGCATTCCAATATTAAGTTGGCTTTAAGTATGGAGAATTTATATAATTATTCCAACTCTCTGAAATATCTGTTCAAGAAAATTTATGTAAACAGTAAATTGTATCAGATTAATATAAACTTAATAATTTACTTTCATTGGAGATCTCATCATTAAACTATAATTTTGAATCATGTTATTATTTTAATTACAATTGTATTTATAATTAATTAAAAAATATAACAATTTTCCTTAATAACAGATTTTTTATTTAATATCATTGAATAATTAAGATTTTGCGAACGAACAGATTAATTTTATTATATCAAATTTTTTTTTAATATAAATCATATTATAAGTTGGTAACAAAATCAATGTATTTTTACTTATAATCGTGAATCAATGCATAAAAAATTATCCATTCAATGAATTCTATAAAATACTTTTGATAAGTGACATTTGTCAATATGAATATTTCAATAGAAATAATAAAACTTATCATTTATTAAGTACATAAAAAATTACGTAGACTAAATAGGATATAATGAAAAACGTATAATATACTTTATTTTTTAATGTTATAAATAATTTTTCAACTTTTGATGTTAAAATTACAAATAATTTTTAGACAATATTGCAAACTAATTAGTTTTCATAAACTAGAAAAAAATTTATTATCAATTCAAAATATTTTTTACCAAATTAAACTACATAATATTAAAATAATAAATTAAATATGAAAAAAATTTAAACAATGCACACAAATACAAACATATAATGTTATACATTTAAAAGACTCAGATTTCAAATAACTCATCAAAAGCCCGTGATGTTTCATAATTGAATAAAGTTATATAACCTTATAAGACACGTCATTCCGCTGGACATATATATATATATATATATATATACTTTCATTAATTAGACAGGTAAAATTAATCGAAAGTTACTTGGAGCTACAGTAGTTTAGGTTTATATTACGAACATATAATGATTCAGAAGTGCAAGCATTCACTTTCTCGAGTATATGTTCCGCATGACAAAAAGAATAGGAAAAAAAATTCATCATTTATACATTGCGAAAAATATTTGAAAGAGAAAACCCTTTCGAAATGCGAGCAGACGTGTACAAAGAAGTTACTCAACTGGTTCTTTACATTTTTTTAGAGGAAAATGAGTCGACTTAATATTTCATCCTGCACTTTATCCAAAAGTTGAATGTATTTATTATATAATTAATTATATTATTTTAGTTCAAATTAATTACGACAAAATATGACATCATTTCAAAGGGCAAGTTATGATTTTTAGATTATCATTACACTGAGAAAAAAACATAGTTGGCTTTACTACGTTAAGATCGATGAGATTAACCAATGTACTGTTCCTCTCGTTTACTACGGTAACATAGTAAATACAACTAGATTCTCTGGTCAGCATTCAGTAGCACATGATGAATAGATCTTAACCTCAAAATCTATATAATAAATTATACTATTAATTTGCATATTGTTATAATCTACAAACGAAAGTAGATGAAATAAGAATATTTAATAATAATATAAGCCTAGAAGACTCAAAACGAGACTTTAAAGTCTTAAAACTTCGGTTAGTATATCTTGAAAAAAGTAAATAAAATACTTATAAAGACTGTAGAAATTCCTACTACGTTCAATCTAGTAAATGCTACTAATATAAACGGTTAATTTGACTATACATTGAATACTAGAGTAACATGGTTATCGTTACTAGAGAACGCAATAAAGCCAACTATGTTTTTTTCTCAGTGTATATACATAATAAGGTGTGAGATTTTTTCAAAATATAACAATAGAGAAGTATAAAATTGTAACAATAAAAATATATTACAATAGAAGTTATTATTGATTACTCTCTGAATTAATATTTATTATTAATTTAGAGAGTAATCAGTAATAACTTTGTATTTATTTATTTATTTAAAAATCTATTAGGAGAATTTTTCCAATATTAAGCCAATATTTATTATTTATCGATCCCTAGGTCCAAAACCCACATTATTCCCATATATTGGAAATAGAATTGCCCACATATTGTAAATATATTCACGCATAGAAATCAATAATACTAAAAATATTTTGCTAAATATACACTGAAAAAACTATTTTCTAAAGTTACCCATATGAAAATGATTTTTGTGAGAAATTGTGTAAAACTGTGAATAACTTTTAATAACTGTAATAAACTACCGCAATTGTGACATTAATAAGAATTAATAAGAGTAAAAAACAATTAATAACAGTTAATAATAGTTAATAATAGTTATGAGCGCTAAATAAAAATTATTAACTGAAAGTAATGTTTATTAATAGTTATTTATAGTTATTCACATTTATACACAGTGGAAAAAAATTTGTAATTTTAACACACATAAGTGTTACAGATGAAACACAAATTTTTTTGTGTTAAAATTTACAAATTTTTTTTGTGTAATTTTCGAAGTTAAAATTTTAACATAAAAATCCATGAATAATACAAAATTTTGAGTAATAAAATTTGTAAGTTTTACCAATTTATTTGTGTTAAAATATAATGATTGAAATGATGATTAGATATTGAATAATGACTTTCTCGTATTTCTTTCTGTTAATATATTAAAAAAAAGAGAGAGATAAATATAAGAAAAAGGATAAAATGATGGATGTTGACGTGGATCAATAAAATCATAAACAAACTAAATTCATTTGACAATATGACATTGCCGTTTAAAGGCGAACTTAAATGAATGATTACGAAAACAGCCGATCATTTTTGAATATGAATAAATCATAGAAATAGAGCCGGTTAGTGGTTCAGTCGGCAGAGCCTTGGATTCGTAATCTCGGGGTTCTGAGTTCAAATCCCGCTCTCGGCAACCGATTGATAGAAGCACCACTGTACGTTACATGTGCTTTGTTCACAAACACACTTACGAGTTCTATCGCTGATTAGCATCACAAATAGCATAGATATAGTGACGTTAAAGAAGAAAAAAAAAGTATACAAATTTTTGGACTTACAAGGAGAGTCCATGACATTTGAGTCTCAGATTTTCTTCTAACTTTGAGATATCTTTTCTTATATAAAATTATGAAAAAAGCCTTATTCCTAAGGTGCAACTCTCGATTTTTGCCGAGTTATCAGCAGATATGTCTAAATTTTTAAAAAATTGCATTTTTTTATGGTTATATATTTTTTGTAGTACTTATTCTAGAAAACTTTCATTTTATCACGTGAGATCTCATATGAGTTCTCATATGAGATCTTGTTTCATTTTCAATCGTAAAAACTCACGTGAGATTTCATGTCATTTTTTTCAGTAGGGAACTGCTGATAACTTGGCAAAAATCGAGAGTTGTACCTTCAGGAATAAAGCTTTTTTCATAATTTTATATAAGAAAAAATATCTCAATGTCAGGAGAAAATCCGAGACCCAAATGTCATGGAATCCTTGTTAGCAGAAATTAATATTTACAAACTAAAATTTACCTTGCATTTAAGGCATTTTTATTGCATAAAATAACAATAATGCTAATATATAATTATTAAAAGTATAAGATTATTTAAATAACTAGGTACACACATGTTTATAAAAATAACAAACTCCATGTGTTAATTCTACAAAAATTTTTGTGTTGATTTTAAAAGTACACGGAAATTTTTAAATTACAAAAACTTTTATGTTGATTTTACACACATGTTTGTAAAATTTTAACACAAAAATTTTTGTACAAAAAAAATTTGACGAATTACACAAAATTTTTTACTGTGTACACATTTATACACATTTCTGAACAGTTACCCACATTTTCCAAAATTTTTGAATTGGTGAATAATTTATTATTATTTATACTTATTTATAGTTATTTATATTTATTTGCAATTAGTTACAGTCAATTATAGTTATTAACACTTTTTTACAGATGTTTACAGTTTTTCACATGTATTAACAGTTATTAACAGTTTTTCACATTTATAAAATTTTTCGCATATATATAAAAAAACGATTATGAAAAAGTCTTAATAACTGTTAATAAATGTGAATAAATGTGAATAAATGTGAAAAATTACGAATATTTGTAAATAATTATAAATAACAGTAAATTATTATTATTTACAGTTAATCATTATTATTATTTATTCGTAACAATTATTAACTGTTATCAACTTTTATTTACTGTTATTAATGTCTCAATTGCGGTAGTTTATTATAGTTAGTAATAGTTATTTACATTTTTTTTAACATTTATACACAGTTATTAATAGTTATTCACAGAAATTATTTCCATATGGGTAAAAAAACATTTCTTGATTTCAAGATAATTATTAATTTAAATAGTCCTAAGGCAATATTTTCTTGAAACCTAAACAAATGTTTTCTTGCCACAAGATAATACAATTTTGGAAGAAAATAATATTTACTTTCATTAATAACATAGTAATTATATTATAATAAATATTAACTTGAATTAAAAAAGTACAAATTTGAATTAAGAAAATTGAATTTGAAATGAAGAAAAAATTTGCGTAAATGTAGTCAATATTTGTTTGAAAATAGTAAATAATTTGGCTTTGTCAGTCTCGCTCCGGCTTTCGTACTGATCGGACGCATGTTTACATAGCTCTGTCAACATAGCAAGTCCTAATTTGAGTGCTTTCCGCAAGTGAAATTTTTCAGGGTTTGCATGCTACGCATGTGGCCCTGAGCTTTTGCAATGCCTACTAGTGCAATCACGGTGGAAGAATAAGAGGTGATTCGACTTACCCCCACTTTCTGTGACGCTTATTGAATTGCCTCTCTTCTTCTCCGCATGGCGGAGCCACTTAAGTATATACCCCACGTGCACACCTACATAAGCTCACCTGAGTACGCATCGTTGTGTGCGTGAGTTGTTCACGAACAGCGAATGACCGTGTGTGAGTAAACACGTACGGCGTCCGGCATTGTGTCAGTAGAGTAAATTATAACTATATATAGTTAATTTAAATGTTCATAGCAAAAGTTTAGATTATAATTATTAATTAAAAATGTATTTACTTAATAAATTTAATTAGTTATTAAATTTTGTACTTTTATAGTAAATATTAAACTTATTTTATATTTTTACACTATATAAAGTATCAACAAGATTAAATAAGTAACTTTCTACTTTTTTATGAAATAAATATATTAATATTTGTATATCATAAAATTTAAATTTTCATAATAAAATTCTCAATTAAAAAAATATTTAGATTGAAACTTTTAGAAAGTATATATGGGCAGATGAGCATATGTCATTTCATGTTAACTTATTTATGATGCAACTTTAGCGTAATGGCTACGATGTGCGCTCTCAAATGTTGTCGCTCTGGGTTCAAATCCGGGTACATTCAATTTTTTTTTTTTTTTTTCATAAAAGTTGTATTTTTATGTTTTCAAATATTTTATTTTACAAATTTATTTTTTTAAATTATTGAAAAATAAATAATTGAATCAGTTGATCAATAAAAATCTTTAAGGTGGCTGTAGAGTTTTGTGCCGTATCAAGCTCGAGCCCCGACAAAAAGAAATAAATAATGTTTTTTTCTTTTACTTAAATTTTATAAAAACTGTTTTTAATTAACAGGAGGTCACGTATCTCTGTCCTTTTCTAATCAAAGAAATTATTTTTTTACAAAAACTAATAACTTTAGCAAAAAATGAAGAGAAAGCCGCATCTTGTATCAAAAAAAGCAATATTTTCTTTGATAAGAAAAAATTAATTTTATTGCTTTATTCTCAAGAAAATCTTGAAAAACCAAATTGTCCAACCTAACCTCTATGATTTAAGTTTTTCAAGGTTTTCTTGAAAACGAAGCAATAAAATTAATTCTTTCTCATCAAAGAAAATATTGCTTTTTTTGAGACGAGATGCGGCTTTCTCTTCATTTTTTGCTAAAGTTATTAGTTTTTGTAAAAAACTTATTTCTTTGATTAGAAAAGGACAGAGATACGTGACCTCCTCTTAATTACTATATTGATAATTTGTATTACACTTTATTATTTGAATTTAAAGTTAAATTTCGATAATTTTTTTTTCTGGAATTAGGGTGTTGATCTTATATTTTCAAAGTTGCTCTGAAATAGTAATAACTTATATTTTTTATAGTATTTTTTTTACTAAAAATCCAATTTTTTATCAAATTTGCTCGAACTACCTTAAATTGAAAATTTAATTTATCAATTTTTTTATTCACTTATTTCACAAGTAACTGAAAAATTACTATAAGGATTAAATGTAAATTATTTACAGAAGTAGAAAAATGTAAATATGTTATATTATCAATTTATTTTAATAATATTGATTTTCTACAAATTGAAATGAAATATTAACAAATAAATAAATAAATTTCAATTACTATACAATTTTGCAATTTTTTTTTCTCTTGACTTTTTTTTAAGTTCTCTATTTTTTATTTTACAAAACTGACGCATCCTTAATGTTACATAATAATATATACAATATGAAATTGTATCATATTTGTGATCATTGCATGGGAATGTGAATTTAAAATTACTGCTTAATACCTTTTCCATAACTATATTATAAATATTAGGTGAATCGAGATTTTGTTGAAAAAAATTTTCTATCATCTGAAATAATTGAAATAAATGCATATTTGGATGTACCAATCCGCCTCTTGACTTTACTTCTACTAGATGACTCTCTAAATAACCTTCAATTAAATTTTCATATAAAGAAGTAAAAGCTACTTTGCACTTATCACATTTGGATGATTTAAACATTTTCCTTGCTACATAGCCAGTTATATAATAGAGTATACAATCTTTTACTTCATCCATTTTATAATCACTGTCTATTATATCATCACATTCCCATTCAGTATGATTTATTAAACCTTCGAGTTTTTCTTTTAATTCTTTAATATGTTCTTGCTTGTAGCTTTTGGTACCATCGTTAAATATTTGTTTAAAATCATCCAAAGTTATTTTAGGAGCTTCTTCGTTCATTTCTCTCACAGTGCAATTCCCATATTTTAGCGGTCGTAAAATTTTATAAACAGAAAGTAGATGATACAACTGCATAAATGCGTGAAATGTGGGATGATCATTTTGACATCCAGCTTGTCGAATCACTCCAAAAAATTGCTAAAAATAATATATTTAATTAATTTAACTAATTGAATTGTACAGTTTGATTGAGGTTTGTAAACAATGTCATATACGTACCTCTAAACAATCTTGATTCATTTTGTTTGTCAATACATACTTAAAATTACAAGATTGCAGCAAATAATTAGTTAAATCCAAAGTTGAATGCAGTGTCACTCGAAGTCCCTCAGCAGTTGATGTTGTCAAAAAATCGTCGTCACATTCTTTTTCAATTTCCCATTTATCTAGCCAGGTTATTGCTGGTCGAATGGTCTAAAAAATAAATATGTATCAATATTACACAGTTGGAAATTCACAGTTAAAATGACAGTTAATTAAAAATTATGTTCAAAGAATTTATAGAATTTCTAAATAAGTGTCATTTTAAGTTTTGTTAACAAGAAATTCTGCCCAGAATATGCTCAATTTTCTATCTGGGTATAAATTGATGTGAGTATTATAGATCAATTTACACAAAAAATTACATTTTTTGGTGTGTATATATTCAAAGTTTAGTACTTTTACATAAATAAATTTTACCTCTAAATCTGGATTTCCAATTTTAATGCCTTCTTTTGGATATGACCTATTCAAAACGTCAAATAAATTATTCATTTTTAAAGTAAATAATTTAGTTGTCTCGCATCCTTCAAATAATTTAATATTTGGATTTTGACGTTTTTCTAATTGAAGGTAATATTCCAAACCTTCAGCTACAGAGTTACTAAAAAGCTAAAAACAAAATAAATTATTTCTATAATTTTTTACTTCATATTAATTAAAAATAAATAAATAAAAAAATAAATAACCTGAGTTGCAAGTGAAACTCTCATTTTCATTGCATGAACTAAATGTACATGGTCCTCCGTTAATTTAGGACACACTCTAAGGTTACTTTGTGCATCACGATTATATAAAGATTCATAATAACTCCATTTTACTACTCCACCATCGACCTAAAAATGTAAAATAAGTGTTCAATAAAAGAATCATTGTTATTGCAATTTTAAAAAATTAATGTAATATTAATATTTTAATTACACACTTATTTAACAAACTTTATACCTTTAGACTTTTTTTCTGCTCTAATCTGTTTCGAATACATTTAATTAAATGTGGAGCGTCGAAAAAAGCATAAATAAAGCTAGTCTCATCATAAGGATTTTCGAAACGATACTGGAGGCTCTTTAATTTTCCAGATATTCCAAACGTGTCCCATGTACTTCTATTAGTTTTCGCACCATCGCATACTATACCGTGTACTTTACCTCCAGCTTTTTCCACTTCTACAATTGCTTGCAATAAAAGAGCAGATAAAATATTTGATTTAGTCGTATCTTTCGATCCAAACATACCAATTGGTTGATGAAAATTGTGGTACAATGAAGAAAACATAAACACTAAAATAAGAAATTACGAAACTGTCGTTATTATTATATAGTAACGTTATATAAAAGGGTATATGATTTATACATAGTTTCCTACATTGCTCTTGCTCAAATTTTAAATTTTTACAAAAAAAGTTTCCAAAACATCTGTATATTATGCTCCTGTTAGTTGAAATGGAAGGCTGCCATACAAATATTTTTAAAAGTTTTGGATTTAAAATAAATTTAAAAAACTGTAATGTCGGTATTTTATATTCCCTTCAATTCAAAAAGATACTTTTTTTTAATATTACAAATATTAATAATAATAACTTACCTAATGCATGATCTGCTTGTTGATTTATATTTTCTGCAGCATTTGTATCATTTTTACCATAATCGAACAAACCATCAAAAGTTAATGTCTTCATATTAACTTCAATACTGGTTCGAACTGAAATTTCATCAAAAGATAAAATTCCACTTCTTGCTATTTCCGGCAATGATGGTAATTTTTTTTTAAACAAATTAAAAAATTTATCATCAAAGCCGCAACCAGTGTTTGAAGAGCGCAAATATTTGGAAATCGTAGACTTGGCCGGTAACGGTAAAATATTATTAATCCGTAGCATATTGTAAGCTGCTGAACTACGAATATATAGAAGCAAGCATAAAAGTAGCCATTTGTGAGTATAGCGTCGACCTTTCGCATTCGTTGCTTTACCAGCAGCTAAACACTCATTAATTAATGTTATCTGTAATAAATTAATATTATTATTTAAATAGGTTTAATATTTTTATGAGAATTAAATTATAATAAATTATTCAATTTCTTTTACCTGATTTTCCGGCATATTTGGTGATAACTTTGTTATTTCTTCTCGAAAACTACTTTGTTTAATATTTTTTAGTTGGTTATGCACATAGATTAATTCTTGCATGAGCTCATTTAATTTGATCTCTTTTCTTCTTATTAGGCGCTTTATTGCTCGGTTTTTATTTAAAATTATTTTAAATTTTTCTTTTATTGTTGATGAGCATATTTTTATTCTTTTTTTATTTGCTTTTTGGCGTTCCTGATTTTGCGATAGTAGTTGGTATAAAGTTGAACAATGCTTACACACTTCACCTGTGGCTGATTCCATTTCAAGTCGAACAGTCAGTATACACTCAAGTCACCAATTACTGCGCTAATGGAGTATGTTATTCTACCCTAAAAATAAGGGTATACGTATTTTTTTATTTTGCTGAAATATCAAAATTGCATCAGATATGCACTTTTGAAAATTGCATACAAAAACTAAATGTTAAAACTAAAAATGTTGAGAATAACTTTAGAGGGCTATCGTTTTACCAATTTTCAATGAATTTTGGTAAACCTTATTTTGTTTCATTATGTTTGAAGCCCTCGTTAATTCAGTGCAAGAAATTTCAAAAAAGACTAAAAAATGACTAAGATATGTGCATTTTACCAAGAATTTTGGTAAACCTTATTTTGTATTATTATTTTAAGCCCTCTTTAATTCAGTGCAAGAAATTTCAAAAAAGACTAAAAAATGACTAAGATATGTGCATTTTACCAAAAAATGCACTTTTTATGCACATGCATTTTTCTCGAAAAACCTATTTTTTTTTTTTGCTGAAATTTTTTGTGCTCATAGAGGACCAAATTACCTATCTAACGGTACTTGGTTGATCCCGTACTTATTTGTTTAAAGCGAGAAAAAAAATTCACAAATTTTATTGGTGAAAGATTTTTGTATATACGTTCGGAAATTTTAAGCAATGTAGATTTAAAAACTATCCTTCTTTTAGCATTACCCAGGAACAACGACGTGGACGTAAAAGGTTTCTGTTCCCTTCGGGGTGCTTTTTTAAAGTGAGTTCCCCTTGCCTCTCACTGTTGGGATGCGTCTAAAATATAATTATAAGTAATTACTTTTTTTTATTTTTGCACTTATTATTTTTAGATCTAAGTGTAGCCTTACGACGTTTGACTGTTTTTTTCTTGTCTTTCACTTTAGTCAGTGCGTGTATAGCTGTTCTGCCAACAAATATATGCGATTTCAATTCCCCAAGTTGTTTTAACCACATATGACTTTTTTGAATCCCATTATATTTAGGAACTGTACTCCATTCATTATTTTTTTCTTCTCTAAATTTTTCAATCTCATTTATTGGTAATAATATGATTTTGATTGCACTGGTGTACTTTTGAACCCAATTTATAAAATCGTCAGCATTTTGTATCAATTCTTCATGAACTCTTTTTAAGTTATGTGAAGTAGCATAATGCTTTAGAAGCCCACCTATTCCATCAATGGCTCCTTTCCCATGACCAGTCGCAGGAAATAACCATTTCATTTGATAAGAAAAATGTTTAAATTCATGTAGCTGAAAACGATTTTTAAATTGGCTTGCAGCTCCATCTGATATAATAGTGACTTTAGTAACTAAATCATTTTTCATAAGATCGATAATTTTATTTATTGCTAATAGCGCATATGCAGTATCATGCTTTTTGTCGTCACTAACAATCGCAAAGTTTTGCGTTATCTCTCCTCGGTAACAGACTGCAGTAAAAATAGAAATTTGGTTATTTACCCAATGATTTCCCTGAACCGCTTTATTATTTATTACAGACCAATTTTCTGCAAAATCAACGTGGATAATTAACTTAGTAGGATTAGCTTTACCTTCTTCTTTTTCTTTTTTTATAGCTTCACGTTGAATATTTTTTATGTATACGGGAGTACTTGCTTTTAGTGCGCAGATTGAAAATTTTTCTTTAAAAACTGATAAGCTTACTGTTTGTTTGATAAGATTACCATTACCCCACAAAGCAAACGTAATTTCATCTTTACAATTTTCTTTCAGTTTTAACAATTTTAATGTGATACCCTCACTACCGGGGCAATAATTGCATTCTTGCAAGAAACACGAATCAGATGGTTCAGAACACAACATTGCGTTAGTTATTTCTGAACAAATTAAATCTGATTCAGAATTATTATCGCCTCTAAAACTAATTAAACTTGTAAGAAACAGTTCAAAATTTTCGCAATGTACACAAAGACAAGTTTCCTTCACAGGGCTTGTTAAGACGAAACTTGGTCTTAGACTATAGAATTTCGATTTTCCTATTTGTAAGTTTGGATTTTCTTGTCTTAATTGACTATATGTTTCTTTCAGGCTTCGAGTAAGAAACCGTTTAACTTTTTTAGTTTTTGTATTATTAACTTTAACAGTAACAACATCAGATTTATTTGGACTTTGTCTACTGCAATTAAAATCATTATTTAAAAAATATTCCATAGCGATATTTTTTGTATTTTCATTAATAGGATGACCAATATATGAATCTGGCTCCGAATAAACTCCTTTATTTTTCACGAGATTTCTTGATTTATTTATCATATACTCGCTTATATTCAGGAATAGTGAGCAAATTTATATTTTGCTTAATTTTGAAGGTAGTAAAGTTAGAAGTTTTATTTTCTCCGAAACAGAAGAACATTTTTCTAAAGCCAATTTAAAATTTTCTACAAATTTGTTCCAATAGTTTTCAGTCGAACTTTTGTCCGATTCTATTGATTCAACTGAAATGCCATACGCATCTTCTAATTTACTTCCGACAGTAGCAGAAAAAGCTGAAATTAAAGATTTTTTCTTTTTAGATACGTAATTTTCTATTAAATTTTTAGGTATTGCAGTTTTTCTTTTTAGCGGCGAGACGCATTGAGGTAAAATTGTATTAATACTCTCGTTTAATTCCTGTATTCGTTCGGGTGTCTTGGGGATGAAATCATCATGTTTTCCGCTAAAAAGTTCAGTGATTTCATTTTCAGATGTAGATTCAAGATCACTTAAAATCATTTTTGATATGCGTTCATGGCAATTTTTGCATACATTAGTAGAGGGCAGTATCTTTTAATCTGGATAAAGCTGTGCCAAATTAATGGCCAAATCTTCCAACGTTCTAAAACGTCAATTTCTGCTTTTATAAACTACCTTTTTATGTATTTGAAAAAAATCGGGACATCGAATTCTTGTAGAAGAGTGAATTTCGGACATCGTAATTGCAGAGTTTTGTTTACTTTTTCACAAGTCCGAAAAGTACCTTTCAAAGCAGACGTAATAATAACTAGCTTGTATATAACAATTCTAATATGCTGTTTTGGTTACGCGAGGTATTTGTCCGCGAATGAGCCTCCTATTGTCTGTACATCGAAACATACATAATATAGATATACACGAATAGAATCATTATTTTCCATTTTTTAATATTTATTTTTATATTACGAATTTATATATATATATATATATATATATATATATATATATATATATATATATATATTATTAGACTATTGATGATATATACATACATACAAAGGTAAACAAATAATAAGCGAAGCATGCGACAGCGTTGAAATGAACATTGCTTAAGACTTTCGAACGTATATACAAAAATTTTTCACCAATAAAATTTGTGAATTTTTTTTTCTCGCTTCAAACAAATAAATACGGGATCAACCAAGTACCATTAGATAGGTAATTTGGTCCTCTATGAGCACAAAAAATTTCAGCAAAAAAAAAAAAATGGGTTTTTCGAGAAAAATGCATGTGCATAAAAAGTGCATTTTTTGGTAAAATGCACATATCTTAGTCATTTTTTAGTCTTTTTTGAAATTTCTTGCACTGAATTAAAGAGGGCTTCAAACATAATAAAACAAAATAAGGTTTACTAAAATTTATTGAAAATTGGTAAAACGATAGCCATCTAAAGTTATTCCCAATATTTTTAGTTTTAACATTTAGTTTTTGTATGCAATTTTCAAAAGTGCATATCGGATGCAATTTTGATATTTCAGCAAAATAAGAAAATACGTATACCCTTATTTTTAGGGTAGAATAATATACTCCATTAGCGCAGTAATTGGTGACTTGAGTGTATACTGACTGTTCGATTTGAAATGGAATCAGCCCTGTAGTTAATATTATTGGACATTTGTTATGTCTCTATATTACAGTATCTTTATAGGCACTCTGACACTTAACATTTTAAAAATGTTCAATTGATGGACCTCCATTATAAGTTTCCAACATTTGAAATTAAAGTAAAAAATTTTCAAACTCTTTGACTGTATTTGGATTAATCTTTATCACACCTGGTTCCATGTTTTTATTGTAAATAAGATATTGTAGATTTGAATTTTGATGAACAATTACCTGTATTATGTGAAAAAAGAAATATACATACATTAAATAAAAGTTTTTTTCTTGTATAAGTTTATGGTATAATTGTTGCATTTTCTTTTCTTCTTTATTAATATCTACAGTCTGAGTAGAAAATTGTGATGATCCTAAATTCTAAAAGAAATATACGTGACCGTGACCGTGCAAGAGTGGTCACTAATTTTTTAGTATGATAAACTATTAATTTATTATCAAGCACGATAGTTTTATAGATTTTTGAGGTCAAGGAATCCATTGGTAAGGTCATTTTCATCGTGAAATTAATATTTCGAAAAATAAAAAATTTATTTTTTGAAAAAACTGATAAATCTTGGTTTGAATTAAAAATTCTGAAAGTTTATTAAATTTCACGATCATAAGACCTTTATTCCATTGTATTTAATATTTTTAAGTATTTTCAAATAATTATTGAATATTGGTGATTTGAGAATTATTGACGTTCCGTGAAAAAAATACGGAATATAATGTTTCAAACTAAGCAACAACTTCGTAGTGAATTAGTTTTAAATAATAGATGGCGATATTAGTTTTGTTATAACTATTATCGATTAATATTTATTTACTGCAGTAAAAGAAATAAATATCAATAATATGTAATTATAAAATAGAATTAACCAAAATTCTTTAATTAATTTAAACGACATATTTGATTTTATAAGAATATGTTATTTAATCTCTATTAATAAACATATTTGTTGCGTTTCAATAAGTTTATTCAATGAAAATGATGTGACAATCATAACTTTTGAAAATAATTTATAAATACCATCATTTTTATTATTTTAACAGAATAAGGAAATAGTTTATGATTATTGTTAATATTTATAATAAATCTATTGAGGTATTTAAAATAATATTTTTTTTGCTAAGGATGCGTCTGTAGTTTTTTCATTGTATTTGATTATAATTTTTTTATAAAGTATTATAATGTGAATCCACTCAATTATTATTTTTATAAAAATATTATAGTTCTTTATTATATAGTATAATCGCATAATTATAGTTGATTATGATTCTTCTTATAATACTCTGTTTTCAATATTGATTACAATCATTAATGCAGTATTGTAATGGTAAATAAAGTTCATAAAAATTATGATAATAATGCTATATTCTTTTTATACTTTTGATAACCTTGTTGAAAAAAACCACATGGTTTTACAACGTGGTTTAACTATGTGGTCATTCACGACTAAATGCTCTTTTTTTAATACATGGCTTTTCTTATGATATTCAATAATTATAAATAAGAATAATAATAAATTAGGATAAGAATCCTATTCGAGTAATTAGGCGGGAAAAAAGTTCTTTACTCCAAAATAAAAAAGTTCAAAATGAAAACTTCTTCTTCTCTCAAAATAAGCGGGCAAAAAGTACTTTTCTCTCACAAATTTAGAGGGCAAAAAGTTCTTTACTTCCGCCACATTTAATTTCTCTAAAAATAAGCGTGCGAAAAGTACTTATTCCTCGCAAATTGGATTTCTTTTAAATTAAGCGGGAAAAAAGTAATTTTTTTTCTCAAATTCAGAGGGCGAAAAGTTCTTTACTCACGTCAAATTTAATTTCTTTAAAAATAAGCGTGCAATAATTACTTTTCTCCCGCAAATAACATTTCTCTAAAATTAAGCGGGCGAAAAGTATTTACCTCTCGCGAATTGAATTTCTCTTAAATTAAGCGGGAAAAAAGTAATTTTTTCCCGCTAATTCAGAGGGCGAAAAATTCTTCACTCCTGCCAAATTTAATTTCTCTAAAAATAAGCAGGCGAATAGCACTTTTCTCCCGTAAAATAAATTTCTCTTGAACTAAGTAGAAAACTTCGCAGTGAACATTTGACATAATTGCCCGAGAAGCGGGTTATGTTTGTTTATTTCTATTTGAATGTTTACAAATGTCAGTTTCCAGTTTTAAATAATAGATGGCGATATTAGTTTTGTTATAACAGTAGTTAGGCTATAGGCATCCTAGATCATAGGCATTCTGTATCACCCCCTCTCTCTCCAAAGTGATACAGTATGCCTACGGATTCTAGATCATTTCAATGATCCAGAATCCGAACATGAGCTAGAATGCCTATATCGTTTTCTACTGTTTTTTTTCTTTTTTCTTTTTTTTTTCTTTAATTTTTTTCTTTTTTTTTACAAAGGATTTTTTGAGAGATAGAATAATTTCATGAGTTTGACATTGTGTAGTGCACAGACAGTTTTATAAATTGGATTATGATTTGTGCATATAGTAACACACTTAAAAGCTGGTTTTGACGGATAGCCGTATTGATGTATGTTATAAACGGGAAGCTTGAATCGTAGCAACCATTTTCGTTTGAATTCATTCATGACAAAAATTTTGGTAGCGTTATGTAAATATTCATGGAGTAAGTTTGCAATTTGAGAGTAATCAAGTCCGTCAGTGTTCCAGGCGATTCCATGACTTTGTTTGAGTCGAATGTTTTCTGCTTGCAATTCTTCAGAAAGCCTTTTCCATGAGAAAGGTTTTTTAAACAGGTGAACGTAATAGTATCATCATTGCCGTTGAGAGGAGTGATTGCTATTTCCTTTAAAACATATTCACCACACATTTGCTTAAAACCAATCATATCTACCGCATACTCCATTTTAAAATATGAAATTTTTTTCTTAAGAGTAAAGATAATATGCTATTTAGACAAGCTTCCAAACATCTCCGCTAATAGGATTGTACTGAACGATGCGATCATGTAAGATCATACAATAAGCTGAAGTATTAGCAGGAAAGTCAATTTTAGATTCAAATTCTAGACGTACATCGACAGGAGCGCTCTTTAGAGATTCGTTTTGTCGTGAACAGTCAATAACTATGAGTGGTTCAAAGTTGATGAACTGAGACTTCATCAACAATGGCTGTGAATCTCTTCCGTAATAGCTTTTCTGAAAATTAGCATACATATCATAGAGAATAGCAAACTGATTCTTAGATATGTCAAGATTGAGATTGTTGTACGGATAATATTGCGAATTCAAGAAAAGTCTCACATTACTAATATTACAGTGGTCAAAGCGACTGGCATTTTTAGTTTTTGATCCTTTTTTTCCCGATTGTAATCCAAGAATCACGAAACGTGGTTTCTCCAATTGATTTGAAGTTTTTACCGTCCAGACGTGTTTATTTGTTGTTGGAAGAAGAGGAGATTCAAATAACTCCCAAGAACGAAAACTCATAGAAATAGGATTATCTTTGCCAATGAAACTTAACAGCTGGATTTTTTGTTTATCTGATGCAATAACATATGGCATTAACCACTCTATCTTTGATATTTTTATTTGATAAGGTTCATATGTGGTTGCATTGTTGGCTACAGTACCTTCCTGTACTATAGCATTCAGGTCATTTCTTGATCTTGTGAGAATGAGTTCATGCTTCATATTAACAACAATTTTCTTGTAATCTTCTGCGAAGCCTAAAATCATACTTAGAGGGATAGAAACGTCAAAATTTCCATGATCATCTACAATTGTTTTGTTTCCTTCTTCAACACCAAGCCAGCCTGCATTTTCTAATGTTAGAGTCTGATTTGGATTAAATGAAGTGCATCCCTTCATGAGACTACTCAGACCAACATTTTTACTTTTATCTATCTCTACAGCATTAAGTTCATATCGAATTTCATCAAACAGATGACAAATGCCATTGTTAACGAAATTAGTTTTAGTTAGTGCTTGTCCATCTGGTTATTGTAATTTTCCACATACATGGATGTAACTACATGATGGTAAGAGGCATAAATCTTGATGCTGAATAGAAATACAGATTTCATCACTGTTATTGAAACTTAATGTGGAGTATGGTTGATGTGCGTGAACCTCATAATGAGCAATAGACTCATCGAATGCGACACCTGATTGAATGCTTAGAATTTCATCCATTTTTCTGAAAGCAGCAGAAAATGATACAATTTATCTTTTTCCACGTACTTTGAGACCTATGCTTTTGAGAAACTGGATGCTCTTCCGTGTTAACGGTTTGAGTACTTTTGGACGACTGATGGTGGGTTGACATGATGGCTGACTTATATGCACACTTGGATTGTAAACAATTCCCATTATACAGATTTTATGTGAAGTCTAATAGTAATTTCCTCTCCTCGGAAATTCACTAAATTTCCGTCTTGATCAACGATTCGGATTTGTAGTTGATCTATACTCTTAACATTGAGTGGTAAATATATGACATGCGATGGAACTTCTATGATTTTATATCCTGGAGGAACTTTTGGGAAAAACTCATGGATCGTGTGAACTTTTTTGTCGTTGATGTAAGCACCTGTAGTAATATTACACTCTACTCTGAGTGCGTTTATTTTCAATATCTTCACAGGTAAATCAGAGCTGTGATGAGTGTCTTCATGAAGAACGCGACGAGTGAAACCGAGAAGACTGCCTATTGAATCCCGAGGTCTAAGATCTATCTGATGGCTGCAATAAATTTCACTTCTGAGAGTATTGTTGTTAGCTTTTAAGGAAAACTCGATTCCTTTAGATTTCAGATCTTTTTGCAAAAATTGATTAATAGCATCAATTTCATAACTGCCAGTAGGAATAGTAATAATTTTCTCTCCGTTTATATAAAGTTTATTATTCGAATCGTCAACATTGGGAATCGAGTTGAATGTTAAAAGTTCGACTAAACCCAAAACAAAATTCTTATGCTGTGGTAGTACTATTGAAGGAAAATATTGAGCTTCTAAGATAGAAGATTTGCCTGAAAGACTCAAAGTGAAACTATCTTCCATGACTGTTTGAAAAAGAATGATCCTGCTTGTTTGAAAACTCTTCTTTTATAGTATTTCACACAAGAATTGAAGACAAAGATGACCACAAATAAATGAGTCAAAATTCTGATATCTTTTATAGTTGTATTTCACTTCTTTCACGTTAAAATATAACATGAGATCTATAGGGGGTTTAAGATCACCAAAACTATCAAAATAAATCACTTCAGAACCTCGTTTTCGATAACATACCCAGTGAGTGCCTTTGTTTTGAAAATCATCTAAGTTAACTATAGCAGATTCGTTATGCCATGGGCCATCAGAAGGTAGATTATTTCTCATGAAAACACCTCGAAAATATGAGATTTGCATCATACGAGCATACTTTATAAGATCATAGTCAGTCAGTGCACGATTTGGCAAAGTTAAATCGAAGTTTTTTTTTTTTTTTAACTTGACCATGACCGATATGAGGTTTCATAAATAATCCCATTCCAGTTTTATATGGTTTAAGATAGAGACCTTTTCCTAGAGCAATAGCTTCCATAGTTTTATTATGTCTCTTACTTTCTTCATAATTTTTCTGTGCAGCTTTAGCCTCATTTACTGCTTTAGCTATTCCAGCAGCTCCTCCAGCCAGAGCACCAGTTGCACTTAGTGCTGCGAACAATGGTATGAGAAAAGGCAGAGCGCCACCTATTTTTAATGGAACAGGTAGAATACGTGGAATGATAATTTTTTTCTTACCGCCAACGATCTTGAGAGCTTCACGTGCACCTTTTAAAGCGGACTGTATAACTTTGCGAGAATGTTTACTTGGTTTTAATGATTTTTTACTTGCAGTTACTAATTTACTCAATTTTACACCCATTCCTGTCTTTCCTTTTAATTTCATAGCATTTGCAACAACAAAAGCAGTTGCTTTTTCGCTAAGACTTGCATCTTTGGCTCTAACACGCTGCCAAGCTTTATCAGCGAGTTTCATGTCAGCTACTTTTCGATCAGCATTTTTATCAGAATAAGATATGTCATGTTCTTTGCATGCTTGATCAAGTGGATTGATACCTGCATCACCTCTTTTTAGACGCTTTTTCAGTTTTGTTCCGGGACCACAATATTGATATCCAGGAATATGCATTTCAATAGGTAAGTTATTGATTACTTTATCAAGTAACCCTTTACCCTTAGGGTGCTTCTGTGATTTGTGTACGAGCATCCCTCTTCGAGTGCTGATTTACAACTGATGATCAAAATATAAAACAAGCGTTCATATTTTGAAAAGGTCAATCTTAAATTTGACTTTGTTACGTAAACATGGATTTTACTGAGCAGAAAGTCAAACTTCCCGTCGCCAACTTTGATTTTGAGAAAACGAAAAGAAAAAAGCGACATGGGGAGTTACTTCCAGATAATATACGAGCAGTATTCTGTGGCCCATCGAACTGTGGAAAAACTAATAGTTTATTGGCTCTAATTACACACCCTAATGGTCTTAGATTTGAAAATTTGTATGTATACTCTAAATCCTTAAATCAACCGAAATACCAATTTCTTCAAAAAGTTTTAGAGCCAATTGAAGGTATATCATATCATATCTACCGTTCAGTGAACATGCATCTGTAGTGTCTCCAGATGAAGCCCTACCTAATTCAATTATGATTTTTGATGATGTGGCTTGTGAGAAGCAGGATAACGTCAGAGCTTTTTTCTGTATGGGGAGACACAAAAGTGTAGATAGCTTTTATCTATGTCAGTCATATGCTCATATACCGAAACATCTCATCAGGGATAATATTAATTTGATGGTAATTTATCGTCAAGATGATGTTAATCTTAAACACATCTATGAAGACCATGTGAATACTGACTTAACTTTAAATGAATTTCGAAATCTTTGTACTGAATGCTGGAAGAATGACAAGTATGGATTTGTTGTTATTGACAAAGATAGAGCAATGAATGACGGTAGATATAGAAAAGGATTTTACTGTTTTGCCATTAAAAAGGAAGTATGAATCTTAATCTTTGCAGTTCGATTGTAGACAGCATCTTGTCAGCATGCCTGACTTTAAGAAAGAAAAAAATGTTCTCAGCGAGCTCTTACGAGCACGTGAGGCTATTAAAAAAAAATACTCTTTATTAAAAAAGGAGAGAGATGATTTTGAAAAGGTTATTGGTGATACTTTAAAACCAGTTATTACACCACTTGAAAAGCTTGTCGACTCGACAACTGAAAGTGTGTCACGTTCTAATCACATTTCAGCTATAGACAGTAACAGAAAATCGGCAAAAAAAAGATTGAGATTCGACGAATCAAGTTATATTTTAAACGATATTAATGACTCGGATTCTGCGTTTGATAATAATGCTTCTAATGGCGATGATTTTTCTCCGATAAATAGCACAATGATGAATTCATCATTCAATTCTGCAAATTCATCATTCAAATCTATATATTCACCATTTGTACCTGCGCATAAAGAAACTGAACCGACAGACTTTTTATCAATGCTAAATGGAAGCCGCAGCAAAATCGATAACATATACGGAGTGAGAAAAGTCAGTGGGGTATACATGATGGGTGATTCACAAATTCAATTTGATGATAAACTAATAAAAGTGAAAGATTTAAGTTTCCCTAAAAGCAGTGGTCTAATGGAATTGCTTTTCAAAAAAGAACCAGATGATAATCTTTTAAGTACAACAGATCGCAAGAACTATCGCATTATCCTGGAAGCAACAAATGCCCATAGAAAAAGACATAGCAAAAGTGAGAATATACGCTCTTCGAAGAGTAGAAAATATTCAAAAATCATAGCACCAATGTTCCGCAGTGATCGCAGTAGAATGTCTACCAGCGGAGGGGGTCTCATACCTAAATATAAAATAGCAAAAAAGAATGCTTCCATAGATCTAGTCTACTGGGATGATCCAAATGAGCTTGTCAAAAGACTGCGATTATTAATAGCCGAACGATCTGCTGGAAATAATAATCACAACAATGAAATCCAATCAATCATAGAGGAACTACGTGAAGCTGGGCATATATATTGACGTACACAATAGTAGTAACATGAGTCTCGATGTGTTTGGAAGAAAACTTGAGGGCTCGCAAATGAGTCGTGGTCCTCGAGGTATTGGATTCAATGTTACATCAGATGTTTATTTTGATTTAGAAAATAAGCGGCTTTGCAATATTGGAGAGGCTAATGATCTAAATGATGCCATTAGTTTGAATCCACTAAAGAATATCCTACAGAAAGAAGTTGATTACTTATCTTCTAAAATTATAGAAGTTGCTAAAGCTATACAAGAATATGAGAACAAAGTTGAAATATATAAAGCAGAAATAGACGAAAAATTAACTTATGTCTATGATATGACTCAACGAAATTTTGCAAATATTGAATATATAATTAAAGAAATGAATAGACGATCGAATATTGCTAAAGTTGAAGTTTAAGATGGAACGTCAAAGAGTAGTTGAAGAGTTACACAAGCCAGCACGTCGAAGGTACAAGCGAAGAAAATATGACATACGTGGATTAGATGAGACTTGGCAAGCTGACCTTGTAGAAATGATACCTTATTTTAAGGAAAACAAGGGTTTTCGCTACTTACTAACTGTCATAGATATATTTTCAAAGTATGCATGGGCTGTACCAGTCAAATCGAAGAGTGGCAATGATGTTACTCTAGCTATGAAGTCAATATTAAAACAAGGACGGGTGCCATCGAATTTACAAACTGACCAAGGAAAAGAATTCTACAATTCAAACTTTCAGAATCTTATGAAAAAGTACAAGATAAATCACTACTCTTCACATAGTAATCTTCATGCAGGCATATGTGAGCGCTTTAATAGAACTTTAAAAAATGCAATGTGGTTAGAATTCAGCAAACAAGGAAGTTATAAATGGTTGGATATTCTGCCTGAGTTAGTGAAAGCATACAATTCAAGAAAACATCGGACAATAGGAATCGAGCCTGAAAACGTTACGAAGATAAATGAAAAAGAAATCAAGAAAAATTACCCAACTGAAAAAAGACCTGTAAAAAAACCAAAATTCAAAGTAGGAGATAAAGTGCGAATAAGTAAGATAAAACAAGTATTTGAAAAAGGTTATACACCAAATTGGTCAACTGAAATTTTCACAATAACAAGAGTTGTAAAAACCAATCCCATAACTTACCACGTCAAAGATTATTATGATGAACCAGTCTCCGGCGGCTTTTATGAAACGGAAATTCAAAAGACTATGTATCCAGAAATTTATTTAGTAGAAAAAGTTTTAAAGAAAAGTGGTAAACGTGTATATGTTAAGTGGTTAGGTCTAAGTAACAAGCATAATAGTTGGATAGATAAAAATGAGATTGTTTGAAAAAATTAAAATGTATTTTACAATATAATAGTGTAATGAATGAAAAATTTAATTGTATTTTGTTTATATTATTTAGATATATTTAAATAGAATATTGTAATATATTTTATTATGGTAATTCAATATAATTATAACTATAGGTAGTGATGATAAATAAAAAAACAAATGTATAATGTTAACATATTTTTATTTATTTATGTATTATTATGCACAAGTTACAATAAATAGTTTTAAAAATCATTTCGTAGATATATTTTTACACCCGATCGAATTTGAAAGAAGTTCCTCCCAAATACATTGCAAACAAACATAGTTTGTTTGCTCCATCGCAGAGTTTGTAAAAAAATTCTTCATCTTTTAGAATCGCTGATGAAATCTTCTCTGGTAGGAATACTTGAAAACTTTGCTCGAATTCTGCTACAATCTTTACACCATATCGTGTCTTCACCTCTTTAAGTGCTGTTACCATGTACTGGTGATCTTTTTCCAAGTCTGTAACTTTTTTCCTTGGCAAGAAGTCGCTTCCAGCAATCTTATTAAGTGTTGATAAATCCATTCTGAAATCAAAAAGAAAAAGTAAAAATTAAAATTTCTGTTAAAGATAATATTTTATTAGGAAAAGAATTGTACTATAAACTTACATGATTAGTTAGTTGACTCTTGGTTTCTTTGTAGGAGGTTGATCGTTCTCAAGCTCTTCGATTACTTGAATGTGCTCCTCATCGTGCTCCATCCCTTGATATAGACCATCTCCCACCTCGATTTCTGCCCTTTCCATCGCCACTTGTAATAAATCCCTTCTCTCATCTTCTTCAGAACTTATCCCCTCTATTGATGGATCCCAGTCATGCATGAACTCCTCTAATACGTCATACTCAATAATGATTTGCTCGCCTTGGTTGCCATGAAGTGTCACCCCCACTCGCGCTGCACAATTTTCATCCCCTCTCTCATGCTCTGTATCATTCACCTCCACTTGCATTACTCTATTTTCATTGGATTCATCCCCCCTCTCGATTTCCCCTTCTCTTCTATGCTCTGTAACATCCATCCCCACTCGCGTTACTCTATTTTCATTGGATACTTCGTGTCCCCTCTTCTTTTCCACCTCCTGTTCTTTTTCAGCAGCCATTTTTCTTGTATATTCCCTCTCTACTTCAAGTGCAGCTCGCACCATCTGTATCTCTCTAATTCTAAAATGACCCCATGGTAAAGTGTCTGTACTATCAGGCAATAAAAATCTCTTATCATCGTGTGGACTTAGTGCAATTTTTCTTTGCTTTTCAGTATGTACTGTGTGTAATTTTGATCGAATATTGCACTGTTCACGGTGTATAATGACAAGATCCTGAAAACAGCTTCGGTAATCTTCGAAAGTGATTGTTTTCTTCACGACGTTAGATTTGATACCTTTAGCTTTCTTAACTGTGTATCCTCCATCAACCAAAATACTATACATTTTACTCCGCAAACCTATGAATTCAGTTATAATCTTGCCACAGCATTCATCTTTCATTAATCCAGGAATTTTCTTATTGACACGTGGAATATTAAACTGATTATTTTCAGCATAATCAGAAGTATCAAATCTGGGAATGTCTTCCTTCATTGTTTGATATATATCAATGTCTTCAACTTCATATATTAAACTATCCGTATCTGTATATAGAAGTTTACATTTTTGTCCTAGTCGTTGTTTTATATATGAGTAATGAAACTCATATAGCAGTGTTTTTGATAAATCAAGGATGGAAAAACCAACGTATATAGGTTTTTTTATTGAGATACTCGTTCTCTTCAGCTGAATAGCTACCAAATTCTCATCAAAAATTGCACAACTGTGAAAATTTGGTTGAGCTATACGTGCTTCTGCTCCATATCTGCCTGTGAATTTATTTATTAATCGCACATCAACACGTGACCGCTCTCGTTCGATGCACTTTCCATAGACAGAGTTAATTAATAATTTATAGAAGAGTTTTTCAAATTCATTTTTTGCTTGCTTTCTCTTCTCAGTATTTAATTCAACATAAGGTTTGAGCCAAGCCTTCTGTTCAAAACTTAAAATTCTATGGATTTTCTTTAATCGAAGTCCATTATCTAACGCTTGTTTTAATGTTCGATAGTGAATGACATACCTTTTCTTATCGTCCAAAGTAGTAAGTAGTTTTTTTTGCTTCGAGCCTGGTGGTGGACGGTGTTCTGCGCAAAAAGGCATATCCCGATGTTCATCATGGATTTCCACAGGATATTCTCAATCCACTTCTTCAATCCGAATCTGGCGGTGTATTGAAGAAATCTGGCATTGTTTCATAATCAATCCATTTAAATTTTCCTATCGGTAAATGTTGTATCATCGCCCAACCATAAAGATTATTAATGTCAAAATATAGAAGGGTCTTCTTTTTCTGATTTTCGTCATATGAAGGACCCATGTATGGATTGTTTGCCTTTGCATACCGGTTACAGCACTGGCTTATTCCTCTACGGATACCTGTTATGATAAACATTAGCATTTCAATATCTGTCAAAAGTTCCAATTCTACCTTCGTCATTTTAAGAGCTGCTGAAAACGTTAAGCCTGGAGTTGTGTAGAAGTGAGCAGGACATAAACCATAGGCTTTAAGAGAGGTCTCGCGAAAACTTTCGAAGACGTCAGCCAGTAGCAAAACATCGGTTTTTAAATATAGATCCGAGTACTCTCCTAAAGTTTTTATATTAAATTCATTCCAAACTTGAACAGCATGCTCGTAATCTTCTTCAGCTATATGAGAATCCGTTAGTTTGTTGTAGAATTCATTTTTCTCTGGCAGCTTCGTAGATGTTAATTTATCTAATCCATCCATAAAATCGTAGGGGAATACACCTTTCCGTCCAAGAAGATTTATCTTTGCATCTGTGAATCCATCTGTTTGAAATTCTTCCATTACTATTGGCACGTTTTCTAGATATGATGCAAGCTTCTCCAATGATGATGGTAGAAAACGCCAAGAATCTATAAATCTAAAATTGATGTCACTGTTTTCCATATATTTTGTAAAAGAAATGTATTTTTCCTTATTATGAGGTATTAGAGTCATTCGTCCCTTCATCAATGTAGAAGTGCCAATCTCTTTCAGAATAAAATGAGTGTCATAATTGAGATTATGAAAAATAACAGGAATGAATCTTGAAATCTTATAATTCAAATTACATGAATTATGAGCTGCACCTCTGAAACTAAAAAGAAATAAACGTAAAATAACCAAATTAATTTTCTTTATTCAATTATAACTAATTAGACAACTTACCGTCCTGTGAGATGACAATGGTCTCGTACTGCAAGTTCTTCGGCACGGATTGGTTTTTGACATATATGGCAAACTGTTGACCTCTGAAAAGATAATTCTTCTAAATCGGTAAGCTTCGTTGGTTTCGGATTCTTGTAGAGTTCATCAATCTTTTCACTAATTTATTTCAATTCTCTAACAAACCATTTTGCAGGTGTCTCTTCACATTCATTATTTCTTCTATATGATTTATAATAAGATAATTTTTCATCAAAACTGCATTTTATATAATACCCAATGCTATATGCTTCATGAAGTTGAAAAGCTTTTTCATTGTCAGTAGGTTTCAATAAACATTCGAAATCTGCATAAATAACAAAAGGAACTTTTTCACTTTTATTATAATCTTCGAATTTGAGAATGTTATTCTTAGTGTCAGGTAGATTAAATCTACATTTATTTAAATTTTCACAATCTTTTTCATGAGTTTTCAATCTTTCTTCATGATAAAAAATTTGTAAACACCTTTCACAATGAAAAGATTTCATATGAGTTTTAGATAATTGAGACCTCAGTAGTCGAGACATACTTTTAATCCAAACGTAATGATATTGAGGCATGCTTCCATCATCATCATCCTTATTATTTTCTTCATACTCGTCTAAGTAAAAATCTTGAATGATAAGCAAATTCACATGTTGAACCTTCTTTTCTGCAGTGATGTGACAAGGTGATACTTCAAACTTTGGGCCGTACTTCTTCAGTATGTATACATTTACTGAAATAATTTTATTCAATTTTTCAAATTTCGAAACATCTTCAAGTTTTACAGGAAATTCAATGTCTCCAAATTCCAGCTTTTTCTCATGCAAACGATACTGAGTCACTCTGTTTGGATTATTTTCACTTGGATACAATGCTGAAAGTATAGCATACTTAAAACACTGGTTGTCATTATTGCGAACATTTAGACACGCTTTCTTATTCTCTATAAATTTTGGAAGAGGAATGAAAGAACTACCTTTGAAAGGTGAATATTTTTTCATATTTATGCACAAACTTATAATACTCATCAAAGTCCATCCAGAATCTTTTTCTTGAAAATCTTCTAATTGTGTAAGAATAGGCTCTTTGATATGATCCTTAAACCATCCCTCTAAATCTGTCGACATGTATACCGTAGAACTTTCGCTCGTAAAATATTTAGTATCGGTTAATTCCTAAGTATTTTTCTGCACAACAAATTCTGAGACAAAATCAGAATTTATTTTCAATGCGCTGTATTCTTCTAAGCATGCCTGAACCTTAACTTTGAAGAGTTTTTGTGCATCCTTCAAAAAACTCAAAATGTCCACATGTTTAATATTTATAACTACACCAGTCCTAATACGATTTTGGAAAGCTGACTCCACGTCTCGCCATTCAACTCTAGCTTCTGTTTCCTTAGATTCTAGATTACCTCCTTGTTGAAGATGTTGTTCCAACTGCACTTGCACACACGAGAGATGTGTTATACAAGTTTGACATTTCTGTTTCTCTCCTCTTCTGAGATTTGGTTGAGCGATTTTTTCGTTCAATTTTATTATAGCGGAATTACACGTGTCTAACCAATAATGAATATCATTACTGCTTAATTCGCTTATACTTCGTAAAGCATCACGAAGTAATTGTACAAGACGTTCAAAAAAATCAATCAAAGTCATCTTTACTTTGTTTTTTTTTTTGTAACACTAAAATAATACTAGAGTAATCACTACAATGTTACACGATAATTGAGAACAAATCTGATTGATTGTGATTTACGAACTGTACTAGTCTGAAAAATAGCTTCCCTTTTTATAGGCAAAGAAAATGAAAGATGGAAATACAAATTTTATTATTCAACCAATAGAAAAAGAAAAATTAGTAAAAATATAAGAGGGGACAAAAATTTGAAGATTCGACCAATATCAAAAAGAAAAGATAATGAAAATATAAGATGGGATAAAAATTTCAAGATTCGACCAATGTGAAAAAGAAAAGTAAATCAAAATATAAGGAGGGATACAAATTTTAAAGCTCGACCAATGTTAAAAAGAAAAGTTAATGAAAATATAAGAGGGGATACAAATTTAAAGATTTGACTTATAGTAAAGAGACAATTTAGTGAAAACATAAGAGGGGATACTAATTTTGAAGATTTGACCAATAAAAAAGAGAAAATTCAATGAATATATAAGAGGGGATACAAATTTCAAGATTCAACCAATAGTGAAAAAAAGTAAATTTAAGAGAAGGGATATATTTATCTTTTGAACCAAATAAAATGATCATTTTAGAATTTTTCCTATTCAGTCTCTAAGATTACTTTTCGCTGAATGAAATTAGGATTGTGAAATGGCTAGAACACATGATTATAATCTAATGGTTAGAAAAGCGATCCCCAGATTACGATCCCCAGAAGAAAATGTTTATATTTGCGATATTCAAGGATTTCAGAGCACATCAGAGAATCCTTTCATTTTTAAAGAAATAAGTTTCTTGAATATAAGGAAAACAGCTTTTTCAACAGCCTATCTCTTTGAGCCTCCAATTACATGGGGAGAACTTAATAAAGAAGAAAAAAGCATGAATTATTGGTTAGAAAGGTATCATCATGGAATATCATGGGACTCGGGAGATATTCCATACCATCGCCTCGAACGAATTTTCGATATCTGTTCGCAAGGAGTTGAAAAATTATTTGTCAAGGGAGAGCAGAAAGCACAGTGGCTGGTCAATCTTTTACCTAATATGTAAGTATTACATTTATAGTTAAACAAATAGTCTTTTTATATTTTTTTTTGTCATACTTTTCGATACTTTGATTATACTGTCGTTATACTTGTGATATTTTAATTAAACTCAAAAAAGTATAAAGAAAGTATAGCCAAAGTATCAAAAAGTATGATGAAAATATAACAAGAGTATAACAACAGTATAACCAAAGTATCAAAAAGTATAACAAAATTTTTTTGATGATTTCGTTTTATTTTTCGTTACTTTAGTTAAAATTTTTCTTAACTTTTTCTTATATTATTTTCTGTACTTTGTCTTTGGTCAATCATAAATGTTGAAGATTTTGGATGTCCATCACTAGAAAAAATAAAGTATGATGGACGATTTTTTTGCTCCAACCATGTTCTCTGTAAGAGTCGAAGACGTATGTGTGCTGTTGATAATGCTCTTGCAATACGAGCGTGGTTACGAAATTATCTAGATGGTAAATTTAGCAAGGATGAAGTGGATAAAATTTTTTAATAAGAATATATTACGAATAAATTTAATATAATAAAAGTTTTTTATTTCTTGTTTTTTCTAAACCTTATTGTCCTCATCGGAATAAATAATTTTAATTTTTAATGGTTAAAAATTATAATTGGAGATTTCTAAGGTAAAAGGGTGTATTTTGATAACGTATCGTTTTTTTCATGTTTCTTAGTGATAATTAATTGTGATAACATTATATTTATAGTATAATATTTAAAAAAGAAATATCATCGTACTATGTTTCACGAAATTTTTTTTTTCATGTTTCTTAGTGATAATTGATTGTGATAACATTATATTTATAGTATAATATTTAGGAAAGAAATATCATCGTACTATGTTTCACGAAATTAAATGATAAAAAGACTTTTTTTCGAGTTACGCTCTGTTCAAGTAATCAATCACGTCATAATTTTGTTATATAATATTTATTGCAATGACAAATATTTTTAATATGAAATAATTAGAATAAATATTCTAAAATTTTTATGTATTATTAAGTTATTTGAATAATGTATATATATATATATATATATATATATATATATATATATATATATATATATATATAAGAATGTATATATTTTATACAGATTTTTGTGTACACGTGTATGTATTATATACGTACGTATAGACATACATATTAGAGAGAGAGAGGCTTATATGTAAACATATATTTTTATTCATTTATAATAATAAAATAGGGAAAAGAGAGATAGAGAGAGAGAGACGTTTCTCACGCTGAAATTTTAAGTTTCACAAAATCAGCACCCGTACATACGTCTTGGAGAGAGAGATTTTTCACGTTAAAATTTTAAATTTTATAACGCCAGCACCCTAACATATGTCTTTTTATAAAATTGATTGCAAAAAAAGTCAGATTAACAATCTTAGCGTAAGAATGGCATGTGATTTTTTATTAATTATGATTATTTTAACTTTATTTTAAAATATGCTTCTCAAAATACACTTATCAATATTTCGCTGCAAAGAGTATCAAGTTGCTATTTGTAGTGTGAGAATGGTATGTAATATTTTTTATTTTTTGGTGGTGGGAGTTAGGCTATTAAGGGGTGGAGATTCACTGTCAGTCTTCATCAAAACTCCGGGCAGAAAGTTTGTTCTAGAATGTGGGTCTAGGTTGTAATATGTTTTCAAGGAGTGATCAGCTGGTAAGCAATTATTATGTGGCACATTGAACCAAGATTAAACAGGTACACAATGTGTGAATGGTTGTGTATGTCTCCAACAGTAGTCAGCTGGGAAGCAGTTTTTATGGGGCATTTTGGACCAAGGTTATATGTTGTAATACACAATGTGTGAATACTTGTGTAATTGATTGTTTTTGTATGTAAACAATGGATGTGTGTTTATATATGCGTATATTATTCTATCTACAGCTATGCATATTACTTTATTTTTAAGGTCATCTATCTTGAACTATTAATATTCGAATAACATTTAAAAATGAATTTTTTTAAATCTATATCTGAGGGGCATCATGTGCCGTTATAACAATACCCTCACACTATTTTCTCAGAGGTCATTGACCGTATGGTCAGTAACCTTTGGGGTGGTAGAGTGGGGATATGTTTTAATGGTCCATAATGCCCCTCAGACATGGATTTAAAAAAATTTATCTTTGAATTTTGTGTAATAATTACTAACATGCTTGTCCTGTCCAGGAATGTAAAACAGCATATTTATTTCATTTGTCCTCTATGAAAGGCTATGAAATAATGTATACAGAACTTAAAATTTATTTAGAACAACTTTAAACAATAAATGTGATTTAAAATTAAAATGTGACTTATGCCATTTCCATAATTAACCCTTTTACATTTCTGTTAAGTACCATTTTTACAGTGCTTATAATATTGAAGAAAAACATACTAAAAAGACACTTCATTTCCAAAAATAAGTGGTTTTAGTGCTAAAAAAAAACAAAATGTATCACTATCTAAATTTTTTTGAAAATGTGACTTATGCCACTCTTATTCTCATCCACATAATTATGAAGGATGTTTGAAAAAATATTAAAATATTAAAAAAGGATTTTTCTCTAATGCTGATGCCATATTTTTTGCTATAAAAATAATTATATTACAATTTTTTTAATTATTTGAACTAAATAATTTTATTTTTAATGGTTTTACGCATACTTTATGATAGTGAATTAATAAATAAAAGAAGAAAACTGGCTGGATCCCTTGTAATTTAACATTTTCTAGGTCCCGTGTACGAGACAATACGAAGATGCAATGAAGTTGAATGCAAACAGGGTCATTTTACTATGTTTCCAACTGTCAACGATGCCGTGAATTTTGCTAGGCATAAGAATTTCATTCCACCCATGCCGATACGGATGGCCATGCAAACTCAACCAGAGGAGAATAGCATTAGTAGATTGTAAATATTTCCTGTCTTAGATAAAACATAGGATAAATTAGTCAGTTGTCGATTGTTTCCATACTATAGTTTTTCGAATTTTATTCATAAAATTTAATAAATAATTTATACTATTTATTGCAAAATAAAAAATGTATGATGAATTGTTAAATATTTTTAATGATATTAAAATACTAACAAATAATAGCTAAAGTAAATTTCTATACAAAATAATATGTCTCGGATATATAACATTTAGAAAATTAATTCAGTAATTTTTAGTTTCCTTTATTCATAATAATATTTTTAAAAATTTCAAGCTTTTTAAATAAAATACTAAATTATTAATATTTTAAACTTTATGCATGATCCATCTATTTAATAGTTAATAATCATTAACTTTTATTAATTATTCCTTAAAAATTATTAAAATTACGAAAATATTATATTGGATAATCAAAAGAATTATTACTGTAAAATCGTAAATCAATTACGTAAAGTCAATTATTTCGGAATCTATGTAAATCAATGATTTAATAGAGAAATTGAGATAATAGTACTTTATTTATTCGATTTACGTAGTATAGCCTTCTCCCTTTTGCAATGCATTGTCGACAATTCATACTCCATATTCACTTTTTTAATTTTTTTTTTATTTAAAATTTTTTTTAAAATACTTTCAAAAATAAAAAATGTATAAATTTGAATGTGATATATCCGTTTCTAATGTTATTTATTAAAATAAAAATATTTCTAATTCATTAAAAAATTTAGATACCTACTTCGTATATTTTCTGCGTTTTTACATACCCATCATTCTAATTCAAAATAAACTATTCTAAAACACAAATATACTTTATATAATTTATCCATCTGATGAAAGTGATTATCTTCAGTGCCATATATTTCTGACAAATAAATTTAATATGCAACATATTGCATGAAAATCGAAGATAAAATAATATATAATTGACAATAGTTTTATATATACATATGGGTAAAAAAAATACTTTTTTAAAAAAGTGTACGCACGTGGATCACGAATTTCGCTGATTTTTTAATGTTTTACTATTGTGGAAAAATGAATCTGGGCCAAATTTCAGCTCTCTACGTGCAAAATTCGCTGAGATACAGCCGCTTAAAGTTAAAAAAACAACTTTTTTGGCCTTTTTTTTAGCTATTTTTCAACCTAGCTCCAAAATTAAAGTTTTGCGTAGTTTTTACTCTAGCAGGTCTTATTCTCTTCGTTTAAATATGTGCTTTGAATATAATTCGAGATCATTTTATTTAAATGTAAATGGAATAGCTGCTGCATGAATTTCAAATGCCTGTTTTATCTTTATTTTTTTATTTTTCACTTATCTTCAAAGTGCTGTAGAATTTTTTCCTCTTAATACTTTTCAATCTAATTGTTTCTTTGAATTGCTTTAAATTTTTTTTATATATTGTTTGTATGTAGTAGAAAAAATGTAAATAGATTTGGAAATGGATATCGAGCAGCTCCTAATATAATATTGCTGTTTAATTTCACATTATTCAATGAATTTTTACATTTTCTACTCCAAATGCGATACTACCTTTTTATTTGTTTCAGCAGAATAAAGCTTTCAAAAACTTTTGTATTACTTTATATCATAATAATTAAAATGAACGTCAAAATTCTCAAGGTTTACTGGTTTTTGTGACTTAAAAATCAATCATGCAATAACTAATAGTGATTAAATTATGTGCATTTCATGTTTCTCTTATAAATTTATTAATCGTAATAACGTTTATTTATTTATAATTTTAAAAGTCATTAGTTTTGTTAACTTTAGTTCAAATGTCATATTTTTTTTCAAAATAGAAAAGTAAGAGAAATTAATAAATTAAGTAGGATTGAATGAAGCACGAAAACGATTCCGCTATAATTGAAGATTTGGTAAAATTATGAGCATCAAGTATGTAACTTACTTTTCATGAATTTGAGAATACTTAAATAGATGGATATTGATTTTAGAGAAATATTTTTTATTATAAATTACATTTTAAGTATCTATGTCAATTGAACAGTTTTTGGTTCAATGTCTAGAGAAAAATATTTTACTTTCATTGTGTTCTTATCGAGCGGTTGAAAAAAGTGATACTTTCTTGTATCCCTAATTGTGTTTGCTGGTTTGAACCTTCTTTTAAGATTTGTGCCTCGGGCAGTTACTTCGGCATCTGAGACAAGAGTACCTCAAAAAGAAAATTTTGTAATTATGGTATATTTTACCACCATATTTTCATTGAAAAGAAAGCACGGGTGCGTAACGGATAGAGCTCTTGCCTTCAACGCGGTCGGGATGGGTTCGAGCCTGGCAAGGTAACTCTGACTTTATTTAAAAAAAAAAAAAATTCGTATATGTGCAAATGATATCGTGCGACTCTTAAAAAAATCTCATTGGGTAACGGTTTATTGTTGGTCTCGAAAATGACTGACCATCGAACGATAGTCAAAGATTTCGGCATGGTGTGTCAGATGGGCTAGGTTGATGTAATGTGTTAAACGGGAATCGGGCTAGAATCTATCTGATATCATCATACGAAAAAAGCTTACCTTGCAATGACGCTCTTCTTGCTATTTATTTAGAAATAATTGTGCGACAATAGTAATTTAAAAATCTTCTTAATGATAACATAGAATAGTAAAGTAGTTTCTAGAATCAAAAAATTCCACTCACACATTATATTAATGGCTGATTCCATTTCAAATCGAACAGCCTGTATACACTCAAGTCACCAATCACTGCACTGATGGAGTATGTTATTCTACTTTGAAAATTAGGAGAAACATATTTTTTTTTTTTTTTGCTAAAATATCATAATTTCGTAAGATATGCACATTTGAAAATTGCATACAAAAACTAAATGTTCAAACTGAAAAAGTTAACAATAACTTTAGAGGGCTATTGTTTTACCAATTTTCAATGAATTTTGGTAAACCCTTTTTTGTTTTATTCTGTTTTGAGCCCTCTTTAATTCAGTGCAAGAAATTTAAAAAAAAAAACTAAAAAATGACTGAGATTTATGCATTTTACCGAAAAATGCACTTTTTATGCACATACATTTTTCTCAAAAAGGCCATCTTTTTTTAACTGAAATTTTTTGGGCTGATCGAGGACCAAATTACCTATCTAATGGTACCTGTTTGATCCCGTACTTTTTGTTCGGAGCGAGAAAACAATTGACAAATTTTATTGTTTAATAATGCTTGTATATACGTTCGGAAGTCTTAAGCGATCTACATACAAACGCTGTCGCATGCTTCGCTCATCATTCGTATACATTTGTATGTATATATATACTATCAATAGTGATATATATAAATATATACATGTTTATATGTATATGGGACGTTTCACGTCAACTCACCTAACAAAAAAATAGAATTCGTCGAAAATCTGTGAAAATGTTCTATTTGATACCCAAAATATACAAAGAAATTTCAGAGGTCCAGGTCAAAGGGGTCAGGATTTAAACGTGATGGAATTTTTCAAATTTTCCAAATTTTTTGCTAAATAAATATTTTAATGAATTTTTTCCTCAAAAACTATCAATTTTTCGTTAAAACTTAATAGAATACTTTTTCTTGGAAATTAGATGTAGAATTCACCTGAATTTTTGCAAATTATAATATACTGATTTTTATGCTTACTTGATCGATTTAAACATACTATTGAGTATATCTAAAAATCGAGCAGGTTAAATTGGCTTTTTAAAGTATTATTTTTTTTTTATTTTTTTATGCGGAAAAAATATACAAAGCCTCCAGTTGGGCAGCCTTCTCAAAGTTACTTAATTGTGCAAAAATGTCTGAATAAATCGTTATTTTGGATCAATGATGGGATTCGTGATTTTTTTTCTGAAAAAGTATTGATTTTTGGGACAAATGTATGAAAATGTTTTTTATTGGAAATTGTATGTAAAATGTATGTAAATTTTATTAAACCATTATTTGCTAAACATCACAAATTATAAATGAAATTTTGAAATTTTAAAATTTATTTTTTGTTAAATTTTTAGTATATGTGGTTCATAATGTCTTAAATTACAATTTGTAAAAATATGTTCATATTCTACACATGATTTCCAATAAAAAACATTTTCATACATTTGTCCCAAAAGTCAATACTTTTTCAGAAAAACAATCACGAATCTCATCATTGATCCAAAATAACGATTTATTCAGACATTTTTGCACAATTAAGTAACTTTGAGAAGGCTGCCCAACTGGAGGCTTCGTTTATTTTTTCCTCATGAAAAAACAAAAAAAAATAAGACTTTAAAAAGCCAATTTAACCTGCTCGATTTTTAGATATACTAAATAGTATGTTTAAGTAAGCATAAAAATCAGTATATTATAATTTGCAAAAATTCAGGTGAATTCTACATCTAATTTCCAAGAAAAAGTATTCTATTAAGTTTTAACGCAAAAATTGATAGTTTTTGAGGAAAAAATTCATTAAAATATTTATTAAGAAAAAAATTTGGAAAATTCGAAAAATTCCATCACGTTTTAATCCTGACCCCTTTGACCTGGACCTCTAAAATTTTTTTTGTATATTTCGGGTATCAAATAGAACATTTTCACAGATTTTCGCCGAATTCTATTTTTTTGTTAGGTGCGTTGACGTGAAAAGTCCCATATATATATATATATATATATATATATATATATATATATATATATATATATATAGTGTGTGTAAATTCGTAATATAAAAATAAATACTTAAAAATGGAAAAAAATAATTCTATTCGTGCATATCTATATTATGTATGTTTCGATGTACAAACAATAGGAGGCCAACTCGCAGACAAATGCATCGCGTAACCAAAACAGCATATTTGAACTGTTACATAATAGCTAGTTATTCTTACGACTGATTTTAAAGGTACTTCTCGGGCTTGTGAAAAAATAAACAAAACTGGGCAATTACAATGTCCGAAATTTATTCTTCTAAAAGAATTCCATGTCCCGATTTTACCGCAGGAAGATTTAGCTATTAATTTGGCACGACTTTATCCAGATTTGAAGATACTGCCATCTACTAATGTATGCATAAATTGTTACGAACGAATTCCAAAAATGATTTTAAGTGATTTTGAGTCTACGAACTTTTTAGTGGAAAAGATGATAATTTTATTCCAAAGATACCAGAACGAATAAGGAAATTAAATGTGAGTTTTAATACAGTTTTACCTAGATGCGTTTAACCCCTAAAAAGAGAAACTGTACTACCTAAAAATTTAAGGGAAAATTACGTATTTTAGAAGAGAAAATCCTTAATTTTAGCTTTTTCTGCTACTGTCGGAAGTAAATTAGAAGATGCGTATGGCATTTTAGTTCAATCAATAGAATTAGACAAAAGTTCCACTGAAAACTATTCAGATAAATTTGTAAAAAATTTTAAATTAGCTTTAGAAAAATGCTCTTCTATTTCAGAAAAAATAAAACTTCTAACTCTATTACCTTCAAAATTAAGCAAAATAAAAATTTGCTAACTATCCCGAACATAATGATAAATGCGAATATATGATAAATAAATTAAGGAATCTTGTAGAAAATAAAGGAGTTCATTCGGAGACATTTATTAGCCATTTGATATATTTGTCCGCGAGTTGGCCTCCTATTGTTTGTACATCAAAACTGACATAATATAGATATAAACGAATAGAATTATTTTTTTCCATTTTTAAATATTTATTTTTATATTACGAATTTACAAACACGCACACACACACACACACATACACACACACACACACACACACACACACACACACACACACACACACACACACACACACACACACACAGATATATATATATATATATATATATATGTATATATGTATATATATATATATAAATACATCCATCGTAGGTTTTGAGGACCTTTGATAGATACAACGTAGACTTTGGGGACCTTTTGAGAGATTGAGGACCAAGTCCTTAATCTCTCAATGTTATTTGTATATCTATATATATATGAATTAATCTTACACGAAATAAGAAAAATTATTTCTTTAGGTAAAATTAAAAAATTCTTGTATATTTCGAAAAATTTGTTGTGAAATGACCTTGAGGTCCTTTATTTTAAGGGTTACATACATTTCTATAAAAAAGGAGGAATTATTTCTTTAGTTAAAAGTGAGAAAATTAAAAAAAAAAAATGTACTGTGAAATGACCTTAAGGTCCCCAATCTCTACGTTACATACGTTTGTATACATACAAATATATACACTGAAAAATAAATGGTGATGTAGCTGAACTACCGGTAGTCGAACCACGCTCTCTTAAGTTCGTATACACGGAGTCTCGCTGCAAGAGAACAGTAGCGCCTCTGTGGCAAAAGAGCTTCACTTCACATCGGAGAGACGCGAGTGGGAACTGAGAAGCCCCGCAAAAAGAACGGTTAGCTTCTTCTGTGGGGCATCACACTCACCACCAGAGAAAAGATTTGCATGCTTACTGTTTGGTAAAGCAGAAGTACTTCGTGGGACTCGTAGTTCACCACTTTCTTTTCAGTGTACAAATGATGAGCGAAGCATGCGACAGCGTTTGAATGTAGATCGCTTAAGACTTTCGAACGTATATACAAGCATTTTTCAACAATAAAATTTGTCAATTGTTTTCTCGCTCCAAACAAAAAAGTACGGGATCAAACAGGTACCATTAGATAGGTAATTTGGTCCTCGATCAGCCCAAAAAATTTCAGTTAAAAAAAGATAGCCTTTTTGAGAAAAATTAATGTGCATAAAAAGTGAATTTTTTGGTAAAATGCATAAATCTCAGTCATTTTTTAATTTCTTGCACTGAATTAAGAGGGCTCAAAACAGAATAAAACAAGAGAAGGTTTACCAAAATTCATTGAAAATTGGTGAAACGATAGCCCTCTAAAGTTATTGTCAACTCGTTTGAACATTCAGTTTTTGTATGCAATTTTCAAATGTGCATATCTTATGTAATTTTGATATTTCAGCAAAAAAAAAAAAAAAAAAAATACGTGTCTCCTTATTTTTAAGAGTAGAATAACATACTTCATCGGTGCAGTGATTGGTGACTTGAGTGTATACAGGCTGTTCGATTGGAAATGGAAGCAACCTAATGTTTGTCTCCTCTTTTTTAAATTTTGAATTAGAAAAGGTTTCGGATTACTAGTTTTGTATAAATAGTATATTATGCGTCAAGGCCGCAAAACGTATCATTCTTGGCGAGTACGTGCTGAGGGGCCGCACGTAGCGAGGCCGCTCCAGCTGCACGAGCTAGAATGATACGTTTGTGGCCGTGACTGCATATACTATTTTTTGCCCGAAGGCCCTTTAAGCGGAAGCTAGGGTGGAGCCCCCATCTATAAAAAAATAATTGATAATTTTTAAGATATAAAAAAATTTATTAAAAAACTTCAATTAGAAACAATAAATAACTAATAATTCTTAAAATGCAATAAAAAGATACAATAAAAAAAATTCTATTATAAAAACCACTAATAACTGTGAAAATATAACATTAAATTTAAACAAAAATATAATAAAATATAAAATAAAGCTAAACTATGAAAATTATAATTAAAAAATATTATTTAAAAAAAGAAAAAAAAAGTTTTAAAAAAATAGAATGAAAAAAATTCGGTTATAAAAACAACTAATAATTGTTAAAATATAATATAAAAATTAAACAAAAATACAACAAAATATAAAACAAAGATAAAGTTTAAAAATTATAATTGAAAAATACTATCTAAAAAAGAAAAAAAAAAGTTTTATCACGCGAAACTTGAAACTATGTTTTTTCCTCGCTCTCTCCTTTTCTTTCATAATATACATATATTGAGTCCACGTACATGCACATACATGCGTTAACGAATAAGCATTTCCAGTATAGTATATGTAAGAAAAGGATAGCGATATTAAGGAAAGCGAGCAGTTTATTCAGTTCAATTCCAAGAATCAGCAACGTCGAGAACGTTTTTCTGCGAACTTTTATTAAAATAATACATTAAATATGCACATTTTTCTTTTGCGGTCTAGGACAATAATACACTATTTTGTGCTCCGTATAGAGGACACAAAAATTTATTTTGCAGTCTGAAGACAAACAAAAATTTTTTTCCTCAGGCCGCAAAATGACCATTTTGCGTCCTACGGAAAAACTTTAAATGTCTCGGCCTTGGGACAAAAAAATAGTATATTAGACCATGGATGCATATTGATCATCCTAGCTCGTGCAACTTTCGAGACCTCGCTACGCTCGGCCGCAAAAGTTCGCACTTGCCGAGAATGATTAATATGCATCCTTGGTCAATAATGTACTATTTTTTAAACCTTTATGTTAAGAAATATGCCGTGTTTCCCATTTATTTAATAGGATTTTTATAAAAATTACTTATTATTCTTCTACCCCTGAAAAATTGATCTGAATCCGGTGCGTTTTTAGTACAGTAAACCTGAATGATAATAATTAATAGATAGACGTACTAGAATCTGATATAGTTTTCCTGCTTTTGTCTGATTAACATAATCAAATATTTTGAAAGTGCAGACCTAAGAAAATTAATGGTAAGGATATGATTCTCAACAGTAGAACCATCTTGTTGACAATTACAAATTCTTTGAGCTTATAGAGATAAAATAAATAAATATTAATAATATATAATTATTTTTAATTTAAGACAACTTCGGATTTTAGGTAAAGTTTTATTTTTGAGTTTACAAATTACTCTTTAAATATGTAAAATTTTTCAGATTTTTTAATTTTCCACCATTCCACAGATTATAATAAATGGTGAAAAATTAAAAAATCCAAAAAATTTTAGAAACTTAAAGAGTAATTTGTAAACTACAAAATGAAATTTAACCGAACTTCCGTAGTCGCCTATGTTAAAAAAGTTTGTTTAAGCTCTTTTAACTTATAAAAAAATATTAATAAATAAAAGAAATTTATATTGATTGTAACGAACTAATAAATGTATCAAATTATTTATGTTATATATTAATCCTTCATGGAGTACTTGGTAGAGTTGTCGCCTTATCATCCAAAGATAGTGGATTCGAATACCGGTTAGGTCGAAAATTTTTTCGTGCGTTTCAGGTTTAGATAAATTCGTTGTTTGATTGTTATTTATTAATTTGTAATATAAACATAAGAATAAACTATTTAAATATGGTTATTTGTGCGACCAAAATATAAAATAAATAATGTAGTAATACTAACATCAAAATTTAATTGTGCTGGTTTCTGTCATTTATCGCCCTTCTGCCGTTTCATTTACAAAAAATTCTGATTTGTTAAATTCTTTGAGAGATTTATCTCATGATTTTTCACATAAAATTATAATGGGGGATCTGAATGCCGATCTCCTGCGAGAAAGCAGTGATGCGAGGTTTCTTAGTAAACTAACAGCGGAGCTTTCGCTTGAGTTGGTCCAGCATGGTGCCACCCATATAAGTCCATCTTCTCACACATGGATTGACCTGATTCTTGTGGATGACAATGACAATATACTTGACGCACGTAATTTACCTGCGAATTTTAATAGTCGGCATAACTTAATTGATGTTTCTATTGCTTATAATACGTGCAGTATAGATCACAAGTCGATTAGATACAGAAACTATAAAAGCATTTGTCAAAATGAATTACTAGAGAAACTAGCCGGCTATGATTGGACACCATTAAGAGCTGGTACTGTCGACCCAGAGTCTGCACTTGGCTGCATTTGTGACAATTTTACTTCTGTCATAGAGAGTTTAGCACCAGTGAAAATACTTAAGCATACGAAGAATAGCCCACCATGGTTAAATAAAGAATTGTCGCAGATGCGGCGCAAGCAAGATGCTACTTACAGAAGATATAAACGGACGAACGAAACGCAATACCTGACTGAGTTTCTGCATTTACGTAAAACGGTAGACGAACAGACTGAACTTGCAAAGACTGCATACTATCATAATAGACTGCTCGAAGCACTTGCAAATGGTAATGTCTGGAAGGAGCTGAGAGACCTGGGACTCTTAAACGGACCTCAAGGGGACTTGAATGGATTCACTCCTGATGAGCTTAACGCGCACTTTGCTGGGGAGTTGGCCTCGCCGCATGATGATGGTGAGCTTAGCGAGAGGGTTCTTACTGAATGTAGTGGAGATAATTTTGCTTTTAAACCAATAAATATCAATGATGTTGTTCTTGCGATTTCCCATTTCTCATCGCAGGCTTGTGGCGAGGATGGCATTCCTCAAAGCGTGATACTTAAAGCCTTACCATTTATTGGTGAACATCTTGTGACTCTGTTTAACTCTTCTTTTGCACGAGGGGTCTTCCCTGGCCTTTGGAAGCAGGCACGTATTGTGCTATTAAAAAAGTGTTCGGCACCTAAAACGCCTAAGGATTTTAGGCCAATTGCGATTTTGTGTTTTCTTCCGAAGGTACTGGAGAAGATCGCCCATGACCAATTGTAGAAATATATCACTACAAATAAGATACTTGATCCAATGCAGACTGGTTACAGAAAAAATCACTCTACGCAGACAGCTTTATTTAAATTAACAGACGAGATAAGGTCAGGTCTTGACAAAAAACTCGTCGCGTTACTTTTACTTTTTGACTTTAGTAAGGCATTCGACACGATCTCTCCCTCTGAATTACTTGCAAGGCTTAGATCGATGGGGTTTTCCAGGACCGCTCTCGTGTGGATTAACTCTTATATTTCAGGAAGGAAACAAATGGTTTCAACACACTTACAAGAAGAATCAGGTTGACTAACAACCAACCTAGGAGTTTCACAGGAATCGGTACTGGGGCCTTTGTTGTTTTGCCTTTACATTAATAACGTACGTGACGCTCTTGGCTCTGGTTGTGTTGAGCACCTACTGTATGCAGATGACCTGCAGATTTATATGCAAGTTCCTTGTGAGAATGTGGATGCAGGTATTCTAATCTTACAGAGGACGGCCAATACGGTGTCGGAGTGGGCGGCTGGTGCTTTACTCACTTTAAATGCTAGTAAGACTAAGGCAATCGTCTTTGGCAGTAATCGTTTTATCAATTCATTTTATGCTGGGGCGCCACGGATGATTGACCTTCAGGGAGGTGCCAGCATTCCTTTCTCTGACATTGTAACGAGCCTTAGTGCTGTGCTTGACTCTAAGCTTTCTTGGGAGCCTCACATTAATATGGTTACAAAAAAATTCAACAGAGTGTTGTATGCTTTGCGGTTTTTCATCGGTACACCACGGAGGCTCTGCGTAAACAATTTGCAACCGCCCTGCTGTTTCCGCATCTTGATTACTGTTCGGTGGTTCTGCTCAATGCTTCTCAGAGCTTGAGAAGAAGAATACAACGACTGCTGAATTCGTGTGTAAGATATATATTAGGTATAAGAATGGGAGCTCATATTTCTTCTTATAGAGCCACGCTGAGTTGGCTGCGTACTGATTTGAGGAGACAGTATTTTATGGCTGTACTTATGTACAAGATCGTGCGCATGAATACTCCGGAGCATCTAATGGATCTTTTCACTAGATGTGTACCCAGGGTGGCTACTAGGAGAAAAATCAAGGATCTAGCGGTGCCCTTTATGCGTACTGAGGTTGGCAGGAATTCCTTCCAAGTTCAAGGTGCGCATTTTTTGAACTCCCTGCCTGCTGAGATTAAACATCTTCCATCTCTCAGCAGGTTTAAAGCAGCGGTGAGAGGGTACTTGCTCGACCTAGATTAATATTTTTTACCATTAATTTATGTTAATTTATTTAATTTATTTTTGTAACGTCCTGTATATAGGTTTAAGGTGCGAGTGTATTTATTGTATGAGTGTTGGCTGAATGGTTGGTCAGTGAGAGTTTTTATTCGATTTTATTTTTGACTGCGTTTCATGCTATTGCGTACGCTTGTTATTTTATTTTATTATGTATTAAATTTAATTCTTTTAAATTTTAATATTGTGACTAATAGATATTGTATGACTGATTTTTATTTATATGATTATTTTTATTTATATTGCATGTATTTTATAATCACTCTGTGAAATCACTTTTATTTATTTTTGTTTGTGACTTACTTATTCAGTATTATTAGATTTAGTGACTGACTGTGATGTTACGTCACAACGTATCTTTTATATTACTTTTTAATTTACAATTTTTAAAATATCTTTTCATTAATATGACATTGATGAACTAATTAAACGGTTATCGAACAATAAAAGAATGTGTTAACCTAAGCAGTAAAGAAAACTTTAAGTTGATATTAAGCAACAAAATTCGTTGTTTCAAAATTACTAAGTCATAAAACAAGCAAGATCCACTTATTTTATAATGAAATCATGTCAAGATAAATCTTATAAAAGCCAACTGCAATTAACGAGAGGGGGCACTACCCCAGGATCATCGTTGGTACCAAGTCGTAAATCCTGTAGTTCAAATTCAAATTCAAATTCAAATTCAAATTCTAATAAAGTTATTGTATTCAATATTTAATTATTTTTACAAGTGTCAATAAATATCTTAAAAGTTTCTTATATTCGACTCGAGTCTTATTTTTTAATCGTGCCTATATCTATTCTTTGTTTGTCTGTATCCAGCCTTCATCTACTTGAATCAATCAAGGTAAGAATATTCAATTTATATATTCTCTATTCAAGTACTCTAAATAAATATCCTGCAATATATTTCAATTTGTGAGAAACGATTTACTCAATTAAATATTGGTGGAGTTCAATTCACCACTAGATTATACATATATTTATCTTTCATAATTATAATTTAATAATAAATTCAATTATTTCAAATTAATTCAAATTCATATTTAAAATCATACAAAAATATTCAACATAATCAAATTATACACTTTTATTTAGTCCTGGTGAAAGCCAGGACTTAACATTTTGGTTCCGGTACGAATTAGTTTGACCGTAACATTTTGGTTCCGGTACAAACTTTTTAATTGAGGAATCGTATTGAATATATTGAGGGATCATTAGAGAAAATTCTCTATATATATATATATATATATACGAAGTGCATAAAAATATATATGAAGGACCAATTATAAATACAGTGTTTAAAAGTGAATTACGAAAACGCAAAAGTGCGTCAAATAAAATATTATATTCCCACGGGCACAATAAATATTATACGCAAAAGTGCGTCAAATAAAATATTATATTTCCAAGGGCACAATAAATATTATACGCAAAATAGCGTCCATTGAATAAATTATTTATACGCGAAGTGCAATATTTAAAGCGAATAGCGTCATTAAAAATAAACACAAAGTGTGTCATTAAATATTAATAGTGTTATCTAAAACAAATAAATATATATACGCGAAGTGCATTATTAGCAAATTGCGTCAATTAATAAAAATATATATATTGTATTTAAATACATATATCATACGCATAGTGCGTAATTAAAATATACAATCGTGAAGTGCGCGATTAAAGATTATTTTCAATTAAAATAATTGAATGAATAAGTTCATACATTCTTAATAATTGTAAAACATTTTTTTTTCATTTCAATTATATTAAAAAGTTTCTTGCATTGCATTTATAATATCAGTAATCTGATACATTAACAATTCATTAAAATCGTGAAAATAACATAATTTTCAATACATAGTTTTGAAAGTGAAATACGTTTCAGTGAATAAAAGAAAACCTGACTCAACATTAAATATTGGAAGTCAGAACAAAACGGCATTTAAAAAAAATAGACGCTGGTAATCAAATAACTGTAAAGAGTATCGAACTCATAAAAATTTTGACTCAGCAAAATTACCGTGTGATGTACTCGCGGGTATTTTCAACAACATTAGGTCAAAGAAAGAAAAGAATTTAAAGCAAAAGTCAGCATTTTTATCTATTTTTAAAGTAGGTCAGTGTCAAAGAAATTTTAAATGCATTATTTTTGGTTAACAAACGATATTTAAAAATATAATCATTAATATTTATAAAATAATATTTCTTATTTTCGTGTTATGTGATCTTTATTGGAAAATAAATAATGAATATTACAAATGAGTAGAATAAATTTTAAAGAGCTATCGGATAATTTAAAAGAAGGGAAAACACAGTGTTTATTATCATACTCTAAATTAGAATTATTTGAAATTTGTCGAAAATTTAAAATATCTACTAAAGAGAACGAAAATATTAATGCTATTCGCGATAGAATCAGAAAATATAGTAAACAAGCAGTTTTAAGAGAGAAAGAAAAAGAGGAAAAACGTATCTACGAAAATATCGATCCATTTCGCAAAAGTACAAAAGTTGCACGTTCTCCAAATAAAACTTTAGACACAACAATTGAAAATAATACATCAAATTTGACGAATATTTCACAAGAAACAATCGAAAATAACACCGCAGATCTAACAGAGGACATAGATATTCCACAAGAAACAAATAAAAATAATAGTCCAAATACAAGCTGTACAGATATTTTAAACAAACAGAATACACCATTAAGTAAATCTACAGGAACAATTCCAAAAATAATTTCCAAAAGTACTAAAACAACACAAAAAAATAATCTACAAGACAGTTTTTTAGACAAATATACTTTAACGAGAGACGTGACGATTTATTCTGAAAATAATACAACAGCAGACGGAATATTTAACGATACAGAAAATTTATCTATCAAACAAGAAAGTTATCAAGATATAGACGAAGAGAATATTCTTGTGGGTAATAATAACAATTCGATTGTTGAAATTGGAAACTTACTAGATAACACAAACATGGCAAATACATCAGGATACTCACTGAAGGAAATTTCAAGATTAGTACCTGAATTTGATGGAAAAAAATTTACCTTTAGAAGATTATATAGAAAAATTAGAAATCGCAAAAGATATGTTAAGTGAAGAAGAACAATCGAAATTTATGAACTATTTAAGATTTAAGGTATCAGGAACAATTCGTACTGCTATAAAGGGTAGTAGAATTGAAACTATAGAAGAATTTATTAAATTCATAAAAAAATTATATCCAGAGATTGATAATTTACACTCTTTATATGCAAAATTAGAACGAATTCAACAAGCAAAGCATGAACCAGTGGTCGATTACATAGAAAGAATAACAAAATTAAGTACAAAAATTACAGATAAAAAGAAAAATGAAAACGGCATAACAAGAGATGCTTTACAACGTTTTAATGATGAACTGGGTGCAAATACATTAAAATATTTTAAAGAAGGCTTAAATAGTGAAATTAGATATGAATTAGGAGAAGTCCAGGATTTTTCACAAGCAACTGAAAAAGCAATAAAAATAGAAAAAAATTTGGAAAAATATAAAGATATTAGAACACAATCGGATCAAAATACAAAAAAAATTATGGTTAGTGATATCTTTGAAAAATCACCGAAACAAATAACATGCTGCCAAATATGTAAAGATATAGGTCATGAGGCGTTATGTTGCAATATTGCAAGTTGTGTATATTGTAAAGAACCAACTCACTCGTCATATCAGTGCACTAATACAAAAGATAAAATAAAATTAATATGCAAATTTTGTAATCAACTAGGACATTCAAGAGGTATGTGTACACTTTTAGATGGCAATGAACAATATTGTCAATACTGCCAAGAAAAATACTCATCAAGTGAGTCGTTGTCCGATTATAAAAAATATGAATTATGCTGGAAATGCAAAAAGAACGGACACAATGCTGAATTATGTAATCAAATTGAAGAAAAGATTAATATACCCACACAAACTTGTGACATTTGTAATCAGAAACACAGCACTACAAATTGCGAAAAATTTAAGATATTTGTAAATCAAATTAAATCAGATGATCAAATAAGATGCCAATTATGTGACAGATGGGGTCACTCAGGTAGAGACTGCAGAAATAATTATAATGGAAATAATCGATATAATAATGAATATGGACAAAGAGGTCAACATAAATTTTGTAGATACTGTAAAACTAAAGGACATAATATAGAGCAATGCAGGAAACGAGATTATCAAAATAAAAAAACTCAAAACAATAATCAAAATATACAATGTCCATATTGTAAAAAATTAGGACACTCACTTGATACATGTTTTACAATTAAAAATTTAGAAAGAAAGCAAGAAAAATTTTTGCACATTATGCAAAAAAACAAATCATACGAATGAACAATGTCAATCGAAAATACTTGAATTAAATAATACACAGGGAAACGCTTAAACTCATCTTGGAGAGAGCGAACAAGAGGAGTTACAAAACAAAAGTCGCTCAATAATTATGAAGACATTCAATATTTTGCAAGAGAACACGAAATTGATTATGAATTGGAAACATGTGACACATTTGAAAATATGGATATAAATAATTTAAGTGTTACATTAAACTGTAGTGTAGAGAAAGAAATGTTATACGATACGATAGAATTTAAACCACAGGTGAAAAATGACTCAAAATTAGTAATAATACATGAAAACAAATCCAAAAATATAAACAATATAAATAAAGAAACTGAAATAAGTTATTCTGAAAATGATATAGATAAAAATATACCAATTTACGTATTTAAACTAGGGGATACATTACAATTTATTGAAATAAAAAATCCATTTACAGACGAAGTATGTAAATTATTAATAGATACAGGTGCTCAACTTAATATAATAAAAGAAAAATTAGTACCACCTAATTCTATTAATGATAATATTAAAATATATTTATCAGGAATTTCAAATACACCTATGAAAACATGTGGTATAGTTAATTTTCCTATAAACAAATTACAAACAAATTTTCATGTAGCGTCGGAAAGTTTTTTCGATACCCTATGACGGAATATTAGGTATAAATGTTTTAAAAGTAAATAAATTAAGATTGGATAAAGGATATTTAGAAATAAATGGGAAAAAATATTACATTCAAACAGACTATAAAGATGAGCAAAATTCAAGTTTAAATTTATGTATACAAAACAACGAAAGAAATGACGCAGCAGTTACTAACATATTTCAATTATTGAATTATATTATGCCTATGCAAGATACTAAATATATAGCTTCGATTACACAATTTTTACAAGATAAAAATGAAAACATAGAAAATCTTATGAAAGATATTAACTGTATTTTAGAAAAAAATCAATTTAAAGATGAACAAGATATAGATTATTATAAATTCCTTTTAAAATTACAAGATAATATAAATTTTAATATTGAAAATAAAGATAAACAATTTCTCACTTATTTTATTGAAGGAGATATTACAACATTAAATATGCAAGAAGAAGAATCTGAAGAAACTACAACACATGAAAAAATAAATCATATGTATGAAGAAAATATCGATCGTAAAGAAAAATTATTAAATAAAATAATTTTAAATCATTTAACCGAAGAAAATAAACAAAGTATAAAGGATCTAATTATACAAAATGAAGATATATTTTGGCTTGAAGGAGAAAAAATGGGAAAATGTAATTTAGAATATCATGAAATAAATTTAACAGATAATAGACCAATATACGTTAAACAATTCCCATTACCATACAAATCAAAAGAAATCGCTATAGAAGAAACACAGAAATTAATAAACAATGATTTAATAAGACCTTCTAAAAGTGCTTACAATGCACCAGCATTTGTTGTAAAAAAGAAACCTGGTATTGATGGAAAACCAAGATGGCGTTTAGTCATAGATTATAGAAAATTAAATGAAAAAACCATACCTGACCCATACTTAATACCATCTATAACAGAAATCTTCGATGATTTAGGTGGAAATAAATACTTTACAACTGTAGATATGGTTTCGGCCTTTCATTGGGTACCAATGAGAGAATCTGATATTCATAAAACAGCTTTTAGTGTACATCCCTTAGGAAGATTTGAATTTAAGGTTTTACCTTTTGGTTTAACAAATTCTCCACGGACATTTATGAGAGTTGCCAATAATGCTCTTGGCGAACTTATAAGTAAAAGAATATGTCATGTGTACATTGATGACATAATAATAGCTGCTAAATCAAAAAAAGAACATAATATCAAATTTAATTTAGTAGCCTCAAAATTAAGAGAAGCAGGACTAAAGTTAGAACCTAAAAAGTGTGAATTTATGAAAGAAGAAGTTATATTTTTGGGACATATAATAAGTGAAAATGGCATAAAAGCCGATCCAAAAAAAGTTGAAGCGGTAAAATTATTCCCAATTCCAAAAACAGTTAAGAATATAAGAGAATTTTTAGGATTGGCAGGATATTATAGGAGATTCATTAATGATTTTGCAAAAATAACAAAACCATTAACACAGTTATTAACAAAAGAAGTAAAATTTATATGGGACCCTGGAAAGCAAGAAGCTTTCGATAAACTTAAAGAAACATTATGCTCTGCCCCATTATTACAATTTCCTCAACTAGATAAACCTTTTATAATAACAACTGATGCATCAGGATATGCATTAGGGGCTATATTATCACAGGGAATAATTGGAGAAGATAAGCCGATAGCATATGCATCAAGGGTCTTGAAAGGACCAGAATTAAAATATCACACATATGAAAAAGAAGCACTAGGTATATTATTTGGCATAGAAACATTCAAAAATTATATCTATGGAAATAAATTTACAATAGTAACGGACCATAAGCCATTACTTTCATTTAGATCAGCAGATAAAAATAATAGAGTTCAAAGATGGCGACTCAAATTAGCAGAATATGATTTTAACATAATATATAAAAAAGGAAAAATGAATGTAAATAGTGATGCTTTATCAAGAAATCCCATAGATACAGTAGAAATAAACGTCGTAACGAGAGCACAAAAAGCTAAAGAAAACGAAAGCAATAATAAAGCAACACCTTTACCAACAAATGAAATGAAAATACAGAAATTAAATGAAGAACGTACACGTATAAAAAAGAGAAACGAGGTCGTCCAAAAAAAATAACTAAAACAATAACAAATCAAGACGTCAAGACTGACGAAAATATTATACAACAAGATACGTGTACAAACAAATCGAATACAATAATATATTCGAAAAATTCTATAGAACATAGAAAAGATAATATTATTCATTTAATTACAACAGAAAAAAAGCCATTAGACGAATTAACAGATAGATATCTCGTACAAAATAATATAAAAATAAATAATGAATTAAAAGACAATGAAATCGAAATAATAAATTTTAAAAAAGAAAAATTTTTATTATGTGCTTAAATATTAAAGAATCATTTATTTTAATAAAAGAAAATTAATAAATAATTTTAATGTATTAAAAAATCTGTTAATTAAAAATAAATGTAATATGTTCAGCATTTCAAAGAATATTAAAATTGTAAACATAAATTGGAACGAAATTGAAGAAATTTTATATGATATTTTTAAAGATACAGATATTAAAATTATTATTTGTTTAAATAATACAGAATATGTGAAAATTGATAACAGAGAAAAAATTTTTGATTTATATCATTCTTCAAGTATAGGAGGTCATTCAGGAGTTAATAGAACTTATAATAGAATTAAAAATAAATACTTTTGGGAAAATTTAAAAACCGATATACAAAATCGAATAAAAAATTGCGAAACATGTCAAAAAAAATAAATTAAAAAGAATTAAAACTAAACAACCAATGATCATAACAGATACCCCAGAAAAAACATTCGATAAAATTTCTTTAGATATAGTAGGACCTTTAAATATAACTAAAAATAATAATAAATATATACTAACAATGCAAGATCATTTATCGAAATTTGTAATAGCTGTTGCACTTAAAGATCAAACTGCAGAGTCTATAGCTGAAGCATTCATAAAAAAATTCATTTGCATTTTCGGTTCACCAAAAATAGTTCTTACCGACAAGGGTGCAAATTTTACAGGTAAATTAATAAAAGCGATTTCAAAAAGATTTAAATTTAAAAAAATTGAGACAACCGCATTTCACCCACAATCTAACGGCGCGTTAGAAAGGGCTCATCATCCCTTATGCGAATATTTGAAAAATTTCGCAGATAAGAAAATCGAATGGGATAATTGGCTTGAACTTGCACAATTTAATTATAATACAAGTGTTCATTCAAGTCATAAATTCACACCACATGAATTAGTTTTCGCCTACCCAGCTAGATTACCATCTAGCGAACCTTTGAAACAATCAGAAAAATTACCAACTTTTAATGATTATATAGAAAAGTTATTAACAAACATGAAAGATATTGCAAAAATAGCTCGAGAAAATTTAATATCATCAAAGGAAAAATCTAAACTATACTATGACAGATCTATAAATCCTGTACATTTTAACATTGGCGATGAAGTCTGGTTTATAAAAGAACCAAAGCCAGGAAAATTAGAGAAAAATCATAATTTGGGACCCTTTGAGGTATTAAAAATTCACGAAAATAGCAATATCACTATAAATTATAAGGGTGGTCCAAAACTAGTTCATGCTAATAAATTAATTTTGCATAAACGTAAAAATTAATATTATTTTCTATTTTCAGAACTTTTCATCCTCTATATAAACATAAGAAAAATGCTGTTTATCATATTTATCTTCTTATCTCTTATCAAGAGTAATTCTGCAATCATCGGTTTCAACTGTGAATCTACAGATCCAATTATTAATACATACTCTTTACTAGATACGGGCGAATGTGATTTTCAACAAGAAAATGTTACTATAAGTAATACAACAATAGAATTACTACAAATTGCAGAATTTAAATCTATAAAAATTATGCAGTGTAAAATAGAAATACAGAGAACAGTATTTCACTGTGGAATGTTCAGCCATTTGGGTACTACAGCTCATGCCTTACAAGAGTATCTTTACGAAATCAGCCATGAAAAATGCAAATTTATACATGAAACAGGAATATTTAAATATGATAATATTCATACAATAGCAGATTTAAAAATAAATTCAACAAGATCTGTAGGAATGGATTTCGCTGGTTCAGTTAAGGATAAAACATGCAAAGGAGCATCTTACACGGATAATTTTGGTTCCTGGGATAACGTACTCGTCCAAGGCCTCATAAGAATAACTCTACTAGAAGAATATGCTCAAGTAAGTTTAAAAAACAATAAATTACGATTAAACTCAGGAACCATATGTAAATTTACGGATGAACACTGCATCGATTCACAAGCAGGCTATACTTTTTGGGAACATTTACCTGCAGAGGAGGGTTTTAAAACAGAATACGAAACCTTATATAGAGGCCCCGCAAAAATAATAAATTCAGCCAATCAAAATCGTATTTATACTGTAAATTCTATTGAGACAACATTTTCATTATCAGCGTTAAATAATATTAACATTTGTAATAGGATATTAACAAAAACTGAACATCCTAAATTATTTATCTTAGACCTTTCATATAATAAATTATTATTTGACAATAATGAAATGAAGAAAGAAGTAACGAACTTAGATATATTTACTTACGTGAATTCTAAATTTGTATATATAGAAAAACATTTTAGGGCTGATCTTAAAGATTTATACTTTAATATCTTAAAAGAAAAATGCGAAATTGAGAAAAAAATAATACGCGAATCTCTATCCCTTGCATCCATAGCTCCTGATGAATTTGCCTATAATATCATGCAAAAACCTGGGTATATAGCTAAACTTGCTGGAGAAGTAGTACATGTGATAAAATGTACACCAGTAGAAGTACAATTAAAACACACAAACAAGTGTTATATTCAACTTCCTGTAACAACAAAAAATGAGACATGGTTTTTAACACCGAAAACACATATTTTATTGAAATCAGGTTCTGAAATAAATTGTAATTCAATCATTCCACAATATTATAAAATTGGGGAAGATTGGATAAACCTTTTACCAAAACCAAGGACAACGAAAAATATTGTAAAAATTTTAAGACCAAATACTCAAACTTCATGGATGCCTAAAAAAAATAACATCACTGGCAACTAGTGGCATTTATTCTCAAGAAGACTTACAGGAATTACAACAACATATAATGTTTCCTTTCGAAAAAGCAGCTTTATTAAATGCTATAGCGAGAGGAATTCAGGGTGAAGAAAATTCAAGAGGAGATTTATTAAGTAATTTACTAACAGAAAATACTTTATCAAATATAGCAGAAAACACCTGGAAAAAATTCATAAATAAACTGACAACATTTGGGTCAATAAGTTCAGCTATAATAATGATTTTAATCATTCTTCATATAATTAAATTAATTATGGATACTATTATAAGAGGATATACTCTTCATACAATATATGGCTGGTCCATACATTTATTAGGAGCCATTTTTAGCTCCATTACGCATTTAATAATTATATTAAATAATAATCAAATGAAAAAAATACCAAGATATGAAGAAATAGAATTAAAGGAAGTGAAAATGGAAAAGCCAGTTATATCAGAACCCATGGTTTTACAATCTACTTTGCCTCGACCAACGCCTCCACCTTTACCAAGTAAATCACCCTATATAACACTACCTTCCACAAGTACATCTACTCCTTCTAAACCAACATCTCAAGAACAAAAAGAGATTCGATTATTCAGTATTAGTCGTAATTAGTTTTAAAAAAAAATATATATATATATAATAATAAATTTCATAATTTAAAAAATATAAAATCAGCCCATAAATGTCGTTCTATTAAATAAGCATTATCATATATATAATCAAATACATATAAATATAGCTGATAATAATTATTTGTTAGTTATATAAAAACAATTAATAAAAATTTTTAATTATGATTCGAAATAGATTACATATACATAATATTCAAATATAATAAAAATTATGCATATTTCATTGTGTTGTGTTACATAAAAGAATGAATGACACTATGCGCGTGTGTCATTCACTAAAACGTGTAAATATCAAATGACATCGTAAGCATATTTGATCTAACAATAAAAAAAAAACAACACATGATGGATACACATCTATAGTAAAGCGATTATATACTTTATTCTATTTATTTTTCTGCGTGTCATTGATTTATATACTTTAGTAAGCACATATTTCATTTAGATTTTTAGATATTATCCATCGAAATCTTAACCTTCTACGAATACATATAAAAAAGATAAGGTGGAAACTAAGATAATAAAAAATTCTTTTTTGTTAATTATCCTTCAAGTTGCATTATTTAGCATATTATTGTTTAAGAAGTAATCTAACAAAAAAATGTAGAGTAATGTTATAATTTTATAAGAGATGACTCTTTTACGAAACTAGAATTTAAAAATTTGATACTTTAAGTTTATTAAGCGGTCATTTTTGCGTTCATTGTAAAACAATCCTTTTGTTTTATTTACTGAATCGTTTCCGATTCAACTTTGTGTGGGAAGGGGTGAATAACACTAATTATATGTCATTCATATATGTTCAAGTTTTATAAAGCATAGCATATTTCAGAAGTATATTTTTTTTTAAATTAAACAAAAAAACAAAAGGATCGTTACAATTAAAATTATACAAATAATTTAAGTAAAAAGTTTATAATTTATCAGGTAACTTATCATTAAAAAAAAATTATTTAAAAATATTTAATACAATTATTATTTTATTTTTTGCAATATAAAAATTTTTACGATTCATCAAATTTGAAATGAATGATAATAAAAAATCTGAATTTAACATTAATATTACAATCTATGAAACTTGTAAATTTTGCTCTTTATATCATTATTAAACAGTGAAAGGTTAAGAAATGTAAAGAAAAAGAAAAAAAAAAAAAAAACAAACAAACAATTTATATTTATATATATGTAATGATTTATGTAACGAGTCAAAAGAAAATCTAAATTGCACATCTACATGTCATTCACCTATATTTTGTAAGACATATCGAATATTGTCATTTTCTCTTGCTGAATTGCATTAGCAATATGTTATTCACCTTTTGTAAAACACACCAAAATCATTGTAAAATACATTTTACTACTTATCATGATGGTTTATGTACAATCTTTGAGCCCCAAGGTGTACGAAATAAAACGTACCCTTGTGTATTAGTAGTTATTTAAATATAAAATATGTAAATTTATCAATTAAGCTTGTAATAATTATCTGTAAATTGTTCGATAACTGTTTTGTTTTCCTTTTTTCTTTCGATTGCCTATCCTTCCGATATGCAATCTCTTGAGCCCCAAGGTGTTACGTCACAACGTATCTTTTATATTACTTTTTAATTTACAATTTTTAAAATATCTTTTCATTAATATGACATTGATGAACTAATTAAACGGTTATCGAACAATAAAAGAATGTGTTAACCTAAGCAGTAAAGAAAACTTTAAGTTGATATTAAGCAACAAAATTCGTTGTTTCAAAATTACTAAGTCATAAAACAAGCAAGATCCACTTATTTTATAATGAAATCATGTCAAGATAAATCTTATAAAAGCCAACTGCAATTAACGAGAGGGGGCACTACCCCAGGATCATCGTTGGTACCAAGTCGTAAATCCTGTAGTTCAAATTCAAATTCAAATTCAAATTCAAATTCTAATAAAGTTATTGTATTCAATATTTAATTATTTTTACAAGTGTCAATAAATATCTTAAAAGTTTCTTATATTCGACTCGAGTCTTATTTTTAATCGTGCCTATATCTATTCTTTGTTTGTCTGTATCCAGCCTTCATCTACTTGAATCAATCAAGGTAAGAATATTCAATTTATATATTCTCTATTCAAGTACTCTAAATAAATATCCTGCAATATATTTCAATTTGTGAGAAACGATTTACTCAATTAAATATTGGTGGAGTTCAATTCACCACTAGATTATACATATATTTATCTTTCATAATTATAATTTAATAATAAATTCAATTATTTCAAATTAATTCAAATTCATATTTATAATCATACAAAAATATTCAACATAATCAAATTATACACTTTTATTTAGTCCTGGTGAAAGCCAGGACTTAACAGTGATATTAATTGTGCAATATTTACATTTATTTATATATATATATATATATATATATATATATATATATATATATATATATATATATATATATATGAGAGCGCGGTGGCGTAATGGATAGAGCTCTTGCCTTCAACGCGGAGGGCATGGGTTCGAATCCTGGCCAGGTACCTCTAACTTTTTTTTCGAAAGAAAATAAGTTTATGTGCCATTTATATCGCGATTCTTTAAAAAATCCGACCTCGTTGAGTATCGGTGGATTGTTGGTTACAAAAGTGGCTGACCATCCACCGGTAGTCAAAGTTTTCGTTATGGTGGGTCTGACAGTCCTAGCCTGATGTAATGTGTTAACGGCATGTCGGAGCTGCAGCAATCGAGTTTTGCTTTTTTTATTTTATCAATATCTTTTTAAATTCTTAAATTAAACAAATATAATGACTTGTCCGCACTAAAGCTATATTTATACAATAATTTTTGTTAGAATAAAAAATCATTTGGACTTGTTATTTTTTTTATGAGCTTGGATTGGAAATTAGATATCAAACTCGACAAACCTAACCTTAAAATACGACATATTGAAAGTTTTTATTATAACTTTGTATGTATAATATTTTGGTGGATTTCTTGAGTTGTCCGCACTAGAGTTTAATCTTACAAATTTTTTCTTTGTAGCAAAGACACTCGATTAAACGCATCGTTTATCCATAAGTTAAGATTGGAAATATTATTAGAAGGCGGACAGCTTCGTCATGCTCTTAAACAGATGCCGGGCGGGGGACTTCCTCGACTTCACCATATATAAAAGGTTAATCATATAGAGGACAATATCCTTTATATATTAATCTTTTAAAAAAAAAATATAAATATATATATATATATATATATAAATATATATATATATATATATATATATATATATATATATATATATATATATATATATATATATATATATATACACTTTTATAACATTTCTTGCAATATTTATTGTTTTTATATTTACAAATTGTATTACACGTTTTTGTACTCTTATACAAAATAAAATAATATCTATCTATCTATTGAAGAATGAATTATTATTGATATTTGCCAATAATGAAAAAATAAAAATTAATTATCTCATTAATACAATTAAATATACTAATAGAAATTGATTAATTTTAAAAATAAAATTTATTTATTTATTTATTTATTTGTTACTATTATAATAATTATAATGTTAAAAAATAATGTATTTTTTCGTTTTTACATATTAATATTTATTAAAATGACCATTTATAATTATATTTATAATTATAATATAAATATATTTAAAATGGTCAACAATAATTATGTACTATGCAAAGATTTGTAAAAGATAATTAAGTAAGATTTTCACTAGATTTCTTTACCGGAACCCTTTCAAAAAAATGGGACGAAATCCGTCGTTGATCCTTATGACGAGACATTGGGATTCCCTGTCAGAATCTAGTTAAATTCAACTTTGAATTCCTTCACAGGTTATTGTTATATATCATAGTAAAAGAAATCAATAAAGTAGAAATTTTATAAATTTAATTGTATCTTCCTTGTTTTTAAATTGTGTTGGAGCTCCATCACCCCAATAAGCTAACTGCTTTATCCAAGGATATTCTTGTTTGATAAAATGAAGTATTTTTTCTTGAAATGCATGTATAGAATACACTTCATGAATTTTAGTGTCAGGTATAACACAAAAACCTTGAATGTTAACTTAATTACTGATAAAATATTTATAATACAAAGCAGTACCAAATAATGTGGCTGACGAGTTACTAAAATAAAACCCCTGAGTAGAGTTTTGAGCACTGTAAATATAATTTTCTGCGACGTTTATAACAAAAATTCTAGTATATGATTCGATTTCTTTTCAAGATTGAGAATAATGTTGTTCTGATTAGAGAAAATAAAATCATGATCAGTCATATAATATATGTTTTTAACTGTAAAATAACTCTTCAAAACTTCAGAATGAACTTTATAAAATTCTTTAAGAGCTATTCTATTAAAAGTACTACTTTTACCTTCAACGTTAACATTAGCCCAGTTGGTATACTTTATATTACAATTGCTGTTAGTATCATTGTCATTACAAAAAATTGTAATAACTTAAAATTTTTTTGGGCATGATCACATTCTTGCAGCATATAATTTTTATTTTCTATTGAACATAAAGAGGCTTTAATTATTTCTGTATAATACATATTTGGTTTAACAGCTGAAAGTTTAAGCTTCAGATTTTGATGAATAACTCACACACAAATATTGTGTGTGCCAGGTTCTCTAGCAAAATAACATTGTTTTAGGTTGAGTTTATAAAAAAATGCCAAGCATAGAAAGGTAGAAAATTTGTTGTTTTTTTTAACCAATTAACATATAGGTCTTTTATGTCATGCATCATCATTTTATTTTGAATTATTCCGGAAGGTTGACCTGCATCTTTCATTTCAAGTGAATGTAAAATACCAGCATTACAGTTTTCCAAATTTTTTATTTTTAATCCAACAATTTTTAAAATATCTCTACTACAGCCTTCAATTTTTACTAATTAAAAGCCTAATATAGAGATATTTTGAAAAATTTTTGAATAAAGATTAAAAATTTGGAAAACTGCAATGTCGGTAGCTATGTATAAATCATATACACTATTACATCACCTTAATGCATTCTTTAACCCCACTGCACGTCAAGCTGCTCATATCACATGAATAATATTCTTTGATTTCTTCTCTTACTTCGATTGGAACAAATACCCCTAAAAATAAAATTATGCATGTAGACAGGATACCGATTAAGATTATGAAAAAAGTAATTATTATTTTCAAACTCAAAAATGGTGAAAAGAAATTCATTGTAAATATTAGGGTGGATCCAAAATTCAAAAGTTTAAAATGATTGATGCAATAGTAAGCAAAAGTTAATGTGAACCCGTAGAAATACTCTCAGACGCAAAGATAGGTATTTTAAATTCTTAGCCTCTCTCAAGATCAATAAAGTTTTATATTTCTTCTTATATTCAATTTTACCCTTACTTTTCAAAGTTTTTTATCATAACTTTTTAAAACATAATTATTGATTCAAAATTAAAGTAATAGTAAATGTCAACTGCAGAAATTTTAGTAAAAGTGTATAAATATTGGCGTGTAAAAATGTATTATATGGCGTGTAGAAATTTCAGTAAAAGTGTATAAGTGCTAAATAGTTAAAATTTGTATACTCTGGCAATTTGAATTCTATTTTATAATTTTTTTTCTCTAACTGTTGAAAATCCAATATTGTCATCTTAGCTCTGCCAACAAGAAAATGATTGTAATTTACAACCTACAATATTATTTTAACCTGCAGATGTACATTAACTTTTTCTCACCACCCACACAGCATGGAAGATTTCACTGAAATATTTGGAAATCTTCCACTGAAATATTTCAGTAGAACCTTCAATGCAGATTCTAGGAAGTCTTCACAGAATATTTCGAAATATTTCACTGCAATCTTTCATTGAAAGCTTCCAGGAATATTCATGGAATATTTCAAAGGAATGTTCAAAAATTTTTTCGAAATATTCCATGAAATATTTACAGAAGATTTCTGGAATATTTCATAAAATATTACATGCAATAATTGTAGAATATTCCAGTGGAATATTCCATGGAAGATTTCAAGAAGATTTTATAAATATTTCGCTGGAAGATTCCGAAAAACTTCACAATCGTACAGCGGAATATTACATAAATCTTCCAGAAATATTTCACGGAATATTTCACAGGAAGATTCCCGTAAAATATTGCATGAACAATTCCAGGAAGATTCCATAAATATTTCGCTGGAAGATTACGAAAAATTTCAAAATCGTACAGCGGAATATTATATAAATCTTCCAGAAATATTCCACGAAATATTTCACAGAAAGATTTAAGTAATCTTCCAGTGGAATATTTCATGAAAAATTTCAGGAAGATTCAATAAACATTTAGCTGGAAGATTCCAAAAAACTTTAAAATCGTATAGCAGAATATTACATAAATCTTCCATAAATATTTCACGAAATATTTCACAGAAAGATATCAGTAATCTTCCGGTAGAATATTCCATGAAAGATTTTAAATAGATTCCATAAACATTTCATTGGATGGTTTCGAAAAACTTTAAAATCGTACAGCGGAATATAACTGAAATCTTCCAGAAATATTCCACGAAATATTTCACAGAAAGATTTAAGTAATCTTCCAGTGAAATATTGCATGAAAGATTCTAAAATGATTCCATAAAGTTTCCGTTGGAAGGTTGCGGGGAAGATTACAGGAGGTTTTCAGTGACGCCGATAGGGGGATATTCGTTAAATGGGAGATTCATCCCCAAGCGGTTGGAAGATACTTTACTTACTATATAAGCGATAGGATATCGGCGCTTCGTTGTGTACAGTCGAAGCGATTATGTAAATGCGATTTTATAACTAAATGTTTATGTATGCGTATATGTATTGATGTATAAGTTTAATGTGTTATTATATAATATATATACTATCCCCTCACAGCATTTTATAACCTTTCATGAAATATTCCAGAAATATTTCGGGGTTGATCGAAAACTCTGAATCTTTCATCTAAATCTTCCAAATATCTTTCAGCAACATTTCACGAAAGATGTAAGATTACCCAAACCTTCCATTAGAATATTCTCAAAATCTCTCAAGAATGTTCCATGGAATATTCCAATGTGAGAAAAATCAAAGACATACGAATATTAAAGGAATATTTCATGAAAGATTTGTGAAATATTCCAAATCTTCCGTGCCAATAATCTGCGAATTTTCCATAAATATTCCACAGAATATTTTACGATAGATTTATGAAATCTTCCAGAAATATTTTATGGAATATTTCATGAAAGATTCCTTAAATCTTTTGTGCATATTCCGTGAAAGGTTCATGAAATGTTTCAAATCTTCCATTCCAATATTCCGGAAATCTTCCATGAATGTTCGAACGTAATATTTCATGAAATATTCCTGCAATATTCCTGAAATATGTCAATGAAAGATTTGAGATGACCTAAGTCTTCCAATGAAATATTTTTGGAATCTTCCTACAATATTCCATGGAATATTCCAATATAAGAAGAATCAAGGACATACGAATATAACAGGAATATCCTATGAAAGATTCCTGAAATATTTTAAATCTTCCGTGCCAATATTCCGGGAAGTTTCCATAAATGTTTCATGCTGAGTGGGGCATTACATCAATGTTTTAAACTTATGAATTTTTTATCCATCCGAATAAACACATTCGTTTTATTTCATTTTATTAGTATATAGTATAATAAATCTCAAAATAAATAAGTCATTATCATCAAAAACATTAAAAAAACGTCTATATATGTGTATATATATAGACATTTTATAGACAAACTGAATCATGATATATATATATATATATATATATATATATATCATGATTCAGTTTGCGTTAAAGAGATTAAACTACTTATGACACTCGTCTTTATAAAAAATCTTTTATCATTTAATATTTTACAATAAATTATGTTAGATTTAACAATAAAAAAAAAATTGAGTAATATTATTATTAGTTTGTATACTTAAATTTTATTAAATCATACTTATTATTTCCTACCTTCAATAGTATATTGTGTAACGAGTAAGGTTTAGTTGACTATTGCGCACGAGCGTAGCGAGTAGCGCCATTGTCCGAGTGGCGCAATAGTCAACTTAACCGAACGAGATTCACATACCATTTTTTCTCATAAGTGCTGGGTGTAAGAGAGAGAGAGAGTGACATGTTAGGGCACGGAAAGGGGGGGGTTGGGGGGGGGGACTTCGCCCCTATATATGATTTACATATTAATTTAAAAAAATTAATATGTAAATCAAAAAAAAGCATTTCATAAAAATATTATTTTTTGCATCGCCAACAACTTTCATCAAGAAGCTAGCACACAAATGACTCGAAGCAACTCGTGCACGTTCTAGCGTGTTTTGTTTCCTTTCGGTATAGCATTCTTTTACTTTCTCTCTCTCTCTCTCATATCTGCCGTAAGACTGACTCGTAAACACGTTCTTGCGTGTCTTGTTTTCTTTCGATAAAGCATTCTCTTTCTCTCTCTCTCCTATCATCTTCACCCGCGCGACGCTACTTATGCATATACAAACAAAATCGTGGTTTTCTTTTTTTCATTACTTAACGGATTTGCGTGACGTTATTTTTATAACTTAACGTTTTTTACTAGAACACACGCTTCAAAGACAAAACACACGCGGCACGAGCTATTAGCTACTTACCACCCCGAAAACGCATGCGCTATAGGCCACTTACTCAGCACATATGAGGAACAAATTTTTTGCATCTCAGCTTTTTATCAATCCTCAAAACTTTCGAAAAAAGTAATCATATCATTAGATAAAAACTATAAAAAATTACTAAATATTTAAAATTAACTTTAATATTTTATTAGAGAATATGTAAAATATCTGTTTCTTTAATTAATTTCAAGTTTGTTTTTTTTACTACACATTAATTTTTATTTATTTTTTAGTAAAAAAAATCACCTTAAAAATAAAACAATTATTAATTTTTTTTTTGTATGCGTTTAAAAAATATTAATAATTTTAAATATTATTAAGTTTTTATGTGACAATATGTGATGAATAAAAGTTTAGTGTACTATTATACCTAAAATAAGAAACTATTTTAAGATATAAATTAGTTTCTTAGTCAGTAATACTTTAAATGTGCTTAAATGCTGCTTTGATATTTTTATTCTTTGACGAAAATATTTCCAACATCAAGTTGAAGTTAAATCAAAGGGGAGTCATGTTTATTTAAAATATTATCCCCCCTATATATTTTAAGATAAATAAGGTTATACGTATAACTATAAAGTTGAGGAAATTTTTTAAAAAAGTATTTGTGTCATGCCATTGAAAAAAATTATGAACTAATAATCTCTTAATACTTGCCAACATTTCCTCTTAATTTTTTAGCTTTATGAAACATGTATAAAGTACATTTGAAATATGTTTTAACATTTTTGAATGTCAAATCTTCAGGTACTAAGGTCAATAAAGTAATCTTTTCATCAACCGTTTATGAATCAAATTTAGATTGAATATTTAAAATTATTTGTTTGAACCAATAACTTTAAATTATGTGGGTTAGAATGAGAGTGGTATAAGTCACATACTTCTAGTTTTGAGATTTTGGATGTTAAGAAGAGGCCAAACTATCTTTCTTTGTCTAATAGTGTTTTTCATCATTTATCTAAGCACCATTGGCTGTTACACGAAAAAAAGGCAACCCCCGCTAGATATTAATATAATGGTTAAATTTTACAATAGAAACAAAATAATTTAATCATGTAGTTTTTTAATAATATAAGACCTACCAAAACAGATATGTTATATTTTAGATTTTTAGTAGGTCTTATATTATTAAAAAACTACATGATTAAATTATTTTATTCTTATTATAAAATTTAACCATTGTACTAGTATCTAGCTTGGGCTGTCATTTTTTTAGGGTTACAGCCAATGGTGTTATATAAATTATGAAAAAGACTATTAGAGAAGGACAGATAGTTCGGCCTGCTCTTAAAGTTACAAATCAATAAAAAATCAGAAAAAAGTTTTTTTAAATTATAGTGCATTGGATGGATATATTATAACGTTTTTTCTTATAATTCACCCCAACATGAAAGCATTGTTTCGATTTTTTTTATTATAAAAAAAACATTTTGCCATTTGTGACTTATGCCATTTTCATTCTAATTCAAAATTTCAAAGTTGTGTTCATGGACTTATGACATTATTATTTTTAATAATAAAAACAAGAGAATTCAATTGTCGGTTTATAGGAATGTGAAATAGCATATTTATTTCATGTGTCCTCTATTAAAGGCTATGAAATAATGTATACAAAAACTTAAAATTTATTTAGAACATCTTCAAATAATAAATATGATTTAAAATTAAAATTCCATTGAAATGTGACTTATGCCATTTTCATAATTAACCCTTTTACATTTCTGTTAAGTGCCATTCTTACGGTGCTCATAATATTAAAGGAAAAATACAAAAAAGACACTTTATTTCCAAAAATAAGTGTTAAAAAAACAAAATTTAGTGCTAAAAAAACAAAATGTATCACTAAGATTTTTTGAAAATGTGACTTATGCTACTCTCATTCTCACCTACACAATTGAGAGTTGTTAAATATTATTAAACTTTGTGACGTGGTATTTTCACGCCACAATAATTTTTTTTGTTTTTTTTATTTATTTAAAATGATTATTTGTTAAAAACCTGTTAAATAAAGTCATACATAATTCCCCGAGCGAGTGAATTCATAAAATAATAATCACCATACTCGTGACAGCAACAGAGGCCACCGTAAGAAACCAACAGACAAATAATTCTGTTGTGTTCTTGTTTTCGGTGCTGAGCCCTGGATGTACACAGCTGATCACATAACCTATTGCCAAGTAGCCATGTACGTTGGACTACCGGCTGACGGCACTGACGAAGAAACAACTATGCACATATACACTCACGAGACACACAGAGAGCCCCGAGCAGACGATTCTCATAATCAACCGTCCAGGAGGTGGCGAAACGGCGCCGACGGCACAAAATATATATAAACACGTGCTCGCGCGAATATGTTATTGTGGCGCTCACGTAGAGTTAGTTAAAAGGTAGAAAGAGAGAGAGAGATAGATAGAAATAGACTCAGAAAATAATTAAAGTCGATAAAGTAGGATAAACGCGTATGGTAAAAAGATAACACATGTATAAAAAATTTAATTATAATAGAAAGAGATGAAAGATTAACTGATAGGAATTGTAATGAGTCATATTATAGGGGATGCGCAAAGACTAACTATATTCAAACGCAATTTAAATAATAATTTCTGTTTGCTTGTCGTAAATATCTTTTTGTATATTTTTATAGATAGCGCTACAGTACAAATGAATAAATTGACATGGAAATTATACGAAATAATTAAAAATGAAAATCATTAATAAAATAAAGATTTAAGCGAATCTAAAAATAACAAATAATCAGAAATTATTGTTTATAATATTAATTAATACTCGTTTATATTATTCGATAAAAATGAAACTTTTTATTGTAATGAGACAAAGAATTAATTATTTATAGAGAAAATAAGATAAACTGTAATCAAATTAAGCGCGCAGATGGCGTAACAGGTATATTGTAAAAATACTACACTAGTAACAGGAAATAACCTGTAATTTGACAAGCGAATAGTAGACTACACCAGAATAAAATGATGAAAAGAACCTTACTTAATTAGTGAGTCGCGAAATAGACTGAGATAATAGAGGTAGCGTAGTAAGAGTAATAAAGAGAGCAATAGAGTAGGAGAAGTAACCAACGCTCTGCGTTCACTTCCTTCTTCTTCGTGCCTTATTATCGTTTCGTTAGCCTTCCTGCATAGTTACCTTAAAACATTTTTTTCTAAAAGCTACTTTGTTACTTGTTACTTTGTTGATTGTTACTTATTAAAGTTATAGTTATTTAATTATCATTGTTAAGTTTCTCTCGGTTGTTGTTAAAGATTGAAGACCATTGTTATTAAGTTTCTCTTGTTATTTGTTGATTAAATTCGGTTGCGCGGGGATATTTATATCAGTCGCCAAAGCCGGCCATTGTACCAGGGGCTTGTAGCAGCGATCACCAGCCATCTTGATAGATTATATACAAGGATTTTCGGGGTTTTGAGGTTGTTCATTGAATTGAGAGATTATTAAAAGATGGCTGAAGTAGAGCGTAGCAACGAGCAGAAAAAGGTATAATTTGTATTAAAAATTATTTTTTTTTTTAAATTGTGATAAAGAAGCTAATAGTGCGCGAAGTTAAAAAAATAAATTCTCTCTGTCTCGTGTCGAATTAATAGTGGCGTATAAATTTATGGAATTTGCTGCTATTATTTAATAACTAAGAGGTTAGAAATTTAATTAGTTCTCTTTTTGTCGGGATTCTTGAAGATTCTAGCGCAAAAGTCACGGCAGGCTATACAAATAGCCACGTGGTTCCCTAACCTAAAAAAATAATTCGCGGTCAGCATTGTAGCGTAGCGAAAATTTAAAGTGTTTGTTTTATTTAAATAGTGAGATAAAATTTGTTATTAAATTGAATGGTGAAAATTAATTGTGAGATTTCATTTCGTATTCCTAAACTAAAATATCGAAGCGTAAGAAGAAATTTGGCAATTTAATAAGTAAAATTTCTATAAAGATGACTATTTCTTTCTATTAAAGTATATTGGATGAAAATACAATTTCAATTATTTATATTTTAAAAATAATAATTCATAATTAATTCTAGAAACTTTTTTTTTTTTTTTTAAGTTTTCTTTTACTTAACTTTTGTCTTATTGAATGTATAAAATTATCCATTTCTTATCAACTTAGTATTAATTAAAGATTCATTTTAGTGGTGGAAATTCTAACTTTGCGAGAGATTAAGAAAAGATTGTGGTTTGATAAATTCTTTACAAACTATTTTTCTTTTTGATAACTTTTCTTTGATTAATAATTCATTTTCTTACAATTGTGAGGATAGTAAATTATTAAAAGTAAATAATTTTAAATATATTAAAAATCAAAAGTCATAGTAATTTAGTTTCTGGATATTTATATATACGAAATATATATATTACGTTGCTAATACCTCGCTTCTACAAAAGGCCTACTGAAGATTATAGAGAGAAAGACTCAGAAGAAACTCTATACTAGCGCCACCAATTGGAGAATTGCGTAATCTGGGATACGCACTGCTGTTCGAGCCCTACCCTTACATAACCTAAAATATATATTGAGCACGTGTGGCATACGTTACTCAATTTTTTTAAATATTAAATAGATTCAAATTATTATTATTGCTTACTAGTTTAAACTAATAATTTTCTTTTCTATAATTTAATATATATTTTAATTGATTTCAATATTTCCTTATTATTTTAATTTGATCTAGATTTATTTAAAGAATTTGTCTTATAAAGGAATGTGTCTATGGCTTAACTTAAACTCTTTTAATTGAATTACTTAAAGTTTATTTAGTGAATTTTACTCCTTATAATTAGACATTTATTAATTTATTCATTGAAGTGATCTTATAATTGGTTAGAATACTAAAGGTAGAGTATTTAATTCCCTTGTTATATTATTATTAATTTTGTAGGCTGGTGAATCTCATAATTTGGGAATTATAAGCCAATTATTATTTCGTATTCAATTAAATATATTTATAATCTCCCAAATAAAAAACCACCCTTACAACTTTGGCAACACCACATTATGTGTACTGACTAACTCTTTAAAAACTTCATTTACTACAATCTGAATAATATTTACACCTATCTCAGCTGCACGTTCTTTACTAAACTTTTCTCGTTTAAAAGGAGGTATATCTAAAACATCAAATACCTTTTCTAACTTATGTTTTTTCTGGTTATTTGAAATAAATACAGATCCTGTTAAACTTTGACTAAATCCAGGTTTTTTTTGCAATGAAGTAGTATCAGTTTATAATGTTTGACTTTTGGAAAGAACAAGTTTTTTATATTCTTCAATTTCAATACTTACAAGGAAAGTACCCGACCTTCGGGAAACGGATTTGGTTGAAACTGCAGGATATGATTGTTTGATGAAAAAAACTGAACGCGTATTTTTTCTTTTCTCTAAATAGGCCCCATAGACGGAGATATAGAAATTTTTTCGAAAATATAATAAAAAGAAGCATTTATATGATCTTGAATAACCAAACAACTAAGACTTTTATAAAAACATGTATGGAAAATAAAATAAAGTACAAATTAAATGCTTTAATTTGAGCTGTGTTGCACTAAGAAAGTTTCTGACGTTCAAAAGTTGTGCCTTATTGAAAATTACTACATATTTGTTAATATTTTTAGCGTGTAACATATCAATTTTTTACGTTATTTCATTAGTATATTTTAATCACCTGTAACTCTTGAACCACAGAAGCTTTTTCAATGCAACAAAGCTTAAATCAAAGCATTTAATCTGTACTTTATTTTATTTTTCATACATTTTTTTGTAAGAGTCTTAGTTGTTTGATTATTCAAGATCTTATAAATGCTTCTTTTTATTATGTTTCCGAAAAAATGTCTATCTCCGTCTATGGGGCCTATTGAAAGAAAAGAAAAAACATGGGTTGATTTTTTTTCATCAAAAAATCATATCCTGCAGTTTCAGCCAAATCTGTTTCCCAAAGGATTGCTCTTAAAATTACTCTCCTTGCTTGTTTTTTCTTACAAATATCACATACACTAGGACCGGGATAACTGGCCGCTGTATAACTTGCCGCGAGAGCCTTTTCTCCTTCGTACGCAAACAAACATCGGCTCCCACTACCTCTTATACGTATATATCTTGACTACACCTCTCCGCTCAAAGAGTAAGAAAGAAAGAAAAAGATATAGCGTGCTTGTCAATAGAAGGGTTTCACAGTAACTAGTCTTTTCTGAATTTTGTTCCCATGCAGCCTCGTGCGCGGCAAGTTATCAAGGTCCCACTGTACTTTGTGGTCTAAAGAAAATGTTACTTTATGAATATCTTGTGAATAATCTATAGATGGTTTTTCTAAATAACTTGAATTTTTATTCATTTTGTCCCTGTTTTCTTTGAAAGGGTCCGCACAAGATTCAAATTATTTATTGAAATTGTCAACTTTGACTTAAAAACTTCTGAAACAATTTTTTCACAGTTTATTTCTAGGAATAATATCATCATCACAAGCTTGCTTGAATTTTTTTGATAATTCTAAACTAATCAATCTCAAACAAGTTCTAAATTTTTTAAAATGTTGGTTTTGAGGATGGCAACACTCATTAAGAGAGCTGATGATAATCATAAAGGGTACCCCCCGTTAAGATAGTCAAAATTGCCCTGTCCCTGAAATTTTTGTTTGACCTGGTAACTTTGTTTTAGATCGAAAATAAATAGTTTTCGTCATATTTGCAGACCGCGACCTCCCTCCCCCTGTCCACAGCATGAAAAACATGACTTTTTCACTATTTATTTTTTTTTCCAAATCTAGTCACTAAAAAAACCCAAGAAAATCGTGCTTATAGTTTGAATGTTTACAGATCTTGTAGAATTTTTTCATACAGGTTTGATGATGTTATATAACCTAAAAGGGTGAAAAAAAATTCAAACCCTTCCTATTTTCACGAGAAATGCGGTACAGGGCCAATTCTTGCAAAAAAACTTGTATTTTGTTTGAAAGTACCTGCCTGAATTTTTTCAGATATTTCCTGGAGGTGCGCCATAGTTAAAAATTCAAAAAAACTCATTTTTTGGACGTTTTGGGCTGATTTTAGCTCATTTGCAGACTTTGTATTATTATTTATACTATAAAATTATATTCTAGAACTTTATTTATGAATTTAATAATGCAATGAAGTCAGAAAAATAAGATTTACAAATATTTGCATCATATTTTTGTACGAATCCACATTTTAGATTAGGTGTTTAAACACTACTTTCATGTTTTTGTTGATATTTCACTGATATATATATATATATATATATATATATATATGTGATAAAATCTTTTACATATTATATTACTTTAATAAAAGAAAATGTTTTGATAAATAAGTCATTTCACAGGTACAGCTATATTAAGTACGGTCAAAATATCAACTTGAGATTACATATGAGTTAATGAATTTATATTTTGAAAGTTAAACTTATCAATACAAACATTAGAATCATGATTTAATAATATGAACCTTGGCTTTAGTATTTTTAACGCCATGTAATCTAAATCTGCACTTAAGTCACACTTTTGCGAGAGCTACGTGGTCTATTTTTACACTGTGTAAAAAAATGTGAGCATGCGAGTACATTAAAATCTTGTTTATATATCTCATATTAATATTACAATATTAAATATATTTTTATTAAAAAGCGCATATTATTCGCAATCATTTTATGACATTTCCAATTGTTTTAAAGATTATAAATAAAGTTTGCACTTATGTCATGTATTGTATTATATTATCTCCATTGACATAGGTACAAATTTAGTAACGTAACTCGAGTAACAATCGTTAGGCTGGAAGTTATAGTCTTTACTCAGTTAAAGACTATAAAAATTAAAAATCAGCATTTTTCTCAACATTGAATCAGGGATATAAATTCATTTTTAATATCTTTAATAGGATTATTCAATTAATAAGTAAGTGTATTAGAAATATTGAATATTCATAAAAAGTGGATTATCATTTTATTTGTTGATTTTATTCGATAGAAATAAATCCTTACCTAATATATAAAATTAATAAATATAGGATTTAATTTTTTATACCAATATTCGTAATACTGTTCCTATACTAATATTCGTTATTTTATTTACAGAATATTTTACATGTTACTCTTCTTTAGTAATGAAATAGCGTTCAACATAATGTTTTTTTATGGCTCGAATTTATAGACCCAACTCAAGTCTAAGGCTAGAAGTTATAGTCGTTACTCAGTTCTCAAATATTCTATCCTTGTTCTTCTCATGGGAAAAGGGTGAAAAGAACATATATAGAATATCTGAGAACTAAGTAAAGACTATAACTTCCAGCCTAACGATTGTTACTTGAGTTACGTTACTAAATTTGTACCTATGTCAATGGAGATAATATAATACAATACATGACATAAGTGCAAACTTTATTTATAATCTTTAAAACAATTGGAAATGTCATAAAATGATTGCGAATAATATGCGCTTTTTAATAAAAATATATTTAATATTGTAATATTAATATGAGATATATAAACAAGATTTTAATGTACTCGTATGCTCACATTTTTTTACACAGTGTAAAAATAGACCACGTAGCTCTCGCAAAAGTGTGACTTAAGTGCAGATTTAGATTACATGGCGTTAAAAATACTAAAGCCAAGGTTCATATTATTAAATCATGATTCTAATGTTTGTATTGATAAGTTTAACTTTCAAAATATAAATTCATTAACTCATATGTAATCTCAAGTTGATATTTTGACCGTACTTAATATAGCTGTACCTGTGAAATGACTTATTTATCAAAACATTTTCTTTTATTAAAGTAATATAATATGTAAAAGATTTTATCACATATATATATCAGTGAAATATCAACAAAAACATGAAAGTAGTGTTTAAGAGCAGGCCGGATTCGCTGTCCTTGTCTAATTGGCATTTTTGTTATTTACTCAAGTATTAATCGGTGTATCTGCAAATTGAAGGTTAAGCGCAATAGATATTATTATTACAAATATTTATGCACTAAGAAAAAAAATCTATCGCTTTGTTTTTGAGAAAAGTAAGGAACGTGAAAATATTATAAACATAATCTTTTACTTCGGCGTTCCTTACTTTTCTCAAAAACAAATCGGTAGATTTTTTTTTTCTTGTGCATAGATATTCATTATAATAATATCTATTGCGATCAACCTTTATTTTGAAGATACACCGATTAATACTTGAGTAAATAACAAACAACTCAATTGTTACTCGGTCGGTATCAGGTTCTACTCCGGCCTGCCGTTAAACACCTAATCTAAAATGTGGATTCGTACAAAAATATAATGCAAATATTTGTAAATCTTATTTTTCTGACTTGATTGCATTATTAAATTCATAAATAAAGTTCTAGAATATAATTTTATAGTATAAATAATAATGCAAAGTCTGCAAATGAGCTAAAATCAGCCCAAAACGTCCAAAAAATGAGTTTTTTTGCATTTTTAACTATGGCGCACCTCCAGGAAATATCTGAAAAAATTCAGGCAGGTACTTTCAAACAAAATACAAGTTTTTTTGCAAGAATTGGCCCTGTACCGCATTTCTCGTGAAAATAGGAAGGGTTTGAATTTTTTTTCACCCTTTTAGGTTATATAACATCATCAAACCTGTATGAAAAAATTCTACAAGATCTGTAAACATTCAAACTATAAGCACGATTTTCTTGGGTTTTTTTAGTGACTAGATTTGGAAAAAAAAATAAATAGTGAAAAAGTCATGTTTTCATGCTGTGGACAGGAGGAGGGAGGTCGCGGTCTGCAAATATGACGAAAACTATTTATTTTCGATCTAAAACAAAGTTACCAGGTCAAACAAAAATTTCAGGGACAGGGCAATTTTGACTATCTTAACGGGGGGTACCCTTTATGATTATCATCAGCTCTCTTAATGAGTGTTGCCATCCCCATTAAAAATTTTTTTTCTCTTTAATGAATAAAAATTATCGGAAATTAAAAATGCTATTTTCATTTCCATAAGAAGAACAAGGATAGAATACTAACTTGATAACTGAGAATTGAGTAACGATTCTGGCCTAAAACTTTTAACTTAAAACAGGAAATAAGAGTCTCTTAATGTCCTTGTCTAAATGGCACATGCACAGGACCTCTGTTTATAGCAGGTTTCTATGCGTTCTCTTATAAAGAAACGTATTATTTATTTCTTAATAAAAACATTTGTTTTATGGAATTATTATACTTACCAGGAGAGTGTCTGAGTTGCGGGTCGCCGATCTTAATCAAACTTTGGAATAAGTATTTAGGTACCAAAATATGAGTAAAGCCACAGCAGTACGGTCAAACGCTTCGAAAAACTGAAGTTATGGACGATTATAGTCTTATTTTTAGAAAAATATGAAAAAAGAACTCCTAATTAAAGTGTAAATAATTCTGTCTAAAAATGTCTTTAATAAATCCACAATAACTAAAATGAAAGCAGAGAAAGCAAGCTTTAATTTGCTGGTTTCCGAATCAAAAAATAATAATTTGAACTAAAGTTATGCTTGTTTGAAGTTGAGCAGTAAGAGTACCAAAAATAGTCTAAATCTTGAAGGATGGTGATTTTTAGTTCTCTTTTGCTGCTTAACTTTAAATAAGCATAACTTTAGTCTAATTATTATTTTTCGATCGGAAATCAGCCAATTAAAGCTTGCTTTCTCTGCTTTCATTTTAGTTATTGTGGATTTATTAAGGACATTTTTAGACAGAATTATTTACACTTCAATTAGGAGTTCTTTTTTTATATTTTTCTGAAAATAAGACCATAATCGTCCATAACTTCAGTTTTTCGAAGCGTTAGACCGTACCGCTGTGGCTTTACTCATATTTTGGTACCTAAATACTTATCCCAAAGTTTTATCAAGATCTGTGACCTGCAACTCAGACACTCTCCTGGTTAGATTTAAGACTCAAATTGATAGACCTAACTTAAGTAAAGATTGCTACTCAAACCTTATTCCGTCTTTGTCTCTCTCATGATAAGAAAAAAGGACAGATGATACAATCGTTACTTGAGTTGAGTCTATGAATTCAAGCATAAATGTTAATAAAAGCAATAAAATTAAACTTGATTGAAACCTTAAGAAAAAGCCGAACTATCTGTCTTTGTCTAATAGCGTTTTTCATCATTTATGTAAACACTATCCGGTATAACAAGAAAAAAATAGCAGCCCCCGCTAGATATTAGTATAATAAGTAAATTTTGTAATAACAACCAAATTTTTTACCGCATAGCTTTTGACTAATTAGAGACCTACTAGCAATCTAGAATATAACCTATCTTTTTTTGGTAGGTCTCTAATTATTCAAAAACTACGCAGTGAAAAAATTTGGTTGTTATTACAAAATTTACTTATTATACTAATATCTAGCGGGGGCTGCTATTTTTTTCTTGTTATACCGGATAGTGTTTACAAAAATAATGAAAAACGCTATTAGACAAAGACAGATAGTTCGGCCCCTTCTTAAAGCCATGAGGGGGCGATAAGTATATACATGTATATGTAGTTGTTAATTAAGAGATTTTATTGCTTTTTAAAAATTGTTAGACAAATTAAATTTAGTTAACTTATAAATTTATTAATGTCAATTCATTTATAAATAAATATTAAATATTGAAACGAAATTTAATAAATACAACAAAATTATAGGACTGAAATAATTGTACGTTTTATTCGAAAGAAAAAATGAAATTTAATTAATTAAAATTTTAATGATATTAAAAATAATAATTTAATATTATAATGATTAAAAAGTGACTTTGTTAAAAATAATTAAAGAACATTAATTGTCATTTTAATAGTATAAATAAATAAACGTAATTGCGATTGATGAAGTTATAAAGGAAAAATGAAATGCACATGATTTAGTTATTTTTATTTATTGCACGATTGATTTTTGAGTTACAAAAACTGAAATTATAATATAAAGTAACACAAAAGTTTTCGAAAGCTTCATTTCTGCTAAAACAAATTGAAGGTAGTATCGTGTTTAGAGTAGAAAACCCAAGGAATACATTGAAAAACACGAAATTAAACAGTAATATTATATTAGAAGCTGCCCGATATCCATTTCCAAACCTATTTTTTTGTTCTCTACATACAAACTATAAGTCAAAAAAATTTTGAAGTAATTTGAAGCAATGGAACGTACCTACAGAAGTTCTTGGATATAGGCGAAAAACGAAATAATCAAAACCAATGTAACTTTGAAGTTGTATAATTTCAATGTTTTTCAATTGATTTCAACTCTTGATATCTTAAATTATAGGTTTTGGAGCAACAAAAAAAGTAAAAACAATTAGATTAAAAAATATTAAGAGGGGAAAATTCTACAACAGTTTAAAGATAAGTAAAAAATAAAAGAATTAAGAAAAAACAAGCATTTGAAATTTATGCACCAGCTATTCCAATTACATTTAAATGAAATTATTTCGAATCATATATGCAAAACTTGAGTTTTGGAACTATATTAAAAAGTAGCCAAAAAAGGCAGAAAAACTGTTTTTTCAACTTGAAGCAGCTGTATCTCAGCGAATTTTGCACCTCGAGAGTTAAAATTTGGTCCAGTTGTATTTTTTATATAGCATTAAAACATATTAGGAAATCAGCGAAATTCGTGACCTACGTGCGCACACTTTTTTAAGAAAGTATTTTTTTTACCCAATACATATATATATATGGCTGATTCCATTCAGATTCATGCAGGCCGTCACTGATCGAATTTTTTTTTCTCTTCTAAGTAATAAAAATACCTTCTATTATGTATATAAAGATAAAATGTACCCCGTAGAATGCTCAAAAAAATTTTTTTTTTACTACAGCAATTTTAGTGTTGGATGTAAAAACGGAAATTCAGAAATTGAAAATGAACCTCTACTTTTAAATGACTATAGCTCCGTCAATTTTTAACCTTTTTGGAAATTCTTTTAACGAAAGTGTGCAGAATTCTGTCTAGTTTTAAATGCAATCTCGATTCTTGTAATACAATTTGATCTTATTGAGTTATTTACGAAAAACCGAGAAAAAAACGATTTTTTTCAAACACGATTTTCTCAAAAACTATATTTTTTTTTTGAAATTTTTATATGATTTTATACATGAAAACTACTAACTTTTAGGGTGAGTGAGAATATGCGATTTTGCCTTTTTTTTAACAGATTTTTAAACTTTTTTTTTATATTTTCGATTTTAAAACATTGATACCATGATGCATCGTACTATTTTTCCAACTTTACGTGTTCTTACAACTATTTTTATGCTTCTATTTATTAATATATTAAAAATATCAACAATAATCTTTAAAATGAACCCCAGATCGAATATTTTGATCAATTAGAACCAAAGTTATGACGATTTCAAGTTTAAAAAAAAATGCTTAAACTTTAAATAAATATATTTACTTTGAATTTTGAATTTTGAACTTTGAATTTTAAATTTGAATTTTGAATTTTGAATTTTGAACTTTAATTTTGAAAAGGTGAGTTTTTTAAATACTAAAATATATTATTTGGTCATTTTCAATGAACAAATAATATGCGATACAATTAAGAAAGAACACTAATGAATTGAGAACTAATGTGAATAAAAAAATCCGAATTTGAATAAAACCTTTTAATTTACTTCTTGCTACTCATGTCTCGAAGTTTTGGCAGTGTAGATTTGGTTTCGTTTACTTTTCCAAATCTTTTAAAAACCTTTAATTTCTTTTGCATTTCCTAACCATTCCATTTTTTTTGTCATGTGAAAAACTTCTAACTCATCCTTGCGGATAACAAGAATGTTCATCGACGGAGTATATTTTGATACGTGAGTGGCGAAATTTTCAGCGTTTCTAATAAAATCTGCACTTTTCTTGGACAGATTATCCGTGCTAGCATAATGTTTAACTAAATCACCAATACCGTCACAAGCACCTTTACCATGACCTGTTGCAGAAAAAAGCCATTTTCTGTTTACTTTTGAGTTTTGAAGCTCATAGAATTGATATCTATTTTTAAAATGACTGGCAGCTCCATCAGAAATGGTTATGATTTCATCAAGATGTTGCGCAATATGTTTTTAAGTTATCGATATTTAAATTTACAGCCATTAGGGCATGAGACGAATCATGTTTAATATCGTCAAAGACGGTGACATAACTGACTGTTTTATCATTTTCAAAATAGCATACCGACGCAAATATTGATATTTGGTTTTTACTCCAATGATAGCATTGAATTTCATTTTGAAGCAGAACTGTCCAATTTTCTGCAAAATCGACATGAATAACTAATTGGAAGTCATTATTTTTCGCCAAAAGTTAAACCTCTTTAATTGCTATACGTTGAATTTCTTAGACCAATTTATGAGCTCTTACAGTGAGAGTGCGCTCTCTTAACTCTATTAAGAAATTTTCAATTGTGCTAGTTTTATTCTGTAAATTTGATTTTTCCCAAACACCATAAATTATTTCTTCATATAAATCTTCTTCTGTCAAAGAAATTACTTGTAAATCAATAGAATCTCCAATGGGACATTCTTTACATTCTCTTAGTACGCATTTCATATCATCTTTTGAACAAAAAAGTGAAGAACATATTTTCAATTCCAAATCTGCAATGTCTTGTTTATTCTCTTTTTTATAATTATTCAAAGCATCTAACATAAGTTTAAGATTCTCGCAGTAAACGCAAAGACACGAATCGGTGGGTGGATGTGGTATAACCCACTTCGGTCTTAAGGCGTAGAATGTTGATTTACCAATTTTTGTTTTCACTTCAGGATTTTCGTCTTTAAATAATTGATATATTTCTTTTATACTTCGCGAAAGAAAGCGTTTGACTTTTTTAGTTTTCATACCATTTTCTTTGATAGATACTGTGTCGCTTTTATTTGCACTTTGACGAGAACAATTAAAATCATCGTTCAGATAATAATCCTTTACTTTCATTACAATTTCACTATCCAAAGAATGGTCACAATAGTTCTCAGACTGCTTGCAAATTTTTTTATTATTTACCAATGATCGTGCTTGATCAATCATATAAATAGTTACATTTGGTAAAACTGATAATAAATAATCTTTGGAAATATCACTTGGTATAATACTCAACAATCGCACTTTTTCAAGAAAATTTGAACAATTATCTAATGCAATTTTAATATTCTCAAGCCATTTATCATTTGTTTTACATTCATTATTTTCATTCAATGCGGGCAAATCCGTTATATCGTAGACTTTCATCATTTTACTTGCTATTTGTGAATCAAATGCATCGTTTATTTGTTTTCTTTTTCTGAGAGCATAAGATTCTCGCATCTTGATATTGATACTTTGAGGCATTTTAATTGGTGAAATGTTGGATTTCAAATTACTTGAAGTCTCGTTGAGCTGTTCTACCATAGCCTCACTATGAATAAAATCTTCCAAAGATTGTTGACTGCTTGAAGTCGATTGAATAGACGCATTTTTCACTTCATCTAATAATATTTTGTAACACGAAGGGCATACTTTATCTTCTCTAGAGGAAGAAGTATTTGGATACAAGCGCTTCAAAGACTCCGTTAGATCACCTAATTCTCTAAGCGGACTTTTGAAGCAATCATAAACAACTTTTTTGTGCCTTTCTTTTAAATCTTTGCACTTCGTTTCAACAATCAGTGATGCCATTATTGATATTCTGTTCAATGACAGATCGAAAAAAATAATTTTTCTTAAACAACTTTATTTTTTATCTTCCTTTTCTTATATTTTTAAACGCGTCAAGTCGTTGATGAGAATGTAAAGAACGAATCATCGCCACCTAGTAGTGACATGCGTCAACTTCCTACAAAATAAATTCAAATTCTAGGCGCGAAATTCAAACTGATAAAAACATTATATTCTTCAACAAAAAAAATTTTTATTATAATAATGTACCATAAAAAGAGGATAAATGGTTATGTATTCTTTAATCAAAATAACTTTTTTCAAATTAAAAAATTTATATCTTCAGATTTTAATCTTCAACGAAAATTTGCGTTTCCTCAATGTAAATATTATATTTATTTAAAGTTTCAGCATTTTTCTTTAAACTTGAAATCGTCATAACTTTCGTTCTAATTGATCAAAATATTCGATCCGGGGTTTATTTTAAAGGTTATTGTTGATATTTTTGATATATTAATAAATAAAAGCATAGAAATAGTTGTTAGAACACGTAAAGTTGGAAAAATAGTACGATGCGCTATGGTATCAATGTTTTAAAATCGAAAATATAAAAAAAACGTTTAAAAATCTGTTAAAAAAAAATAAGGCAAAATCGCATATTCTCACCTACCCTCAAAGTTAGTATTTCTTATGTATAAAATCATATAAAAATTTCAAAAAAAAAGATATAGTTTTTGAGAAAATCGTGTTGGAAAAAAATCGCTTTTTTCGGTTTTTCGTAAATAAGTCAGTGAGATCAAATTGTATTACAAAAATCAAGATTGCATTTAAAACTAGAAAGAATTCTACACACTTTCGTTAAAAGAACGCTCAAAAAGGTTAGAAATTGACGGAGCTATGGTCATTTAAATGTAGAGGTTCGTTTTCAATTTTTGAATTTTCGTTTTTACATCCAACACTAAAATTGCTGTAGTGAAAAAAAAAATTTTTTTTTGAGCCTTCTACGAGGTAAATTTTATCTTTGTTTACATAATAGAAGGTATTTTTATTACTTGGAAGAAAAAAAAAATTCGATCAGTGACGGGCTGCATGAATCTGAATGGAATCAGCCTTATATAACTATTGTCAATTATATTAAAGAATATGGACGCATATAGAAGTGTACTCTTAAATGGGAAATTTCTGCCAAAAAGAGTTACCCAGCTACTGAGGGCGCCACCCGATCTCATGTATTTTCATAACTATATATATCCAATTTTTTATATGTATAGATATACAAACAATGTCATACACTAAGAAAAAGCCGAATGCACACGCTGCGAAGTCGATTGTTGTGAATGATTCCGACAACATTCGCAGCTATTAATAATGGAGAATCGGAATAGTAGAGTGCGTAACAATATCGCAGCCAACCATTCCAACTTTCTGTATAAAAGATTACATTGATCGGAGCAGAGCGCTGCGACTAAGCTGCGTTGCGGCTCGCTACGGCTCTCCGTAGTCTACAGCACAGAAAGCTGAATCCAAGCCCAGCGACTAAACTGCTTTGTCGCTCGCTACGGCTCTCCGTAGTCTACGGCACAGAAAGCTGAATCCGAACACAGCGATTTATTGCGTGGTCGCTCGCTTTGAATGCCGATCTCAAGCATTGCGACAACGCTTTGAACACACTTGCTTGATTAATAAAATAACATTGAAAAAATGATAATTTTTACTTCCTTTTATATTTTTTTTTAATGTTCATGTAATTATGTAAATTCATAATTTTGAACTATTTTTAAAAATTTATAATTTATAAATACAGTTATTAATGCTTTAATATCTTTGATTATTTTTTTTATTTTTAGATTTATTAGGACATATTTAAGGTTTAATAGTTAAAAAACTATACTAATAAATCTATTAACAAATCTAAAAATAAAACAAATGAAAAATTGAGAAAGAAAATAACTTTTTTTGACAAACAATTTGTGTGATTATGGATAATAACATTTATGAAGTTATAACTAAACATTAGATTACCTTAAGAGGCGGTCGGAACCAAATCGGTGACTTGCGGTATAAATCAAGTCAGCATTTTTCGCTTTACGATAATATTTTGTATATTTTTATGGCTTAAACTATTTCAAATTATTTTTTATATACATGACTAGAGGAAATGACTATATTTTCACCATATGAATAAGTAAATTAATTATTATAAGCATTTATTACAAATATCAAACTGACTTGACATATACTGCATGCAAAAAACTGTCGTGTCGATTGTTAGGTGGCATTTTTCGCTTTATAACAATATTTTGTATATTTTTGTGGGTTTAACTATTTTAAATTATTCTTTATATACATGACTAGAGGAAATGACTATATTTTTACCATATTAATAAATGAATAAATTATTATAAGCATTTATTACAAGCACCGAACTAAGTCACCGATTTGGTTCCGACCGCCTCTTAATTATATTGTTCCAAATTTCATACGCAAGTTGTATTCACTTGCCGTAAAAGGGAAAATATTTACAGATGATTTTTATGCTATTTTAAATTCTTAATTAATTTAGGTACATAATAAATAATTGATAAATATTTCCAAGTAAAAAATACTCAAAGCCTGGTAGAACTAAAAGATTTATTGGTAATATCGTCACTACATATTTATGGATGATATCTGATAAAAATGTATTTGTACGTTTTCTTCAAACGAAGTGCGTTTAAAGAAAGAAAATCTTATGATTGAATAAAAATGACTGTTTTAAATACTTTCCCGCAAATTCAGGTGTTTTCAGAAAATTTCTTCGTTATCGCTGAAATTCATTTGTTCTTTATAAAAAAATATTATGTCAAGTCATTAAATATCAAATCAACTTAGGCAGTTTCTGTGTATATTCAATAGTAATTTTTCACTTACAATATGTAGACTTTTTAACAGGTGAGTTAAAAAGTCTACATATTGTCATTTAAAAAAATTCAATTATATTGTACACGTTATTTTCAACAAAAATAGTTCTATTAAGTTTTTACAATAGTTTGATACTTTTTAGTAGAAAATTTATTAAAACATTAATTTAACCAAAAAATTTGAGTAAATAAAAATATTTCATTACTTTGAATTTTTAACCACAAAATTTTTTGTTTTTATTTTAGAAACCAAATGGGACATATTCCCAGACTCATTGATTTTTATTATTCAGCCGTGCAAATTGATGTGAAATTTTTTTTATGTATGTATATATCAACAAGTTCTATGGATTTGATGTTATAACTAAGGGTATTATTTTATTATAATTTCATAAAATGGAATAAAATAATATATGAACGAAAATTATTTTAAATAAATTTCAAAGATATATTGGTACATCTTTAAAAGTTTAAACTTTAAATATCACTTTTTCCAAACAATTTTTAAACAGTGACTATTCTATTAAAAAATTCACAACTGTTTGCGAATAACTTATTCTTTCTTGAAACTATTAAACGAAATTCATTTTTCAAAAAGCTATATTGCACGGTACCTTGAAAATTTTATTAATAGTATCAAATATTTTCTAAAAATGATATGAATGGTTTTTGCATAAATGGTATGGGAAAAGCAAATTTTCGAAGGTTCTTTCATTAAATATAATTTAAACTACGCAAATAATTTTTAAGAAAATAAAAACAAAAAATTTAAGAGCAGGTCGGGTATATTTGTCTTTTTCTAATCAAAGAATTGTTTTTTTTTACAATAACTAATATAATCAAGAAAACGTTGAAAGACTCAAAATATATTTTATTTCTTATTTCTTATATTTCATTCATATATTGAATGTTTAAATTTAAATAAATAAAAATTGTTTAATTATTGTGATTTTAACTGTTAAGACGTGCGCATTTCGCAGTATCAAAGTCAGTATAACTTAACAGTTAATTTATTTTCTCATTGTATAACACTGTGTAAAAATTCTTTCTTAATTTCAAACAAATATTTTATTAAAACTATATTTTATGAATGCAATTACATTTATATTCAAAAATTTTAGATTAATTAAAACCTATGTCTTATAATTATTTATATTATTTGTTCAAAGAACCTAAATATTTAGTACTGTACAACAACATATATTTTTAATTAAATGCTTTATATATTTGGTTTAGCAAAACATACGGTCGAATGACCAGTTACCGTTCCTTTAAGGTTCAGGCAGGTACATATCCTTCAATAAAACAAATCTCAAGGTGTCTCAAGGTCTCAAATCTCAACCTCTCTTGTGGTTTAAATTATATTTAATGAAAGAACCTTCGAAAATTTGCTTTTATCCATACCATTTATGCAAAAACCATTCATATCATTTTTAGAATATATTTGATACTATTAATAATATTTTCAAGGTACAGTGCAATATAGCTTTATGAAAAAGGAATTTTGTTTAATAGTTTTAAAAAAGAATAATTTATTCGCAAACAGTTGTGTATTTTTCAATGTAATAGAATAGTCACTGTTTAAAAATTGTTTGAAAAAAGTGATATTTAAAGTTTAAACTTTTGAAGATGTACCAATATATCTTTGAAATTTATTTAAAATAATTTTCGTTCATATATTATTTTATTCCATTTTATAAAATTATAATAAAATAATACTCTTAGTTATAACATTAAATTCATAGAACTTGTAGATATATATATATATATGTATATACATACGAAAAATTTCACATCAATTTGCACGGCTGAATAATAAAAATCAATGAGTCTGGGAATATGTTCCATTTGGTTTCTAAAATAAAAACAAAAACTTTTGTGGTAAAAAATTCAAAGTAATGGAATATTTTTATTTACTCAAATTGTTTGGTTAAATTAATGTTTTAATAAATTTTCTACTAAAAAGTATCAAACTATTGTAAAAACTTAATAGAACTATTTTTGTTGAAAATAACGTGTACAATATGATTGAATTTTTTTAAACGACAATATGTAGACTTTTTAACTTACCTATTAGGTGAAAAATTACTATTATATATACACAAAAACTGCCTAAGTTGATTTGATATTTAATGACTTGACTTAATATTTTTTTATAAAGAACGAATAAATTTCAGCGATAACGAAGAAAATTTCTAAAAACACCTGAATTTGCGGAAAAGTATTTAAAACAGTCATTTTTAATCAATCATAAGATTTTCTTTCTTTAAACGCACTTTGTTTTGAAGAAAACGTACAAATACATTTTTATCAGATATCATCCATAAATATATAGTGACGATATTACCAATAAATCTTAGTTCTACCAGGCTTTGAGTATTTTTTACTTGGAAATATTTATCAATTATTTATTATGTACCTAAATTAATTAAGAATTTAAAATAGCATAAAAATCATCTGTAAATATTTTCCCTTTTACGGCAAGTGAATACAACTTGCGTATGAAATTTTAAACAATATAATTAAGGTAATCTAATGTTTAGTTATAACTTCATAAATGTTATTATCCATAATCACATAAATTGTTTGTCAAAAAAAGTTATTTTCTTTCTCAATTTTTTATTTGTTTTATTTTTAGATTTGTTAATAGATTTATTAGTATAGTTTTTTAACTATTTAACCTTAAATATGTCCTAATAAATCTAAAAATAAAAAAAAATAATCAAAGATATTAAAGCATTAATAACTGTATTTATAAATTATAAATTTTTAAAAATAGTTCAAAATTATGAATTTACATAATTACATGAACATTAAAAAAAAATATAAAAGGGAGTAAAAATTATCATTTTTTCAATGCTATTTTATTAATCAAGCAAGTGTGTTCAAAGCGTTGTCGCAATGCTTGAGATCGGCATTCAAAGCGAGCGACCATGCAATAAATAGCTGTGTTCAGATTCAGCTTTCTGTGCCGTAGACTACGGAGAGCCGTAGCAAGTGACAAAGCAGTTTAGTCACTGGGCTTGGGTTCAGCTTTCTGTGCCGTAGACTATGGAGAGCCATAGCGAGCCGCAACGCAGCTTAGTCGCAGCGCTCTTCTCCGATCAATGTAATCTTTTATTCAGAAAATTGGAATGGTTGGCTGCGATATTGTTACGCACTCTCATATTGCGATTTCCTGTTATTTATAGCTGTGAATGTTGTCCGAATCATTCACAACAATCGACTTCGCAGCGTGTGCAATCGGCTTTTTTTCAGTGTAGCGTTACCCCGGTTTTCGGATGAAAAATGTATGTACGACGTTCTCAATCGGTAATATAAAGAAGGGAGGAATACCGAAAAAAAATGGCAAAGGCACAGAAACTAACTATCCGATAGTATCTGCCTTTGGCATGTTAAAAGTAGATATAATTATCTACTCCTGTGCTGAATTTCAGCTCTTAATATTAAAAAACAACAGAGTTATGAATTTTTTTAAAGAATGAAAATTTTTCCGGTTTTTTCAATTTTTCTTCGGTTCTAATAAACCAATTGGATCGTTTGACCTCTCGTTTTGTTAATAATTTAATTATCTACAACTTTCCCATCGACACTAAAATAATTCGTCAAATAATTTTTGTTTTATTAGAAAAAAACAAAAAAAAAGCGTTTTTTTGCACTAATTTGTTAACCTTTTAAGGACGGGACTGGTCGATATATCGACCACCAATTTTATCAGGCACTCCACGTATATTTTTTCATTTTATGCACAAATATTGTTTAAAAAAAAAGTCGAATTTCAACGTCAAAATCCCCGTCCTTAAAAGGTTAATAACTAATTAATAAATCATAGTTGCTAGTCCAAAACATATAAGTAAACATCTACAGACTTTCTTTTAAATGATCGCATATGTCGTTGCCAGTTACTAATTTTTGCAGAACCAAACCTTATTTTGACTGGCCTAATATGGAACATTCCACACCAACTGTGAGAGCAAAAAAATAAAAATCGCTGAAACTCTGAGAATATATTCTTTTTGTTACCCATAATATGTAAAAAATTTTCCAAGGATCTCGATTGAAAGAATCAAGAGCTATAGATCCTTGAAATTTGAAAATTATTGGAAAAGTCTTAATTTTTTCATTTTTTTTCTGAAAATTCTAATGTTTTAAAAAGAAATTTAGAAAAATACTTTTTGTTGTAAGTAAGAAGGAGTGTTAGCATTATTTTTTACAGACCTCGACTTTGAAGTTTTCTGATTGGTTCTTATATGTATTACATGGTAATTGAAATTACTTATTGTTCTCTAGTTCAGAAATTGTTTTTAGAGGATTGATTTTCTTCAATTTTACATGAACTTAAAAATAAATTTTAGATCATGGTGGCCGTAGCCATCAATAAGGAGTTATGACCAGGGTTAGTTTGAGAAAAGCTCTACGCCCACAGTTTATGATTGAAGCAGCGCCACGACAAATTATTGTTGAACTAATTTTTAACCGACTTCAAAAAGGAGGAGGTTCTCAATTCGACTGAATTGTTTTTTTTTTTTTTTTTCTTATGTCTGTTACCTCATAACTTCGTCATTTCTTAACTGATTCGAAAAAACTTTTTGTTATCTGATAGAGAATGTCTGCAGGAAGGTCCCATACGTGTCCTATAATTATTGGGCCAATATTTGGTTTGTATGACCCAATTATCAAATTAAGAAAAAAACCGGGTGTTTTGTTTTCTCATTTACCTCCCTTATACTTCGCCTTCTCTCTCTTACCTGAGCTTGAATATGTATACATGCACACATAACGACACTGTGCTGTTGAGCCTTCTTTCTTTCCTGCTATATATTACTTGGTGGTGTACTAATGCATGCGTTATGAATTAATAATGAAAGTTTAATGTAATTAAGGGTCTACCTAAATTTGCGTTTTTAGTAAGGGGATTCACTAGAAGATAGAAAATAAAAATTTTTCAACAAAAACAAACAATTTAAAAAATTTTTAATAAATAAAAACTGACTTTAAAAGTATCGAATAAAAACAAAATTTTTTACAAAAAATAAGATTCTAAAAACATTGCACTAAAAAATGATAAATAAAAAATTTTTAACAAAAAAAAAACCGACTTCAAAAAATGCACTGAAAAGTAACAAATAATTTATTATCTTTAGAAATCATACAAATAATTGGTAAAATACAATTTTAGAAGTCGGCGTCTAATTCTAAATCTGTGGTGCGTACTTAGAACGACTTGGTCCATTTTTTCAAAAATAACGTTCACATTCATTGTTCAAAAATAACGTTAACATTTATTGTTAAAAAATAACGTTTACATTCATTGAGGAATTAGACGCCGACTTCTAAAATTGTATTTTACCAATTATTTGTATGATTTCTAAAGATAATAAATTATTTGTTACTTTTCAGTGCATTTTTTGAAGTCGGTTTTTTTTTTGTTAAAAATTTTTTTATTTTCATCCAATAATTATTATGTATATCATGTACCATTTTATCGTTAAATCAATGAGACAAATTCTTTATATCAATAAATCGAGACCTACGTTAGTAAAAGTTAGAGAAATATGCTATTGTAATATTTAAATTCTATTGGAAATATTAAAATTTAAATTTCATGTTCACGTGTTAGTTTAACAATAAATCATAATAGTGCTGTTATAGTCATAAACTGTGGACGCAGAGTTTTTTTGAAACCAGCCTTGGTTATGACAGTTTGAAATATATATATATATATATATATATGGGTCAGTCCACGTCAAACGGATAATGGCTCTGTCCAAAATTGTAGATTACCAAAAAAATCGTGTATGGGCTCAAAAATTTCGTCTTACACTCTACTTTTTTTTGCAATGTCGCGATTTTGAAAAATTTAAAATGGTGGCCCTAATATGGCGACTCAAACCTAAAGATTTCATAAAAAATTTTCAAAAATTGATTTTAATTTATTCAAATCTGATTCTACATATTTTTTCAAATCAGAAATCAATTCAGCGTTCAATTTTACATTGGAATATAGTATTGCACTCGAGGTAAAAAAATTTCTCAATATCATCTGAAGGTCATATCGGGAGACAATAGGTATTTCTCGAATTAATCATCGATAAACGGTCGAAATTTCATTGTTTTATAATTTTAGAAAAAAATTATATTTTTATATGCTGTAACTTTTATTTCGAAAGGATTTTAATTCAGCTTTCATTTTAGAAAAAGTTTCAGGCTTCTAGCTATTAAGAGCAGGCCGAATTTGCTGTTCTTGTCTAATTGAGTTTTTTGTTATTTACTCAAGTATTAAGCAATGTATCTGCAAATTAAAGGTTGAGCGCAATCGATATTATAATTATGAATATTTATGCACAACAAAAAATTCTACCGATTTGTTTTTGAGAAAAGTAAGGAATGTGTGCATAAATATTCATAATAATAATCCCACACAGCATGAAAGATATTGGAATATTCCGAAATATTCCAATGGAATATTTCATTGAAATATGTATGGAAGCTTTATGAAAGAAAACAGAAATATTCCTGAAATATTGCAAAGGAAACTTGCTACGAAGAACCCCTAGAAGCCTCCGTAAACCTTCCAAGAAAGATTCCGTTGGAAGATTGATGAATCATTGCACCAAAAGATTTCACGGAAGCTTGAATGGAAGACTCCGTTTACCTTTCAGCGGAATATTGGAAATTGTCATTGAAACATTTCAGTGGAAGGCTCCTGGAAGATTCCGTAAACCTTCCAACGAAGATTCCGTTGGAAGATTGATGAATCATTTCACCGAAAGATTTCATGGAAACTTGAATGGAGGACTCTGTTTATCTTTCAGCTAAATGTTGGCAATTTTTAACTGAAACATTCAGACCGAAGGCTTCAGGAAGCTTTCGTAAACATTTTATGGAAGATCCCATCAGTAGACTAATGAATCAGGAATTATTATTTTGAATGAATGTAAAACGGATACTACACCAGCACTCATAAATATGGCTTATTCTCGTTTGTAAGTTAATAAAAAAAAATATTAATGACGCTGTAGCTACACCAAAAAGACATTTTTATAAAAATGAGATAATTGTTATAAAAATGAGGTAATTTTTTTAACGAAAATGACTTTATTGCAATAACAAAAAACAAGTCCTTTTTCATTCAAATTTTTTATTATATCTAATGACGATATTTTCCCAATACATTACTTGACACACCAAAAGGCGTTTTTAATAACGTCATTTAGTATGTTAGGGATTAGGACAAAAAATGACGTCGTTTAGTATGTTAAACGCTAACGAAAAATGACGTCATTTTTTAATAACAATGACGTCCTTTTTTATATAACTTTCCACATAGCATGAAATATTTCATTGGAAGATTCGGAATAAAACAGAAAAATTGATATGAAATGTTTCTGAAATATTGATATGTCCGCCTAGAAGATTGGTTTAAAATATTTCATGTTATGTTTCTGTAACATTCTTCCATGATTTTGTGAAATATTAATTTGTAATATTGTTGAAAGATTGCAGCATGATTTGATCGAAAGATTCATGGAAGAATATGAATCTTTCAAGAAATGTTTCTGAAACATTTCTAATATCTTTCATGAAATGTTAATTCGTAATATTGTTGAAAGATTGCAGAAATATTTTATTAAAGGATTCATAAAAGATTATGAATCTTTCAAGAAATAATTCTGAAATATTTCTAAAATCATGTTTAAAATATATCTAAAATAATGTTGATGAAAGATTCCATCAGATATTATTTTTGATTTTGTAAGAGTTGCATCTCAAACCATATTAGATACCTATATATTTATTTGTTATTCAGAATTTAAACGCTTATTTATTTGTATCAAGAATTTTCGGTCTTATATACTAAACGAGAGAACGTCTCACTACTTGCGAGAGTTTGTCAACCGCATTATGATGACATGAAAATATAATCAAGTAGCCACCTGCTTTCAAGATGGATGAATTGCTAAGCAGGCAAGATAACTACAAATATTTAGACAATATTTCTTTAATATTTCACTGTTATATTCATAAATTTTTGGGAATATTTTATGAAATATTTCTTGAAAAATTTGCGCAGTATTGATTTAAAATATTTTAAGAAATAATGCAGTAATATTTCTTCAATATTTCAGTGTTATGTTCTAACATTTTTTCAAATACCTCTTGAAATATTTTTCAAATATAACAGGAATATTTCATGACATATTTCTTGAAAGATTTGAGAAATATTAATTTGAAAAATTCAAGAAATAATGTAACAACTTACTTGAATATTTCAGTGTCGGATTCAAAAATTTTTTTGAAATAAAACATGAAATGTTCCAACAATATTACAGAAATATTCCAATGAATTATTTAATATTCATAAACTGAAATATTTCAAAGAAATATTAGTTCATCACTTATTTAATATTTCATTGAAATATTTCATTAATAATTTACGGAGGCTTTCAGTAACCTTTACTGAAATATTTCATGAACAGTTTACGGAAGCTTCCGGTAAACTTCCTGGAAGCTTCCAATGTTTTTTTTGCAGTGAATTAAATCTTCCACGTTTTCTTCTAGGAAGCTTTCGGTAATATTCCACTGAAAGTTTTAACGAAAAGCTTACCGAAGCTTCCTGGAAGCTTTCACTGAAATATTTCAGGAATGATGTACGGAAGCTTCGAGTAAGCTTCCACTGAAATATTCCATGAAAGATTTACGGAGGCTTCCAGTAAGTTTTCACTGAAATGTTTCATGAATAATTTACGGAAGCTGTCGGTAAGCTTCTATTGAAATATTCCATGTATAATTTACGGAAGCTTCCAGTAAGCTTCCACTGAAATATTCCACGAAGGACTTACGGAGGTTTCCAGTGAGCTTTCACTGAAATATTCCATGAAAGACTTACGGAAGACTCCTGATCGAGAACATATCCATCTTCCGGGACGTTTTCACTGGAAACTTCCTGAAAGCTTCCAACCTTCCTTCCACATCTTCCGGGAAGCTTCCAGGAAGCTTCCAGGAAGCTTGCATGCCTTGTGTGATATCTATTGCGCTCAACCTTCAATTTACAGATACATTGCTTAATACTTAAGTAAATAACAAAAAACTCAATTAGACAAGAACAGCGAATTCGGCCTGCTCTAATAGCTAGAAGCTTAAAACTTTTTTTTTAAATAAAAGCTGAGTTAAGATCCTTTCGAAATAATAGTTACAGCAAATAAAAATATTATTTTTTTCCAAAATTATAATATAATGAAAATTGAAGCTAAAATTCCTCTTTATAACATTAATTAATAATAAATGTTAAAATTTAGTATAATTTCCATTGCTTTATGATTTTGGGAAAAAAATATTTTTATATGCTGTAACTACTATTTCGAAAGGATTTCAACTCAGCTTTTATTTTAAAAAAGTTTTAAGCTTTTAGCTATTAATGCTGAAGAACTATAAGCGTTTGAAAATTTAGTAATTTTTATAGTGATTTTCTTCAATTGCCTGTAACTAGGGAAATATTGAGCGTTAGAGTCTAGTGACTTGGCTTTTTTCATGCTTTTACATCCAAAATCATTCCCCAAAATTTAAACAAAATCTGCGTCTCAATACCCTGACACTCTCCTTGTGAGTTTCATGCTTGAAGAGCGCTAAACGAATCAGTTATAATGGAAAAATTTAATTTGCCACTATGGCTGATTAATTACAAGGCTTTAAAAATTGCTGCATACCTAGCTGTGAACACAGAGGCGGCAGGTTCGAATGAGAATCTAGAATTGATATTTTTAGCTAAGTAGTGACAGGCAGATCCTACCTACATATCTAAACCCTTACTACCATCTGTGTATATCGCTAGTGAGTTAGCTTAGTTTATAAAATTATTTTGGAGTTCATTAAGTTAAAAGCTTATTTTTAACTTACTTCCTAATTTGTGGTTAAAATTAATGCTAGTATTAGAGATTTTATAATCGAAACAATAGAGCAGAAAGTTCTTGTATGTTTTAATGTTAAGTTTGAAGACATTATCAATACAATAGTTTCATAATCGTGAATTCGTGATTTCAAAGTTTACGTTTTAGTGTGTTTTTTATATGAAATTAATAATATAGGTGATCAGTAAATTAGAGTTGCATAAAATCTTCACCAGGTAGCAAAGACAGAGAAATTTTGTTTGCTCTAAAATTTACTGTAGTTTAGACTCTGCTAATATTACGTTCGTGGGTAATCTCTTTCGGTAGCCCATACTTGTTCTAATGCAACAATTCTATATTGAATTTTTTAGAGTTCGCTAGATTTTTGTTTTTAGGAAAGAATATGTAACTTCCGTAATCAATTAAAGAGCGAAAAACTTTTATATTGGATAAGGTGATGAGGTAGGCTCCCGATTTCAAGCCGCATACAAATTTTATAGTGTTTGCATTATTATTACACTCCTGTTTCAACTTATTTACATGAGCCGCGAACGTCATTTTATAAATCAAAAGTCATACCCAAAAAGTGGGACGATACACTAGATTTAATTTGAATATCATTAACTTCAATTACAGAGTCATCCGGTGCTATGCCTTTATTGTTAAAGTGAATGTAAACACCTTTTTTCGGGTTGAGTAAGAGTCCAAGCATCGCTAAATTGGCGCTCATTGTGTTTTTATTGTTTTTTTCAATATTGTTTTAGATTTTATAGGACTTCCATAGCTACTGAAGGCATTTATATCATCGGCAAATTGTGTAACAATAACATTTTGGAGAACGCAAACAGTGATATCCTTAAGAGGCGGTCGGGACTATTCGCCGCATGGGAGCGCTGCAGTCAGGTGAAAGAAAAATGTAAAATAAATTTTATTCAGCGATTTACAATTTACCGAAACAATAATATACCTCTAATGTTATCAATAACTCTAGCCATATATATGTAGAATAATTATTGATGCTAATCTTGTTTGAAAAGTCTAAAATATTGTTGTAAAGCGAAAAATGCAGCGCGAGATGGAGCCGGCGTGAGCATATGTATTCATCATTCTTTAGTATTGCTTTCTCTCTCGCACTAAAGAAAAATACACATGTTTACATCGGCTCTATAACGCGCAGCATTTTTCGCTTTACAAAAATATTTTAGACTTTTCAAACAAGATTAGCATCGATAATTATTCTACATATATATAGCAAGAGTTATTGACAACATTAGAAATATATTATTGTCTTAATAATTAGAAATCCGTGTATAAAAAATATTTTATATTCTTCTATCACCTGCAGCGCCACCAAGCGGCAAATGGTTCCGACCGCCTCTTAAGATAGTTAGTACTGTCCAGCGTTGGGGTTCGATTATTTTTTTGTACCACTATGCTATGTTCAGAGTGTACCAGATCAAGAAGTCGATGAGAGATTGCCAACTTCGGAGTAGGCAAGCTTATCGATACCAATTGTACGAAAGAACTAGATCAAAAACTAGTAATGAATAGCGAATTAACCTGTAAATTCGCACGTGGAGTCAAATGTAAACAAACGATGAAATTCATAAAAGGTTAGAATGGATTTTAATATTTTAATATTTAATATTTAAGATTTTCATCAAGCTTTTGTTATGGTAAGCTGTAAGAAACTTTTCTTTAAAGAATTTAAAAAACAAAATTTCTACTATGAAAATTTTAAATAGAAATAAAATTTATTTATGTTTACTAATTTGTTTGTTTTTATTTATTTTAAGGCATGAGAATGAAAATTTAAATTTATTTGATTTGCATTGCATACTTATTATTGAAATAAATATAAATTGTTAGAAATCGTAAAATATTTTTCTGTTCTCTACTACTTGAAACATAATGAATTGTTATATTTTTGTTACAAAGAACTTATGGTAAATGGTGGGATGAAGCGCCTTCCAAATCTATAGATTATATGCCTGAAAATAATGTTCCCATTGTTAGTCATGATTACATAGGTAAGTCTATTTTTTTTGTTGTGTATTTTCTGTACAATTGTTTACAATTTTTTACATTACAGAACCTTCAATCATACAAAGATTCGCAGTTAAGAAGTTATTGGATGCCTGATAGTGTAAGCAAACAATGTTATGAATGTGGTGAGAGATTTACAACATTTCGAAGAAGACATCATTGTCGAGTATGTGAAAAATCTTATGTTCAAAATGTTGTTGCGATGAAATTCCAGGAAAAATCATGGGTTGTCATGGTATGCACATAAATTTAATTTTATTTATAAAATTAATATTTACTCAAACTAAATTAAATATTCATTGATAGGCGATTTAAGAGTTTGTACATATTGTTGTAAAGTTGTTCTATCATATTTGCAATCTTCTGATATGAGAAGTGATCTTTCTGCTGATTTAAAAGCTCTTCAGGAAGATTACTAATTCACCACCTAATTCTAATATTTCATGCATGAAAATACAAATTTATTTCTACTAGAATGCGTACGCATGATCATAAATTATTACTGTCGTCAATGTGAATCAAAATATACGTTCGCCAGTTTACTCATTAAAAGGTCAAGGTCAACTACTTGTTTTTTAAAGCGCTAACGGATCATTTTGGAGCAACAATTAAACCACGCATTGTTATTTTGTTTAAGAAACTTTAGAAGAAAAAGTAATATTTAGGAGTATTTTTCAACGTAAAATTTTACGTTTCTATTGTAGAATAACAGAAAAGAGACCAAAAATAAATGTCTTTGATTTAAGTTAGAAATTTTACAATTATTTACTTTTGCTATAGATTTTTCAAATCTTTTAAAAATAAGTAAATAGTCGTTTCTATCATATTTTACATTATTTTAATTTTACTGTTCTTTAATTATAATGAATTTGAATGTCATTTTGTATTTTTTTGGTTCATAATACATAGATATTTTTTAATTAAAATAAATCGATGAGTAATTTCCAAAATACTTTGTTTTAGATTATACTCTTTGGCCTTTTTGGGTAGATATACGTGTAACACCTCCATTTAGGAAAGAGTTTGCATAAGTGATTTTTTTTATAAAAATTTTCATTTGCCAAATATTTAAGTTTAATTTTAATAATAATCAAAATTTTCAATAAAATATTGATTATTTTAGTTCAGATGGTAAAGTAATTGATGCTCATGGTCAAAAAATAAAATATTACCCAGATTCACCAGCAATTCTTAAACAATTATCAGAAGAAGGATATGAAATTGGTGTAGCTTCTAGAACTGGAGAAATCAAAGGAGCCAATCAGTTGTTAAATTTATTTGGATGGGAAAAATATATAAAGTACAAAGAAATTTATCCTGGTTGTAAAACTGCACATTTTTTAAAGTAATAAATTTAATTGTATTTAATTTCTTGTAATCAGGAATTTATGATGATTGAATATTCCAATTTTTTTCAGAATTAAAAATGCATTTGGTGTTGAGTACAAGGATATGATTTTCTTTGATGATGAACATAGAAATATTAATGATTTAAATAAAGTAGGTGTATTATCAATTTTAGTAAAGGATGGTGTTACGCATAAAGTTATCCAGGAAGGTCTTAAGAAATTTGCAAATGAAAGATAATGATTATAAATTTATTGTTTGTAAAATTATATTTTTTAAAGATTTGTATAAATGTATAAAAGATTTATTTATTGTATAATTTTAAATAATCAGCTGAAAGAGATTCTGCAATAAAATATATTCAAATTTAAAAAATCATCATTGTCAATTAATTTAATTCAATCATTGCTTAATAATACTGAACTGGTTTAGTAATGGAAATATCACTGACATCCGTTGCACTTTTTATTTGAAAATAGTTAGCACATGATTCTTGTGGTTTTTGATTTAAAGACTTTATCATAAATTGATTCAACTCACTTTCATTCATAGATCTAGAGATTAAAGATTTTAAGTGACCAGCATCAAAATTATTAAATGGACAACCACCTTCATAATTTGTTCCAAGCACCTGTTCCTGCAATATAAAAAAATTATTTAAAATTCAATAAAAATTTGTTTAATCAAAACATTAAGGAAAAACATGTTTTATATTTACACAAATAACGCGACAATTAGGAGTTTTGTAATTTTTTCTTCCACCTTCTAAACCATACATATGTCTAATATAATAAGTAAACTTTTTAGAATCTGTTTGCCAGTCATGGATACAAAGCGATTTACAAGTATGACTCACTATGTGTTTTACTGTTGTGGTTGGTTTGACAGTTAAACGTTCCATTTTTTATTCTTGGTTTTGATTGTGAAGGGTGCATCCAAAGCACTCGAAACGTTGCAAAAAATAAAGAGATTGCTCATCATCCAAGGTTTTGGTGTTTTATTTCTTTACCAATTTCTATCGTGAGCGTTAACATTACATTTTTGTATTTAATCAATTTATAAGTGTTTTTTTAACAACGAGAAATTGAAATTGTAAATATTTTTTAACATGAAAAAGTTAAATTCTTTTTCAAAACTAAAAATGTTATCTTTTTTACAACAGCCAAGTGAACTTTTAACGTTTTTTAATGTTATTTTAAATTATTTTTATTTTACAATAGAATCATTGTATATAGTTTTAAATTTTATTGCATTATGATGCATTTTTATTAATATAATTATGTTTTATATTCAACCGCCAAAAGGGTTGGTTACACTACATACTTTGGAGGAAATAGTTTTTTCTCGATTTGAATTTTTAAATAAAATAGATCACAATAATGAAGATCATGTCTCTAATGGTAAATTTAAATATTTATTAGAAGGCTCTCCTTATGACTGTATTGGATATTTTATTCTAAGGTATATAATTCATTTTATTTTACAAACATTGAATCATAAACGATAATTTAAAATTTTATCTTACCTTCCAGATTTTTAACATCAAGGTCCAATGAATCGTTTATTCATTGGATTAATAATGAAACATTACTTTTAAGAAAAAGATTATGCTTGATACAACCAAAGAGATTATACAGATTTTTTAAAACTATTTTAAAACATGTAAATAGAAGAGAATCATTTGCTAATCCAGTTAATAGATTTTTAATAAAAATTTGTTCCTATTATCTAACACCTAAAATTTTTAAACATATAATATCAAAACGTCATTTAGAAGACTGTACAGACTATCATCTAAAAAGTATAAAAAACATAAGTATAGAAAATTTTATAGGCTTTCATAGAGAAAAAACTTAAATATTATTAACTTTTTTCAGTTGATTTTGAATTACTACCAGATTTAGTGAAGATAAGATCTGTTGAGTTGATTGGAGGTTTAGCTACAGTTTATTGTTCACAATGGAAAGAATTACTTCAATCTCTTTTTCAAACTTTTAGAACGTACGAAATAAAAAATCAAAATCCATTAATGGAACAATTTTTATCAGATCCTCGTGTAAATATAATACGTCAAAAACTTTATCATCATCTTCTTATCAAAGGACATTACAGTGTTGGAAAAATTACAGCACTAAATATAGATGACGAAGTAGATAATTTTCCTCCTTGTATGCACCATTTACATTTGGAACTGAGACGTAAACACCGTTTGAGTCATTATGCTCGATTTTATTATATATTATTTCTCAAAGAATGCGGAATGAGTTTAGAAGATGCTCTTATGTACTGGAAAAGTGAATATTCTAAACCTCATACTTGTAAATCGCTTTGTATCCATGACTGGCAAACAGATTCTAAAAAGTTCACTTATTATATTAGACATATGTATGGGTTAGAAGGTGGAAGAAAAAATTACAAAACTCCTAATTGTCGCGTTATTTGTGTAAATATAAAACATGTTTTTCCTTAACGTTTTGATTAAACAAATTTTTATTGAATTTTAAATAATTTTCTTATATTGCAGGAACAGGTGCTTGGAACAAGTTATGAAGGTGGTTGTCCATTTAATAATTTTGATGCTGGTCACTTAAAATCTTTAATCTCTAAATCTATGAATGAAAGTGAGTTAAATCAATTTATGATAAAGTCTTTAAATCAAAAACCACAAGAATCATGTGCTAACTATTTTCAAATAAAAAGTGCAACGGATGTCAGTGATATTTCCATTACTAAACCAGTTCAGTATTATTTAGCAATGATTGAATTAAATTAATTGACAATGATGATTTTTTAAATTTAAATATATTTTATTGCAGAATCTCTTTCAGCTGATTATTTAAAATTATACAATAAATAAATCTTTTATACATTTATACAAATCTTTAAAAAATATAATTTTACAAACAATAAATTTATAATCATTATCTTTCATTTGCAAATTTCTTAAGACCTTCCTGGATAACTTTATGTGTAACACCATCCTTTACTAAAATTGATAATACACCTACTTTATTTAAATCATTAATATTTCTATGTTCATCATCAAAGAAAATCATATCCTTGTACTCAACACCAAATGCATTTTTAATTCTGAAAAAAATTGGAATATTCAATCATCATAAATTCCTGATTACAAGAAATTAAATACAATTAAATTTATTACTTTAAAAAATGTGCAGTTTTACAACCAGGATAAATTTCTTTGTACTTTATATATTTTTCCCATCCAAATAAATTTAACAACTGATTGGCTCCTTTGATTTCTCCAGTTCTAGAAGCTACACCAATTTCATATCCTTCTTCTGATAATTGTTTAAGAATTGCTGGTGAATCTGGGTAATATTTTATTTTTTGACCATGAGCATCAATTACTTTACCATCTGAACTGAAATAATCAATATTTTATTGAAAATTTTGATCATTATTAAAATTAAACTTAAATATTTGGCAAATGAAAATTTTTATAAAAAAAATCACTTATGCAAACCCTTTCCTAAATGGAGGTGTTACATGTGTATCTACCCAAAAAGGCCAAAGAGTATAATCTAAAACAATGTATTTTGGAAATTACTCATCGATTTATTTTAATTAAAAAATATCTATGTATTAAGAACCAAAAAAATACAAAATGACATTCAAATTCATTATAATTAAAGAACAGTAAAATTAAAATAATGTAAAATATGAGAGAAACGACTATTTATTTATTTTTAAAAGATTTGAAAAATCTATAGCAAAAGTAAATAATTGTAAAATTTCTAACCTAAATCAAAGACATTTATTTTTGGTCTCTTTTCTGTCATTCTACAATAGAAACGTAAAATTTTACGTTGAAAAATACTCCTAAATATTACTTTTTCTTCTAAAGTTTCTTAAACAAAATAACAATGCGTGGTTTAATTGTTGCTCCAAAATGATCCGTTAGCGCTTTAAAAAACAAGTAGTTGACCTTAACCTTTTGATGAGTAAACTGGCGAACGTATATTTTGATTCACATTGACGACAGTAATAATTTATGATCATGCGTACGCATTCTAGTAGAAATAAATTTGTATTTTCATGCATGAAATATTAGAATTAGGTGGTGAATTAGTAATATTCCTGAAGAGCTTTTAAATCAGCAGAAAGATCACTTCTCATATCAGAAGATAGCAAATATGATAGAACAACTTTACAACAATATGTACAAACTCTTAAGTCACCTATCAATGAATATTTAATTTAGTTTGAGTAAATATTAATTTTATAAATAAAATTAAATTTATGTGCATATCATGACAACCCATGATTTTTCCTGGAATTTCATCGCAACAACATTTTGAACATAAGATTTGTCCACATACTCGACAATGATGTCTTCTTCGAAATGTTGTAAATCTCTCACCACATTCATAACATTGTTTGCTTACACTATCAGGCATCCAATAACTTCTTAACTGCGAATCTTTGTATGATTGAAGGTTCTGTAATGTAAAAAATTGTAAACAATTGTACAGAAAATACACAACAAAAAAAATAGACTTACCTATGTAATCATGACTAACAATGGGAACATTATTTTCAGGCATATAATCTATAGATTTGGAAGGTGCTTCATCCCACCATTTACCATAAATTCTCTGTAGCAAAAATATAACAATTCATTATGTTTCAAGTAGTAGAGAACAGAAAAATATTTTATGATTTCTAACAATTTATATTTATTTCAATAATAAGTATGCAATGCAAATCAAATAAATTTAAATTTTCATTCTTATGCCTTAAAATAAATAAAAACAAACAAATTAGTAAACATAAATAAATTTTATTTCCATTTAAAATTTTTATAGTAGAAATTTTGTTTTTTAAATTCTTTAAAGAAAAGTTTCTTACAGCTTACCATAACAAAAGCTTGATGAAAATCTTAAATATTAAATATTGAAATATTAAAATCCATTCTAACCTTTTATGAATTTCATCGTTTGTTTACATTTGACTCCACGTGCGAATTTACAGGTTGATTCGCTATTCATTACTAGTTTTTGATCTAGTTCTTTCGTACAATTGGTATCGATAAGCTTGCCTACTCCGAAGTTGGCAATCTCTCATCGACTTCTTGATCTGGTACACTCTGAACATAGCATAGTGGTACAAAAAAATAATGAACCCCAACGCTGGTACTGTCGTAAATCGATTGACGGGACAAATTTTGATGAAATTAAAATAATAGGTCAATATTGAGCCAAGAATGACTCAAATAAATTTTTGTGGACCTTTGGTGTCTATGAAAAAAGTTATTGTTTTTGGAATCTTAGTAAAATTTTGCATCTTCTAATACATTGATTAGGTGCCTGTAAGAATAATTAAAAGCAAATAAATAAATAAAATTTCCAGTAGCAGAACATGCTATTGTATATGTGTCAACGTCGCAGAGTATAGGTAAAACGCGCGTAAAGTTAAAAGTATAATACGCTTGAGCCAATGTGACTAAGCTTAATAGTCCGGGAGCGGATAATGCCGTCGTTTGCAATTTATAGGCAAGGGTCCGAAAAAGGTAATACTTATGAAAAAAAATCCGTAGATTACGAATGTACCCTTAGTTTTTTCATCCAAGTGGTACCATATTGTTTAAAATACATTTTTCAAAGCAAAATACCAAAATAATAATTTTTCGATTTCGGACCAATTTTTTCTTAAAATATAACTCAAAACAAGAAAAAAATTTTTTATGGGTCATCTACAAAAAATTCATAATTTAGACTTTATTAGTATTTAAAAGTTGAAAATTTACGATTTTCGTCAACTTTAAGGTTAAATTGTAGGATGAATAAGTTCGAGCTATAATTCGAAGGCGTACTTATTCTGCAACTCTTAATTCATCAATTCTATCGTAGGGAAAATCTGAGCGCAGTGGTGTAATGGATAGGGCTCTTGCCTTCAACGCGGAGGGCATGGATTCGAATATTCAGGTACATTGAACACGATTTTCAACAAAAAGTATTCAATTTTCTCCCAAAAGTGTATAACAAAATAATTTTTCACACACATATATGTATAAACTTAAAAATATATCACCAGAAAAGATATTATTAAGTAAATAAGAATATTCACATTAAAGTTGCATTTTATTTGATTTCTGCATATCAACGCGCCTGTAGAATGGAACCATAGCAATAACACGTTAATGAAACTCTTAAACACGACTTTTTTATTTATTGCTACCCTTTATTTTTTTGCAAATTTTAGAAATTCCCTGCGATAGAATTAATGAATTAAGAGTTGCAGAATAAGTATGTCTTCGAATTATAGCTCTAGGTTACTTATTCATCCTACAATTTAACCGTAAAGTTGACGAAAATCGTAAATTTTCAACTTTTAAATACTAATAAAATCTAAATTATGAATTTTTTGTAGATGACTCATAAAAGGTTTTTTTTCTTGTTTTGAGTTATATTTTAAGAAAAAATTGGTCCGAAATCGAAAAATTATTATTTTGGTATTTTGCTTTAAAAAATGTATTTTAAACAATATAGTACCACTTGGATGAAAAAACTAGGGGTATATTCGTAATCTACGGATTTTTTTCCATAAGAATCACTTTTTTCGGACCCTTGCCGATGAATTGCAAACGCCGGCATTGTCCGCTCCCGGACTAATGAACCTTGTAAAAGAAAATAAATTTGAAAGTATGTAAATAAAGGGTAATTAGCTGGTCTTTTTCCTTTTCGATTACTGCAACATTTACACTGTTTTCGAGGTTGGATGATACATATATCATCATAACTCTTTTTCATTTTATTGCTCACTTTTTTCTTTTCTAAAAGAATCTTGCTTTTGCTGTAAATAAAGACATAACCACTTATAAAATATACATGCTTTATGTATAAAAGCGGCAAGCAGTCCCACATATCACCGAAGCTTCCGGGAAGCTTCCAGAAAGCTTCCATAAAAAGTTCGGAAACTTTCCGGAAGCTTTCTTATAAGCTTCCTGGAAGCGTTAAATGTCCCGCGCACTTTTTTTTTAGAAAGATACAATGGGAGCTTCCAGGAAGCTTTTGTGGAGGAAATTAGTAAGTTTCCATGGAAGCTAGCATAAACGTCTTTTTGAATCTTACAAGAAGCTTCCAGGAAAGATTGCCGTAAGGTTCCAAAAGTACTTCATGGAAGCTTCCGCGGAATAATGCAAGAAGCTTACATGCAAGCTTCCGTAAAAGCTTCAATTAAAGCTTCCTGGTAGCGTAAAATGTCTCGCGCACTTTCCTTTCAGAAAGATTCAGTGAAAGATTACAGGAAGCTTTCGTGCAAGAAATCAGTAAGCTTCCATGGAAGCTAGCATGAAGGCCTTTTGAATCTTACAAGAAGCTTTCCAGGAAGATTGCCGTAAGGTTCCAAAAATACTTGATGGAAGCTTTCATAAAAAATGCTAGAATCTGCCAGGAAGATTCCAGGGTAAGATTCCCGGTGGCCTTGGGTAAGTCAACAATCCAAACATCTATTGGTTAATTTTATCTTTTTTCACCGTTCGGAAGGTATTTTGTTATGATTCTGTACAACATTCTATTTTTTATTTTGTATTTTATAAATATTTGCTGTGAAAAACACATATTTACTTACAACATACTATTTTATATACTATTATATCATATTTATACTTCAATACATATTCACATATATTAGGATTTACGTATAATTACAAAGACGCATTTACATTTTTAAGTCAGGCGCTGTGGATACATACTCGAAACCGCCAACGTTCCACTTACATAGTAAGTGTGGTATCATCTCACCACGTATAAGTGGCGTTTTGTCTCTATAAAAACAAAACGCCAATTCAACGCGTATCCCCTGTGGGCATAACTGCGAATCATAGGTGACGGATTTGTAAGATATCTGTCGGTAGTTCGATTCCCGACTGAACATAATTTTTTTTTTATAAAATATGTTGCACAAGCATATATTTCACTATTTTTTTATATTTAAATATTTTTTATGTATACAGATAAATGTATATGTACATGTACTTACGTATTATTCACACACAAACATTTTCAAGCTATATGAAGTCGAAAAATTCATTTTATATAGATTTTAAAATAAATTTATTTAAAATAAATAATACAATACTTTTTTTTTAAACTTTATTTAACTAAAGACTTTTCTTTAAAAAAGCAACAAAATGTTTTGTGTGCTTATTTACTAACTTAAATTAATATTAAAAGAAATTTTTTATCTGAAGTTATACAATTATATAACTGACATTTTATTTCATTGTAAAATTTTAGAAAAAGAAATGCATTAGCTTATAGTATGTACCATGAAGATTATTCTATTGAATTTTTAAATAAATTCATTTATTAGTTATTTAAAATGTTGGAGTCCAATGATAAATATTAAAATTTTTCCATTTTGTACTAGGAATAGAAAATTATTTTAAACAAAGGAATAGATTTATTTAAAAATTCAACTGGAAAATTTTCATGATATTCACTAAAAGCTAATGTATTTTTTTCTAAAACTTTGCAATAACTTTCCGTGAACATTAATATATCCTTGTTGTAATATTCTGTGAAAGGCTGCAGGAAGTTTGAGTAGAATCTTCCGCAATATGTTACTGCAAGCTTCCTGCAAGATGTAAAGTAATCTTCCAAATAACAATCGGATGTAACTTTTAAGAAGCTTACTGGAAGCTATTTTGTAATATTATATTTTGCCCTCATGGAATATTACATGTAAGCTTTCCTCAACTTTTCGTAAAGCTTACATAAAAGATTCTAATGGAATCTTCCCAAGACTTTTATTTAGCTTCCGGGAAGCTCACAGGAAATCTTCCCGATAAGTTACTGATAACCTTCCGTAAATAATAAAATATTTTTCCTATGACATCCCGTGCAAGGCTGCAGGAAATTTGAATGGAATCAACCAGAAAATATTACTGGAAGCTTCCTGCAAGATATAATGTAATCTTCCGAATAACGTTTCTGCAATATTGCATGTAATCTTTCCGGAAGCTTACTGGAAGCTATTTTGTAATGTTTCACTTAGCCCTCATGGAATATTATACGTTAGCTCCTCTAAACCTTCCATAAAGCTTACATGAAAGGTTCCAATGAAAGCTTCCCGAAACATTCATTTAGCTTCCAGAAAGTTTACAGGGAATCTTCCTGACAAGTTACTGATAACCTTCCGTAAACATTAAAATATTTTTCCTGTAACATGCCGTGTAAGGCTGCAGGAAGTTTGAATGGAATCTTCCACAAAATATTATTGGAAGCTTCCTGCAAGATATAATACAATCTTCCAAATAACGTTTCTGTAATATTGCATGTAATCTTTCCAGAAGCTTGCTGAAAGCAATTTTGTAATGTTTCATTTAGTCCTTATGGAATATTACATGTTAGCTTCTCTGAACCTTCCGTAAAGCTTACATGAAAGATTCCAAGGGAAGCTTCCCGAAACTTTCATTTAGCTTCCGGGAAACTTACAGGGAATCTTCCTGACAAGTTACTGGTAACCTTCCGTAAACATTAAAATATTTTTCCTGTAACATGCCGTGTAAGGCTGCAGGAAGTTTGAATGGAATCTTCCACAAAATATTGCTGGAAGCTTCCTGCAAGATATAATGCAATCTTCCAAATAACGTTTCTGTAATATTGCATGTAATCTTTCCGGAAGTTTACTGGAAGCTATTTTGTAATGTTTTTATTTGGTCCTCATGAAATATTAAATGTTAGCTTCCCTGAACCTTTCGTAAAGCTTACATGAAAGATTCCAATGGAAGCTTTCTGATACTTTCATTTAGCTTCCGAGAAGCTTGCTAGAAGCTTACATTGGAAACTTCCTCGAACCTTTCGATGGACGCTTCCTAAATCTTTCGTGCTATGTGGGGTGTTGTCACGTTTAATTTCTACAAAATCAAAATTTGAGCAAATTTTCATTTAGCTAACTTTAAATCGACAGTACTACCAACATAAATAAGGTATAAGAGCGGGCTAAGTACACCGCCTTGGGATACTCTCTTACAGCTGCATCTAAATTCATTTTTAAGAATATCAAAGAAGATAGTTCTGTGTGTAATAAATTCGATAAATTTGACTAGACATTCCGGACAACCAATTGAAGCTAGTTTTACTAAGGAGGATGACATTATTGACGTTGTCATAAGGAGTCAACGTTGAGACAGATGGCTAACAAATCTTCACTATTTGAAAGATCTTTGTCTGTATTTAAAGTGAGAGTTGCGAGGTTAATCATTGCGACCGTCTGTACAAGATAATAACGTGAATCCGAGTAGAGCGCTGCGACTGCATTGCCGGGTTAATCGCTTTGACTCGTTGGCATCTCCCATGCTGACAGCCGAAACCAGGCACAACTTTTAGCGTTGCGCGGTTGCTTCGCCTCGTCGGCATCTTGCATGCCGCAAACCGAAATCAAGCACAGAGACAACGTTGCGAGTTCGTATACTCCGACTTCTTAGATTCTAGTACTGCAAAAGTCGATATTAATACTTTATGTCAATTTAAATTATGTGTTAATTTAATGTTGATTCAAAAAGTGTTTATATGATTACTAAACAAGTAAATGTTTTAATTCTTTAATATTTATTAGATTAAATTCTATTTATTAATATATTATATGAATCGTTTATTAAATTAAATAAAGACTAATGTTTCGTTATACTTTAATATTTACTCAAATTTCAAAAATTAGATATCTTGTTTAAGTATATTCATTAATTATTTATAATATATTAAAGTTGATCAATATTTTACATGAAAATATTCACTAACTAGGAGAGTGTCACACCTCCGGATCGGGGATTTTGCTTGAACTTCGGGATAATTTTTTAGATGATAAAATATGGAAAAAGCTAAAGTTATAGTCATAAATACTCAATATTTCCCTAGTTACAGGCAATTAAAGAAAATCACTAAAAAAGTTACTAGATTTTTAAACGCATATAGTTCTTTAGCATTATAGCTACAAGCTTGAAACTGTTTTTAAATGAAAGCTGAGCTTAAATCCTTTCGAATTAGTAGTTATAGCATATCAAAATATTATTTTTTCCCAAAGTTAGAGCATGATAAACATTGGACCTGATTTTTCTTTTAAAAACATTAATTAATAATAAAAGCTGAAATTAGGTCCAATCCTTATTACGCTCTAACTTTGGGGAAAAATAATATTTTGATATGCTGTAACTACTGTTTCGAAAGGATTTTAACTCAGCTTTAATTTAAAAAAATTTTCAAGCTTGTAGCTATTGATGCTAAAGAACTATATGTGTTTAAAAATCTAGTAGCTTTTTTAGTGATTTTCTTTAATTGCCTGTAACTAGGGAAATATTGAGTATTTATGACTATAACTTTAGCTTTTTTCATATTTTATCATCTGGAAACTTATCCCGAAATTAGAGCAAAATCCCTGATCCGGAGGTGTGACACTCTCCTAGTAAGTCAACTTAATCAGTTAATATAATCTAATGAATACCTATCTAGCTATCCATCTAAATGATATCTGATAAAAAATTTATTCGTATGTTTTCTTCAAAATTAAGGAGAGAGAAAAGATCTTATAATCGATTATAAAATGAATATTTTTCTGACTCTTTTGCAAATTAAGAATTTTTTAGTTATTTCCCCGTTGAAAATGAGAAAATTAATCAGGCAATTTTCATATTAAGTTTTTTTGTATATTGAATAATAACCTTTCACCAATCAGGTAAGCTAAAAAATTTACATATTGTAATTTTCAAAAATTCAATTACATTCTATATTTTATTTATAAGAAACATGGTTCTATTAAATTTTTACTTTGGTTCGATAGTTTTGAATAAAAAATTCATCAAAACATTAATTTAAAAAAAAGATTTGAAACTAGAGCTCTAAAATTTATTTTTTCTATTTTGGGATCCAATTAGAACTTATTCCCTCAATTTTATCAATTTTTATTTTTTAATTGTGCCAATGAACATGAAATATCTCATATACATACATACAAGTGTATTATTTTATTACAAATTCATTAAATATAGTAAAATAATATTTGAATAAAATTTATTTCAAATAGAATTCAAAGATTTAAAGATAAATTTTTAAACGTTCTAACGTGTATGTAAATTTTTTGAAACAATTTTCAAAAAGTTACCATTATCTCACATCAAAAAATACACAACTGTATTTGCGAATAAATTGTCCGTTTCGAAAATAATAAACAAAATTTATTTTATATAAGCTATATGGTACAGTACCCTTAAAATTTCATAAAGAGTATCAAATTTTTAAGAGAAATAACAGGTTTATGTGGAAATATTTTGTAATTATGACAGCTTCCAAATTAATAACATCAAATGATTTTTCATTCCATAAATATGCTAGTGAATAACAAATTTATGAATTTTTATTTTGGTTTTGAATCTTACTTTATAAAACTATGTAAGAATTCTTTTCTAATTTCAAACAAATATTTTATTAAAACTTTATTTTAAGAATGCAATTATATTGTGCACAAAGTTCGAGTTTGTGTATGCGTCTACGTTCGCAAAATTTCTTATTCTTGAACGCTCAGTCAACGTGTGAGAACGAACCTAACGTGGGAAATTAGGTTGTGCGCGCGCATTTTCTACGTTTACAAAATTTCACGCATGTGATACTGTAGCTATAAGCGCGTATATTTTATGTTGTGTAACGTTTTTCCTTTTCGGGAAAGGAAAATACATGTAACCTTCTGTTGCTGGATGCTTTAGGGATTGGCAGGGTAAGATCAGTAGGAGTTGGAGGAATGGACAGTAAAAGATAAAGGAAAGTAACCGGGTTGAACACGTTTGGTTATGCTAGGTAGTACCTTGACTTTATTGTACTCAATAAATTCATTGACAACGACGTTAACAAATAAAAAATAGTAATTTTTTATTAAAGCTAAACCCTACTTCTCTATATAATACAAACAAACCAAACCTAACCTTACTAATATAATTAAATGAAAATAATGAAATTTTGTATTTTTGCATTGGCCACTTGACGGCTAGTTAATAACAATTAAACTTCACTGTTTAGAAAAAATAATAACTGAAATTTATTATTTAATAAGATAAAAATCAACGAAATTACTATTCGATCAAAGGAAAATCAAAATTTATTATTTAATAGAAGTGAACTTTTAATGAGATCGATAAATTTTTCTTAAAGATTATTGGGTCTATTTCGGCCTGTTTGCTCTAATGTACGTCGGTGGCTTTTACCTGCAACAATGCGCAAGGAGAAACACAAAAGATTAATAAATGAATAATTAATTTGATAGGTGTAAGGCACCTTAATGCAACCAAGAAACAATATTTAATGCTACGGTAATAATGGGTGGATGACACCCTTAAGAGCATGACGAAGCTGTCCGCCTTCTAATAATATTTCCAATCCTAACTTATGAATAAACGATGCGTTTAATCGAGTTTTTTTGCTAAAAAGAAAAAGTTTGTAAGATTAAACTCTAGTGCGGACAACTCAAGAAAACCACCAAAATATTATACATACAAAGTTATAATAAAAACTTTAAATATATCGTATTTTAAGGTTAGGTTTGTCGAGTTTGATATCTAATTTCCAATCCAAGCTCATAAAAAAATAACAAGTCCAAATGATTTTTTTATTATAACAAAAATTATTGTATTAATATAACTTTAGTGCGGACAAGTCATTATATTTGTTTAATTTAAGAATTTAAAAAGATATCGATAAAATAAAAAAAGCAAAACTCGATTGCTGCAGCTCCGACATGCCGTTAAGTAATGATAATCTAATATCTAATATAACGGGCAAACGTAGTCCTTTAATCGATATAAATTTTATAATGGGTGGACCGCACCCTTAATTTATTCTTATTCGCGGATGTGAAAAAGTATAATTAATTTTGGATGGACGGCACCCTTGAATTCAGTGGCGCAACGAAGGGAATGTAGCGGCAAAAAGTTGCAAGTGTATGCTCGTAGGTAGCATAGATTTACGCCTTTGTGCTCACTTAACGTACCTCTGTGCTTCCTGCACATGTAGACCTGTGTGCTCACTTGTTCTACGCTCATGTGCAAGAGAGAAAAGCTCTGCCTTTAGCTGTGGTGCTCCACAAGCCAAGACAGCCAGCTACTATCTGTCTCACTTTCTCTTAGCCTTGTGCGCTCACTCAGGTAAAGAGAGAGGAGAGATCATAGTCTACACTGCTTGGCTTGGGTAGCTTCTCGGCTCTTCATATACCTGAGTCTCAATTTTCCCATTGTATGCAATGACACGCGAGGTTGCCACCTAGCGGCTGAGATTGGAACTGCTGTTTCCTAGTAGTTTGGCTGTTAGGCGGGAGATTCAAATGTGCACGCATATACATACTCGTCGCAGTTGAAATAAGAGAGAGAGGAATATATTTATACAGAATCACGTTTAATAATACTGCACATTGAGTATTTTTTCTCAGTCTTCTATATTTCATTATTTCTTTCCTTTTAAAGATATTGTATCACTTTTTTAAATTAAAAATTTTTTTCATAATCAATTCTAGAATTATTATTTTTTTTTTAAATATTCTATGTATGGCTGATTCCATTTCAAATCGAACAGTCAGTATACACTCAAGTCACCAATTACTGTGCTAATGGAGTATGTTATTCTACCCTAAAAATAAGGGTATACGTATTTTTTTATTTTGCTGAAATATCAAAATTGCATCAGATATGCACTTTTGAAAATTGCATACAAAAACTAAATGTTAAAACTGAAAATGTTGAGAATAACTTTAGAGGGCTATCGTTTTACCAATTTTCAATGAATTTTGGTAAACCTTATTTTGTTTTATTATGTTTTAAGCCCTCTTTAATTCAGTGCAAGAAATTTAAAAAAAGACTAAAAAATGACTAAGATATGTGCATTTTACCAAAAAATGCACTTTTTATGCACATGCATTTTTCTCGAAAACCCCATTTTTTTTGCTGAAATTTTTTGTGCTCATAGAGGACTAAATTACCTATCTAATGGTACTTGGTTGATCCCGTACATATTTGTTTGAAGCGAGAAAAAAAATTCACAAATTTTATTGGTGAAAAATTTTTGTATATACGTTCGAAAGTCTTAAGCAATGTTCACTCCAACGCTGTCGCATGCTTCGCTCATTATTTTTTTACCTTTGTATGTATGTATATATCATCGAAAGTGATATATATATATATATATATATATATATATATATATATATAAATTCGTAATATAAAAATATTAAAAAAATGGAAAATAATAATTCTATTTGTGTATATCTATATTATGTATGTTTCGATGTACAGACAATAGGAGGCTCATTCGCGGACAAATACCTCGCGTAACCAAAACTGCATATTAGAATTGTTATATACAAGCTAGTTATTCTTACGTCTGCTTTGAAAGGTACTTTTCGGACTTGTGAAAAAGTAAACAAAACTCTGCAATTACGATGTCCGAAATTCACTCTTCTACAAGAATTCGATGTCTCGATTTTTTTCAAATGCATAAGAAGGTAGTTTATAAAAGCAGAAATTTACATTTTAGACCGTTGGAAGATTTGGCCATTAATTTGGCACAGCTTTATCCAGATTTAAAGATACTGCCCTCTACTAATGTATGCAGAAATTGCCATGAACGCATATCAAAAATGATTTTAAGTGATCTTGAATCTACATCTGGAAATAAAATCACTGAACTTTTTAGCGGAAAACATGATGATTTTATCCCCAAGACACCCGAACGAATACAGGAATTAAACGAAAGTATTAATACAATTTTACCTCAATGCGTCTCGCCGCTAAAAAGAAAAACTGCAATACCTAAAAATTTAACAGAAAATTACGTATCTAAAAAGAAAAAATCTTTAATTTCAGCTTTTTCTGCTACTGTCAGAAGTAAATTAGAAGATGCGTATGGCATTTCAGTTGAATCAATAGAATCGGACAAAAGTTTGACTGAAAACTATTGGAACGAATTTGTAGAAAATTTTAAATCGGCTTTAGAAAAATGTTCTGTTTCGGAGAAAATAAAACTTCTAACTCTACTACCTTCAAAATTAAGCAAAATAAAAGTTTGCTCACTATTTCCGAATATAAGCGAGTATATGATAAATAAATCAAGAAATCTCGTGAAAAATAAAGGAGTTTATTCGGAGCCAGATTTATATACTGGTCATCCTATTGATGAAAATACAAAAAATATCGCTATGGAATATTTTTTAAATGATGATTTTAATTGTAGTAGACAAAGTCCAAATAAATCTGATGTTGTTACTGTTAAAGTTAATAATACAAAAACTAAAAAAGTTAAACGGTTTCTTACTCGAAGCTTAAAAGAAACATATAGTCAATTAAGACAAGAAAATCCAAACTTACAAATAGGAAAATCGAAATTATATAGTCTAAGACCAAGTTTCGTCTTAACAAGCCCTGTGAAGGAAACTTGTCTTTGTGTACATAGCGAAAATTTTGAACTGTTTCTTACAAGTTTAATTCGTTTTAGAGGTGATAATAATTCTGAATTAGATTTAATTCGTTCAGAAATAACTAACGCAATGTTGTGTTCTAAACCATCTGATTCGTGTTTCTTGCAAGGATGCAATTATCGCCCCGGTAGTGAGGGTATCACATTAAAATTGTTAAAACTGAAAGAAAATTGTGAAGATGAAATTACGTTTGCTTTGTGGGATAATGGTAATCTTATCAAACAAACAGTAAGCTTATCAGTTTTTAAAGAAAAATTTTCAATCTGCGCACTAAAAGCAAGTACTCACGTATACATAAAAAATATTCAACGTGAAGCTATAAAAAAAGAAAAAGAAGAAGGTAAAGCTGATCCTACTAAGTTAATTATCCACGTTGATTTTGCAGAAAATTGGTCTGTAATAAATAATAAAGCAGTTCAGGGAAATCATTGGGTAAATAACCAAATTTCTATTTTTCCTGCAGTTTGTTACCAAGGAGAGATAACGCAAAGCTTTGCGATCGTTAGTGACGACGAAAAGCATGATACTGCATATGCGCTATTAGCAATAAATATAATTATCGATCTTATGAAAAATGATTTAGTTACTAAAGTCACTATTATATCAGATGGAGCTGCAAGCCAATTTAAAAATCGTTTTCAGCTACATGAATTCAAACATTTTTCTTATCAAATGAAATGGTTATTTTCTGCGACTGGTCATGGGAAAGAAGCCGTTGATGGAATAGGTGGGCTTCTAAAACATTATGCTACTTCACATAACTTAAAAAGAGTTCATGAAGAATCGATACAAAATGCTGACGATTATATAAATTGGGTTCAAAAGTACACCAGTGCAATCGAAATCATATTATTACCAATAAATGAGATTAAAAAATTTAGAAAAGAAAAAAATATTGAATGGAGTACAGTTCCTAAATATAATGGGATTCAAAAAAGTCATATGTGGTTAAAACAACTTGGGAAATTGAAATCGCATATATTTGTTGGCAGAACAGCTATACATGCACTGACTAAAGTGAAAGACAAGAAAAAAAAGTCAAACGTCGTAAGGCTACACTTAGAACTAAAAATAATAAGTGCAAAAATAAAAAAAAGTAATTATTTATAATTATATTTTTGACGCATCCCAACAGTGAGAGGCAAGGGAAACTCACTTTAAAAAAGCACCACGAAGGGAACAGAAACCTTCTACATCCACGTCGTTGTTCCTGGGTAATGCTAAAAGAAGGATAGTGTTTAAATCTACATTGCTTAAAATTTCCGAACGTATATACAAAAATTTTTCACCAATAAAATTTGTGAATTTTTTTTCTCGCTTCAAACAAATATGTACGGGATCAACCAAGTACCATTAGATAGGTAATTTAGTCCTCTATGAGCACAAAAAATTTCAGCAAAAAAAAATGGGGTTTTCGAGAAAAATGCATGTACATAAAAAGTGCATTTTTTGGTAAAATGCACATATCTTAGTCATTTTTTAGTCTTTTTTTAAATTTCTAGCACTGAATTAAAGAGGGCTTAAAACATAATAAAACAAAATAAGGTTTACCAAAATTCATTGAAAATTGGTAAAACGATAGCCCTCTAAAGTTATTCTCAACATTTTCAGTTTTAACATTTAGTTTTTGTATGCAATTTTCAAAAGTGCATATCTAATGCAATTTTGATATTTCAGCAAAATAAAAAAATACGTATACCCTTATTTTTAGGGTAAAATAACATACTCCATTAGTGCAGTAATTGGTGACTTGAGTGTATACTGACTGTTCGATTTGAAATGGAATCAGCCGTATATAATTTAATTTTTGAATTCATTTTTTTATTTAAAGAATTTCTTCATTAATAAAAATATTCTTACAATACTTGCGCGTAAATTTAAAATTCCTATATAACAATTTTTTTTGTTTCAAACACTTTCTAATACTTTTTTAATTTGAAAAATTTTATTACAATCAATTTTGAAAAAAGTATTTTTTTTAAATATTGTATGCATATATTTTGAACCTTTAGTCAAATTTTTATTAAATTTTCAAAACGCGAGTGGGCTTTGCCCCCCTGAACCACCCTGTCTTTCTGCCCCGAACTTAACACTTTATTTCGTGTTATGTTGAACTTAGTAGGAAAAATTACTACTATTTACTAGTTATGTTAAACTTAGTAGGAAAAATTACTAAAAGTAGCGCAACTTAGTATGAAAAATAGTATACGATACTTGTACTCACGTAAGTCATCCCGCACTCACTGCGCTCGTACAGGAACGACCTGCGTTACGCACTCATGTCGTAATTTCCTATTATTTAAAATAGTAAATTATCGATTTGAAATTGTGAACAAGATTAGGCGGTTTAGGGACGCTAGGAACATTTGATAAGATTATTATTAAAATAAATTATAAAAATGATTAAAATTTTTGGATATATAGACAAACGTTGTTGAATATGAAAAAAAAAGTCATTTAATCAACAACAATAGTGAAATAAACATAAAAGTATTATCATTTCAAGGTACCAGTACTTGGACCAGCAAAATAATGATGTCCTAGTGTCCCAAAATACTGTTACGATTTATTGGCCACTTGTGTATGCAAACATTTATAATTTTATATTTATTTTATATTTTTAATTATTTTATAAATAGTTATTTATAAAATAATTAAAAATTCACAATTAATTTACAATTTATTTACAATTGATTGATAGAATAAAAAATCAATTATTCAAGTGTATCATTAGAGTGTGCTTTAAGGTGAGGTTTATATCATATGATTTTAGCTGTAGGTAGCCCCCTGCCAATTACTGAGACGTTGAATTACGAACTGATTTATCAATACCAATAGATGCCCACACAAAATTTTAATATAAAATATGTATAAAATTCATTTTTTTTTAATGTGAAATATATGTTAATGTACATAAATAATGTAGCAACTAATTTGATCTGCATGAAAAAATTCTATTACAATTTTATTTCCTTACTCGTAAACGCACTTTTCTTCATCAGTACGTAAGAAATACATGGACACTCGCCTATTAGGTTCAAAATCACAAAATTAAAGTCGATTTTTCAGTTTAAAGTATAATTATTATAGTTTGAATTTTGTTTCTTTAAGTAATTTAATGTATACAAAACAATAATTAACGGTAGTTCATAGTCTACTTTGCACTAAAATCTTAAAAATTAATATATTTTTTTATGTGGGCAAGTACTGGTCAGTGGCCAATGATAGGTACTTTTACCTCATTTGTTTCTTTTTATTTGCATTATTTGCTATTAATGTTCTTAAATCATTGTGAATTCAAATAATCATTGGATAATGGGGTGATGCTATCGCTAGAATGACGAAGATAGATGCTTGCGTCTATCTTCGTTTGTTAGAGTAAGTATGTTTCCTTGAAACCTATGTTCAGATACGCATATGAATAAGTAGAAGTGAGGTTAACCGACTTTATCTTTTTGACTGCATTGATCTATTTAATTCCTTTTCCCACTTACTTTTGGATTTTGGAAAAAAAAAGAACTTTACTTCCCTATTTCTCCTTATATTTTCACAATTAATTACACAAAAACAACTGTGATATGACATTATTTTAAAATCTTTCCATTTACCTAATAAAGAATCAAAGCGTTCTATTTTTTTTCAACATGTTGCTACCATGTGAAGAACAGTCGGCTTATAGATCCTCACTATGTAAACTTTTGGTGCGAATAAGTACACTCGAAACAGTGCTTGTTCCACAGTGAAACGCAAATAGATGATATTTTTACCGAGTATACCGACAAATTCTTTAAAAAAAACTCATGTTTTCTGGTTATTCGCAAGAAAAATTCATGTTTTCTGGTTATCTGCAAGAATGTATTATCGAAAATCATAAGAACCATTATATAGAGAACTTCAAATCTGAAAAGGGTATTTGTCTAAGTAAAATTGATATAAATTTTAATGCGGGTGTGAGGTCGGTGGCAAAACTATGTTTTCGTTATGAGAAAAGCTCGCGCAACGAGAGAATGTGGCTAAAACAAAGGTTGTCACGAAGCCAGCAAGATTGATAGAACTACTTATTAATGCTGAAGTGGTTATAAACAGTATCATCCCTGTCAATGATCAAGTATTGTACGTGAATTGGCAGTACCAGCAGGGCCGGATTGAGCTGTGTGGAGGCCTATAGGCTAAAGAGCCATGTAAGGGGAGCGAAATCTTGAAAACTTCTTTTTTTTAAATAGTTTTACCTTTTTTGTTTTTATTATTTATACATGAAACAATATTTTTGTATTTTTAAATTATGTGTTTATTATATATTTTAATTTTATATAGAACATAATAGATCATATGATACATAACAAAAATATTTAAAAATTAAAACTTTCTCTTTCTGACTCTTTTATCAGCAAAATCATCAATGATTTCTGATATATTTATAATTCTTAACAAATCATATTCGGTACTTAAAATTGTACAATCCATCAGATTTTCTTGAGTCATTGATGTACTCAACCTATCTTTGATCAATTTCAATTTAGAAAAAGAACGTTTGCCACAACAATTCATTGTGATGATACAAAATAGTACATTTTGTAACGGGTATGAAAAGGCTTTATTTACGAAACGAGAAGTTTACGGCCCGAGCCGAAGGCGAGGGTCGTAACGAGTTTCGTAAAAAAGCCTTTTCATACTAGTTGCAAACCGTATTTTTTGCCATGAGAACCAGGAAAGAGCAACGATGTTGAGATTTTGGGGTTAGAATGGCAAAAATAAATTTTTAAAAGTGTCTCGACATTTGGAAAATTGCTTCTCACTTTTTTTTCAATTAACAACTTGAGCATAAACAATTCAAAACTCATTTCTTCTTCTTTTTCTTTAATAAATTCACTGCGAAATTCTATGTAGTACAGAAGTTCAACACCAAGATTCTCATCTAAATCATCAGTATAGACATCGCATAACAATTTAGCATGTTGTGTGATTTTATCAGGGCTGATGCTATGTAGGTTTTTTAAAAAACCAAACATGTCATATATTTCCGAGTACGCTGAAATTCTTTTATTTAAGGAAACGATGAAGTTATCAATCACAGGAAGAAAGTTGTGTACTCGAAATGCTTCAGAAGGAGTCAACTCAGACTCTGGTGTGTGCAGACAATCAAGTTCATTCAAACGCACATTGCGTATACGTTTCCGTTTATTTTGAACTGCATACTCGTTACTTTCACACAGTTCAAATGCTTTACATTCATATTCCAGGTATGATTCTCGTTTCGTCTCAGTAAAAGTTTTCAAAGATTTCAGTAATGCGATGGAAGTATTGAGATCTGATTCAGGACTTTGTATACTTTTATTCACAATGTTGATTCTTTCGAGAATTTGATTCCAAACAGCTGCATAAATAGCAGTTTCAAATTTTGACATTTGCTTAAATAATCCGATTGCTTCACAATTTTCTTCTGCCATTTCTGACAATTTATTTTTAATATGTTTGTAGCCACGAATTAAAGCTTTAGTAGCATCCACTCGAGATGAAAAGCGAGTTGTGCTAACCCTTTTTGGAATCAGTAATTTTTCATTTGTCGAGACTTGTTTTAAGCAATCAACGAGAAGCTGATATCTGTCTGATGTAATTGTAAAAAAAAACATAAATTTGTTTCAAGAAGCTAAAGAATAACTTAGCTTTAATACAACAATTCATTGCATCAGTACCAACCAAATTTAGTGAGTGGTCAATGCAAGGAACCCAGAAAGCAAGACTATTCACTCTTTTGACTAAAGCTTGCCTTCGTCTCTAGTTAAATCCAACGTAAATGAATAATAACAAGATTTTTTTAACGCGATATAATATTTCGTTAAATACTCTTTGAACAATTAGCTTTCGTAGTTCGGTGCAAATAGTTGATGAAAGGTAACTAACGTGGCCTCGTTCCTGGTTTGCGTGGATTTTAATATGGTCTTCTAGAAACTGATCATACTGAGAAACTAATTCGAGCATTCCTAAGTAGTTCCCGTTATGTGGTGAACCAATAATTTCGTCATCTTCTCGAAAAGGCAAACCATGCTCACAAATAAAACATATGACAGATGCCACTCTTCTCAATACATTCCGCCAATATTCTCTTCTTTTTTCTAATTGTTGCGTGATTTTAAAATCTATTAATCTAACTTCACTCGAGCGAGCTTCAAAGATAGTTAAAGCTCTTAAATGAGCCGACGAGGTTTCATAAGATACTAACCCACATAGCACCGAAGCTTCCGGAAAGCTTCCAGGAAGCTTCCATAAAAGGTACGGAAACTTCCCGGAAGCTTCCATGTAAGCTTCCTGGAAGCGTCAAATGTCCCGCGCACTTTTCTTTTAGAAAGATTAAATGGAAGATTCCAGGAAGCTTCCATGGAAGAAATCAGTAAGCTTCCATGAGAGCTAGCACTGAGGTCTTTTTGAATCTTACAAGAATCTTCCAGGGAAGATTGCCGTAAGGTTCCAAAAGTACTTCATGGAAGCTTTCACGGAATAATGCAAGAAGCTTACATGCAAGCTGCCGTGAAAGCTTCAAGTAAAGCTTCCTGGAAGCGTAAAATGTCCCGCGCACTTTTCTTTCAGAAAGATTCAATGGAAGATTCCAGGAAGCTTCCGTGAAAGAAATCAGTAAACTTCCATGGAAGCTAGCATAAAGGCCTTTTGAATCTTACAAGAAGCTTTCAAGGAAGATTGCTGTAAGGTTACAAAAGTACTTCACGGAAGCTTCCATGAAAAAATGCTAGAAGTTTCCAGGAAGATTCTAGTGTAAGGTTCTCGGAGGCTTTGGGGAAGTCAACAATTCAAATATCAATTGGTTAATTTTATCTTTTTTCACCGTTCGGAAGGTATTTTGTTATGATTCTGTTCAACATTCTATTTTGTATTTTTTATTTTACAAATATTTGCTGTGAAAAACACATATTTACTTACAACATACTATCTTATGTATTATTATATCATATTTATACGTCAATACATATTCACATATATTACAATTTACGTATAATTATAAAGACGCATTTACATTTTTAAGGCAGGCGCTGTGGGTACATACTCAAAACCGCCAACGTTCGACTTATATGGTAAATGTGGTATCATCTCACCACTTGGGGACAAAACACCCATTCAACGCGTATCCTCCTGCAAGCGTAACTGCGAATCGAAGATGACGGACGTGTAAGATATCTGTTGGTAGTTCAATTCCCCACTAAACATATTATTTTTTTTTTCTCTATGAATTACGTTGTACATGTATATATTCCACTATTTTTTTTAATTTAAGAGGCGGTTGGAACCAAATTGGTGACTTGCGGTATATGTCAAGTCAGCATTTTTCGCTTTACGATAGTATTTTGTATATTTTTATGGCTTCAACTATTTCAAATTATTCTTTATATACATGACTAGAGGAAATGATTATATTTTTACTATATGAATAAGTAAATAAATTATTATAAGCATTTATTACTAATATCAAACTGACTTGACATATACCGCATGCAAAAAACTGTCGTGTCGATTGTTAGGTGGGATTTTTCGCTTTATAACAATATTTTGTATACTTTTGTGGCTTTCACTATTTTAAATTATTCTTTATATACATGACTAGAGGAAATGACTATATTTTTACCATATTATTAAATGAATAAATTATTATAAGCATTTATTACAAGCACCGAACTAAGTCACCGATTTGGTTCCGACCGCCTCTTAAATATTTTTTATGTATACAGATAAATGTACATGTACATGTACTTACGTATAATTCACAAACAAACATTTTCACGCTATATGAAGTCGAAAAATTCATTTTATATAGATTTTAAAATAAATTTATTTAAAATAAATTTATTTATACTCTTTCTTAAAACTTCATTAAATTAAAGACTTTTCTTTAAAAAAGCAACAAGATGTTTCGTGTGCTTATTTACAAACTTAAATTAATATTAACAGAAATTGTTCATCTAAAGTTATACAATTATAAAAATTTTTAATCATTTAATTTGTAATCTGTTTTATTCGTATTCTTATAATAATCCGATATTAATTTTTTATATTAAAAAGAATATCTTTATACACTAATTTAACAAAAAAAGACTATATTTTTAATTTATAAAATTAATGGGAGATCATTATATAAATACGGAAAAAGCAGATTACAAATTAAATGAATTAATTTTTATAATTATGTAACTTTGGGTGGAAATTTTTTATCACTATTAATTTTTCGTTGGTAAAAGAACACAAAATATTATGCTTTTTTGAGGAAAAATCTTTTATTTGATAAAATACATGTATTCAAAACATTGTAAAGATATTTAGACTTTGTAATTAATTTATTTAATTTATAAAATTTTATTAAATTGACGACTTTCTCTTAAAAAATAGCATATTTTTTTGTGTTCTTTTTTATTAATTAAAATTAATAATAACAAAAATTCTTTATCGAAAGTTATACACAATTATAAAAAATTTTCAATTATTTAAAATGTAATATGTTTTATTTCATATTTAAATAATCTGTCATGAATTTTGTAAATTAAAAAGAACATGAGACATTAATTTAATAGAAAAAAAGACAATATTTTTAATTTATAAAATTAAATTAATGTAAGGCAGACACTACACCTATACTCATAAATATTGCCTGACTTTTCATATTATTGTAAAATTTTAGAAAAAGAAATGCATTAGCTTATAGTATGTACTATGAAGATTATTCTATTAAATTTTTAAATCAATTCATTTATCAGTTATTTAAAATGTTGGACTACAATGATATATATTAAAATTGTTCGATTTTGTACCAGGAATACAAAATTCTTATAAACGAAGTAATAAATTTATCTAAAAATTCAAGTGAATAATTTTCATAATATTTACTACAAGCTAATGTATTTTTTTTTTTTGAAACTTTGCAATAACTTTCCATGAACATTAATATATCCTCCCTGTACTATTCTGTGAAAGGCTGCAGGAAGTTTGAATAGAATCTTCCGCAAAATGTTACTGCAAGCTTCCTGCAAGATGTAAAGTAATCTTTCAAATAACATTCGGATATAACTTTTCGGAAGCTTACTGGAAGCTATTTCGTAATGTTCCATTTAGCCCTCATGGAATATTACATGTTAGCTTCCCTGAACCTTCCGTAAAGCTTACATGAAAGATTCCAATGGAAGCTTCCGGGAAGCTTACAGGGAATCTTCCTGAAAAGTTACTGGTAACCTTCCGTAAACAATAAAATATTTTTCCTATAACATTTCGTGGAAGGCTGCAGGAAGTTTGAATGGAATCTTCCACAAAATATTACTGGAAGCTTCTTGCGAGATATAATGTAATCTCCTGAATAACGTTTTTGTAATATTGCATGCAATCTTTTCGAAAGCTTACTGGAAGCTTTTTTGTAATGTTTCATTTAGCCCTCTAGAATATTACATATTAGCTTCTCTGAACCGTCCGTAAAGCTTACATAAAAGATTCCAATGGAAGCTCCCCGAAAATTTCATTTAGCTATCGGGAAGTTTACATGGAATCTTCCTGACAAGTTATAGGTAACCTTCCGTAAACATTGAAATATTTTTTCTGTAATATGCCATGGAAGGCTGCAGGAAGTTTGAATAGAATTTTCCACAAAATATTACTAGAAGCTTCCTGAAGATATAATGTAATGTTCCGAATAACGTTTCTGTAATATTGCATGTAATCTTTCTGGAAGCTTACTGGAAGCTATTTTGTAATGTTCCATTTAGTCCTCATAGAATATTGCATGTTAGCTTCCCTGAACTTTCTGTAAAGCTTACATAAAAGATACTAATGGAAGCTTCCCGAAACTTTTATTTAGCTTCCGGGAAGCTTACAGGGAATCTTCCTGACAAGTGACTGGTAACCTTCTGTGATCATTGAAATATTTTTCCTGTAACATTCCGTGGAAAGCTGCAGGAAGTTTGAATGAAATCTTCCACAAAATATTGCTGGAAGCTTCCTGCAAGATATAATGCAATCTTCCAAATAACGTTTCTGTAATATTGCATGTAATCTTTCCGGAATCTTACTGGAAGCTATTTGGTAATGTTCGATTTAGCCCTCATGGAATATTACATGTAAGCTTCCCCGAACCTTCCGTAAAGCTAACATGAAAGATTCCAATGGAAGCTTCCTGAAACTTTCATTAAGCTTCCGGGAAGCTTGCAAGAAGCTTACATTGAAATCTTCCTCGAATCTTTCGATGGAAGCTTACGGAATCTTTCGTGCTATGTGGGAAGCGATTCGATGTGTTTTTCCAATCGCAGAACCCACCGTGCGAAAAATGCGTTTGAGCATTCCTGAATAACTTGCAGACAAAAAAGTATAGTTTTCCATGATTCGGCGAAAAACAAAACCAGTCACGTTTAATTATTTCTCCGCTTTTATGCTATCTTCCAAACATGCTTAATTGACATATTCTATGGAAATTAGACTCTTGTTGTTTGAAAGATTTTTCTTTAAAGAGATTGGCATCGCAATTTTGCAATTTGCAGCTTCCTTATTTTACCCAATAAACAAAATGTTCATCTGAATCTTTTATATTTTTGGGCCATGTACCAATATCATTTTTTGGAAATATTTGTTTTTCAATTTCATACTTTTTTTCTGAATCCTTAAGTAAATCTTCTGTTTTAGTAGCTGCATCAACTATAGTAGTCTAAAAATAACAAATATTACGGTTATAGGTATTATTTATATACAAGTTCAAAACAAAGTTCAATTTCTCATTCTTTACGTACATATCATGATACTTTATTTTATTACTAATATATTAGTTCTGACGTGATATTTTTCGTCTCTATAGCTTAACAATCGTATATTTTATTTATTATAAAATGTGCGATTTCGTATAAATAATATTACGCCAATTTTCAAAAATTTAAATTAAATGTACTTGTTTTCGAGTGAATTGAACATAAATTACATGATAATTGGAAATGTATTTCGTAAACATATAATGCGCGAAGAGTCAGAAGAGAGCTGAGACAAAGAAACGAAAAAAATCATAAAGTACAGAGATAATAGCAATAGAACATAATTTGCATATATATTTTTGCTCACTATTTTTTCAATTTCTGTATCTTCACTTGTTACAGTTTTAGAAATTTCTACCATATAATTAGTTAATTGTGGCGTTTGTGACAGAACTTTTGATCTCAATTTCTCTTGTTCTTTAGCTTTTCGACGTTTCTCCGAACCTGACTGATAATGCCGAGGAGCTTTATGACGATCATTTTTTCTTTCACTCATTTTGCTTTCTCATAGAGAAAGCATTGTATCGATAAAAAAATTTTTTTTCTTTTTTTTCAATAATTTGTTCATATTTGAACTCAGGGAGTCGAAAAAAGCGGTTTCTAGAAAATGTCTGTATGTATGTGTATGTGTGTGTGTGTGTGTGGATGTATGATTTCAGTTGGTAAATTGTATCTCGAAAACTACTCTATGGATTTGCTTCTAATTTTGCATGAAATTTATTTTTTTGACTAACTTGCTGGAAAGCTATTGATAATTGGTTCTTCTAGCGTAGTTTTAATTTTGGAGTCGTTAAAAAAAAAAAAAAATTTTGATTTTAATTTTTTTGGTTTTTTTTGTTCACTACTCGATAAATTTGCTTCAAAATTTGCATGGAAATTATTTGTGATTGCCCAAATGAAATAAATTTTTAAAAACTGATTTTCTTAGCTTAGTTTTCATTTTAGAACATTTTGAAATTTTTGAAAAAAATGTTTCTATTTATTAAGCCAATAAAATCTTAAAAACTACTCGATGGATTTACTTTAAATTTTCCATACAATTTAATTTTTCGATCAACTAGTGCGGAAGCTATTGAGAATTGGTTTTCTTAGCGTAGTTTTTTTTTAGAGTCATTTTAAGAATTTTAAAAAAATTTCGATTTTTCATTTTTTTTGTATTTTACGTAAACTACTCAAAGAATTTGTTTGAAAATTTGTATGGAACTTAATTTCGACTGCCAAAAGTAGAAAAACTTTTGAAAACTGATTTTCTTAGATTTTTAGAGCATTTTTAAAATTTTTAAAAAAATTTTTATTTTTAATTTTTTTTATATTTTACGAAAACCATTTGATAGATCTGCTCCAAAATTTGCATGCAAGCTATTTGCTACTGTCTGAAGAAAACAAGCTTTTGAAAACTAATTTTTTCATAGCAGTTTTAATTTAAGAGCATTTTGAAAAATTTCATAAAATTTTTTTTTTATTTTTTTTGTATTTTACGTAAACTACTCGAAGAATTTGCTTTAAAATTTGTTTGTAACTTATTTTTGACTGCCAAAAGAAGAAAAATTTTGAAAACTAAAAAATATTTATTAAATAGAAATATAACAATGCCTTATACATTTATATAAATAAATATTATTTAGCGATGATAAATTGTAAAAGTCATTTTGATTTTTCTTCACAAATTTTAATTTTTATAACACTTTTTGAGAAATTAGCATGAATGCTTTTATTATTTTGTTCTATCGATACAAACTAAATAAGTTTTTGATGAAAGGACACTTATCATGAATTGGGTAGTGTGTCACCCAATTTAACTCAGCATCATTACCAAAAAATTCCTTAATAGGTTTATTTATTAAAATTGCTAAAAAAATATTAAAACATAAATTATCTATTTTATTAAATGTTTATAATATATAACATTTGGAATATTGATTTTGGTTTACATTTGCCTAGTTAAAAAGTTGAATGAATTTTGCATTATAACAATGCCTGGCTTTAATTGCCTTATACATTCATATACATAAATATTATTTAGCGATGATAAATTGTAAAAGTCATTTTGATCTTTCTCCACAAATTTGAATTTTTATAACACTTTTTGAGAAATTAGAATGGATGTCTTTATTATTTTGTTTTATTGATACGGACTAAATAACTTTTTGATGAAAGGACACTCATCATGAATTTGCTAGTGTGTCACCCAATTATAGCAAGTTATTTGCTACTATCTGAAGAAAACAAGCTTTGGAAAACTAATTTTCTCAGCGCAGTTTTAATTCAAGAGCATTTTGAAAATTTTCATAAAAATTAAAAAAAAATTTTTTTTGTATTTTACGTAAACTACTCGAAGAATTCACTTAAAAATTTGTTTGAAACTTATTTTTGACTGCTAAAAGAAGAAAAATTTTTTGAAAACTGATTTTCTTAGCGCACTACCATTTGATAGATTTGTTCCAAAATTTGTATGCGAGTTATTTCTGAAGAAAACAAGATTTGGAAAACTAATTTTCTCAGCGCAGTTTTAATTTAAGAGCATTTTGAAAATTTTCATAAAAATTTTTATTATTCATTTATCTTCTTTCTTAGCGTGGTTACGATTAGAAATTTTGTTGTCATCATTCTTTTTATTACTACATTATATCATTTTTTCAATAGAACAAATTTTTCTGTATTACTTGATGCTTTAAAATACATTATAAATGTTGAAAAAGCAATCAGCTAGCATATATGTTCGAAATTTATAAAGTACGATATGAGTAAATATTAATGTTAGACAATTTTTTTATATTAAAATCACATTTAAATAAATATAAAAAAATTAATGAAACTCAAAGAGCTCTATGAGAAAGCATTCCGCCAAAGAACTTGGCAGCGTTTTTTTCAATATCTTGTAATCTAAATAATATTACATTATCATATATTAAAAACAGTACACTTGAATAAATTAAAAAAAGTCAATTTAATCTGTAACTAATACTTACTCTAGGAGATTAAGTTAAGATTCATAGGATTGTAGATACTTGATAAAGTATTTTTTAAAAGGTAAAAAATAGTATCTCTTGTTAATTATAAATAAAATAATACACAATTTTCATTTAAATTTAATTCTTGATAACGAATAATCTCTTTCTTCAAGCAAATAAGGTAGCTGGTTTGTGTCGATGAAGTAAATATCACATACACTTCGAAATCTCTATGTTAAATGAATAGGATTTTCTATGAAATAAATTATGATTATAGTGAATAAAAAAAATTGTAAAAGAAGCATAAATAACTATGAGAAATAACAATAATTTTATAATTAATAAAACAACTGTATTTCAAAAATTCGAATATTTTCAGATTTATTATATAAATATATACATAAATAAATTTTGAAAGTTTGAGATGGTGGGGGCCCTCGAATGGTGGGGGCCCCTAGGCGAGCGCCTACTCTGCCTAGTGCTTAGATCCGGCCCTGAGTATCAGAATGAAGCCCTCTTGCAGTCTCACACGACAACTATTGTAATTGCAGATTTCACAACCACACAAGCTCGACTTAAACTTTTAATCATTTGAACAAACTAGGATTGCGCATTCTGTACTACAACACAGTTTTCAAAGTCAGTAAGAATGATGATGACGATTTGCCGATCAGTACATTGCTTGGTGAACTTACTGATGAATTAGTGGAGAAAGGTACATGTAAATAATCTTTTGTTTCTGGCGGACCAAAATTTTATGCGTACAAGTATAAACTTCCAGATGGTTCTGAACAAACAATATGCAAAATTAAAGGTATAAGACTTAATCGTTCAAATAGTCGAAAAATTAATTTGGAAAGTATAGGCGAGTTAATATCTGCGGAGGGGGGGGGGGCACATTATTGTATTTTCACCGGCAACGCTTGAAAAACCGTTTATGATAAAAGAAGATTTGTCTGGTCGGAAAAAAGCTACCTGTACTGATGCAGCCAGGGCTAACGACTGAACTCCTATATTACTTAAGTAGGTATACAGTGCCAGGAATACATATACCTAACAATCTCCAATCCAAAGCGCTCGCGAGACCATGAGTGGTAAGGGCAAGAGTTAATATTACGGTAGTAGGAAGAATAAGCTCATTTTTAATGCTCTCACGACTATGCAAGCGAGCCGCGCCTGCACTAAAGAAGCTAGCGGTTCCGAAGGGGATCGTCAGTCGTGCTGCGCGGCACGGCGAGTGAGAACAAGCGGCACGAGATCGAGGGCAATTCAGATGATGGATCTATAGGATTGATAAAATTATTGAAGCTGTATTGGTAAAAAAGTACATGAATTTTATAAAAGCATAATCTATAACTATCAAAGTATTTTGTTGGAACATTTACTGTGGTGACAGTTTTAGTGGAGAATAATGGTGGCTATAATAGTGAGTCATGGATATTAGATGGAAGCACCTGTGGACATCTAAGCTTTATAGACCTACTGGTTATAGTGAGATGGTGTTTGTAAAAAATTTGTTAAAATACGTTGACCGTATGAGTGACACACGTTTTGATCGCGTGATCTTTTACTATGCCGAATGGCAGGCAGGTACAAAGAGCTTGGGAAACATTTAAAATTTTATGAGGAGCTTTCTCAAAGTACCGATTACTTTGCTGACTCACGCCCAAAGTTATTAATATTGAATAATCTGATACGTAAATCATCGTCGAGTAACACCATTATTAACTTATTCACAAAGCGAAGTAATCATAATAATCTAAGCATCATATTTATTACACAGAATATATTTCACTAAGGCAAAAGCCAACGAAACATTTCGCTTAATGCTCAATACATGGTCATGTTTGGAAATTTACAAGATCGTACACAAATACAACATCTTCCGCCCCAGCTTTGTCCTGAATATCCACGGTTCTTACAAGAGGCGTACCGGAACACCACCTTGCAGCCTTTCGGATACCTTTTTCTAAATTTAAAATAAAATACTCCAGATAGTTATCATTTTCGGGCTTGCATCTTTCCCGGAATAAACATCAATACGTTTACGTACCTCGAAAGCAGTTTAAAGATGTTGATCGAGTAATTACCTTCCAGTCGTATCTTTGTAATAGAACGAAAAACTAGAGGTTCCATCAGGCAAAGACATACAGATATTTCAAGAACGCTTCAACATTCAAACAGGGAGTAACGCGCTGCTGTGCTCGATAAGGCCGACCGCAAATAGGTCAGATACATTTGTAAGTGTGCTCTCAACATGCTACGCGGTAAAGTTTTTCTCATCAGAATGCATGAAACTCGATTACGCAGACACGCAGGCGTTCTGGAACGGTTGGCAAGTCCTTAGAAGAATCAAGCTACGAAAAAGAAAATTATCGTGCTACGCAGTGGATTATTATGAATATTGCTGGCATCGCTCATTGGTACAGTATTGTCAAGTCTTATATCAAAATAAAAAAAAATGAGAGATAGTCAAGACTTATAACGATAATCACGCTTATATCCTCGTTGTCATCGACGTTTTAAGTAGATACGCATGGGCTTTACCACTGATGGATAAAACTTCGAATGTGTTGCTGAAGTCCGCGATTTTGTAAACGGGTAAGGGAAAAGAATTTGTAGGAAAGGAACTGCAAGAAGTGCCGAAGAAGAATGAAATTTTATTTAGAATAGTGCGAAGTCCTGATAATAAAGCAGATGCAACTGGAAGGTCTATAAGAACTATAAAGGAACGGATGTGGCAATATTTAAGGCATAAAAATACTCGTTGAAACGTTGATATCGTAGAAAAAGTCTTACAATCATAGAAAACCCTTTAAGATAAGGCAGTACCCATTAAGATTTACAACGATCACAAAGCTTGCGAAAATTTAGAATCTCGATCTGGGTGCTCCAAGTACCAAAAACCTAAATACTTCATCGGTGACCTAGTACGGGTCAGTCGAGCAAGAAATGTGTTCGGAAAAGGATACAAGGGTGGATGAACGTCGAAACTGTTTGAAATTACTCATATTTCAGTTTCACGCCAGCCACAGGTATACTTTCTAAAAGATTTAAGTGTTGAGGATATTGAAGGGTAATTCTACGAGCACAAGTTGAGAAGAGTTAAGATAGATTCAAATAACGTAAGTGTTGATGTTGAAGAAATTTTTAAAAATATTAGAAAGGGATAAAATGAAAAATATTTCGTTACATGAAAAGGGTACCCCGATAATTTTAAGTTTTAGGTAGTATGCATTATTTCTCTGACAACTCTACAACACGGTTCGTTACTCAACTACCACAATAAATACGACTGTAAGGATGTTTCACTTTCGGAAATTTAAATTCCTATAACATTTCAATATGATCCACTAAATAAGGACGGAAGATTTGTCTATGTAAAAAATATAGCGCTATCATCGCTGGGCATTAATAAAATTGTAGCCGTGGTTTAATCCGTTAATTTTATTCGTATAAGTGTTTACAAACATTTGGAAAGTCTTGTGAAGGAGATAAATAACCTAAACTGTGTTAAAGACCATCCACGTTTTCAGGTAAAGCGTAGTGGTTACGTATTAATCAGATGCTTTTGTTTAACAGAAGAATGTACACCAATTAATCACGTTTTAGAGTTGTCAAGGAATTTGAAAAAATTCTCGGATTTGAATCTGAAAATAATCAAGCTATCGAGGTTAATAGAGAAAAAATCACAATAGCTAAATTATCCTGCTAATCTTTCTAATGGGTTACCAACAACTCTGATGGTGTGCAGTGACATCTGTGAACCTTATATTAATAGAGATGTGCAAGGAAAACTATTAGGAACAGTTTCTTTGAATACTGAGGATTGCAAATATAGTAGTATTATTATAAAAAACTTTTCACCATCTATGTACATACCGCTATTGTTTGACTTTTTTTAAACCATTAAAATAGATGTAAGAGATCAAAAAGGTCAACCAATACCATTTGATTTTGGCACCTTGATGGTGACGTTGCACTTTTATCGTATTGATTAATCAGAAAAGAGATAGATTATTACGAGGCATACTTTGACATGCAGATCGATAGTGGTAATAAAAATGGTAGGGAAGTCGAACGTATTTACTTTGGAGCCCGTTACCGAAGATGGCATTGTGGTGCAGGAAGTATTCTAGCTGGGTCGTTTCATCGTGTATTACCAATACTCATCCATGGCGCTAAAACTGTAAGAAAGGAAGTATTAAGTACTGGTATGAACGTTTTATTTGACGTCGCAACCCAGAATACTCCAATCAAAGAATCTCTACGAAATCGTATAAAAAAAGTCTGGCACAAATCTTAAAAGAAAGGCAGAAGAGAAACTAGATAAATTAATAGAAGGATCTGAATATAAGAAACATCGCTATCTGCCTGTTTTGCAGTTAGGTGACGGTAGTGTCAGTGTTAAGAGCACCCAAAGAAAGAGTAAACCGTGAAGCGCAAAAAATAAAAGGAATAAAGTAATAAAGAAGAAAATAAATAAAGCCAAAAAAAGAAGAATTCTCAAAAAAGTAAAAAAGTACGAACAACAAGAGATATTTTTGACTAAAAATGGCGTTTGTACACACGCAGTCCTGCAAGCGCATGAAATCGGAATTGCTCCTATTCAACATTCCTTCTACACCTACTACGATTGAGAGCTTCCATTGGGTTCAATATAAGCCGATCCCCTCATCGACTGAAGACTCGCCTATAAAATTTGTAATATCAGGGAATGGCAAAGATTATTTAGATTAAGTACATACTATGCATAGCTTTCACGTTAGATTATACATCACTGTCGATGAGTATCCTAAAAATGTGACTGCAGATCTACTCAATAAAGTGGCACCGGTAAATAATTTTATGCACTCACTATTCAGCTAATTAGATGTACTATTTAACCAGAAACCTGTGACAGCTTCAAAAAATGCTTCCGCGTACAGTACATACATCGAGACACTGCTCAACTATGGCCCTGCTGCTAAAAATTCTCATTCATCATCCGTTTTGTGGTGTGACGATACAGCTGGAAAAATAGACGATGTGGGTAGTGACAACCAAGGACTTGTACAGCGACGTGAATATTTGGGCGCGAAAAAAATTGTAGATCTTGTCGGACATTTACATGCAGATGTGTTTAATCAAGAAAAGTTATTATTAAACGGTGTTGAAGTAAGAGTTCGGTTAGTTTTTTTCTCATAGATCCTTCAGGATACTTTACCGTACATATCGAAGAAGTTTCTTTATCTTTTAGTTGGACGAGTAAAAATTAACCCAGGTGTCCTATTAGCATACGCAAAAGCACTCTCTAAAGCTACAGCTCAATACCCTCTCACAAGAGTTGAAGCTGCAACAACGCATACACTGAAAAAAAAATCAGCCTTCGTTACTAGGCACTCTGGTTGTCACTACCGGAGTCGCTCTGGCAACGAATTTATAGCCTATATTACTGGTGAGACTAACAGTGTTTACTATGTAACACAGAGAAACTATCAACAACGATGGAGGCATGATTGTTAGTTAAATTATTTATCAATTTAATATAATAAAAATGTTCCAAATAGAAATCATTTTTGTGAATAATTTTTTTATTACAATTATAATGTTTATTTAACCAGAAAAATAATTTTAACATGAAAATAAATCACAATGTAAACTTAACCTAAAAATATTATTTTGATAAGTAGCGATTTTTTCTAATAATTGAAATAACTTTTATAAATATAAAAAATCGTAGAATTATGATTTTAAATATAGATTATTTGATAAAAATGACGAAGATAATAGTAAATTCTTTGAGAAAAATGCACATTTTTTAAATGGAAATCGATTTAAAAAATTTTTATGATTGAATTTAATGATGTAAAAATTTTATATTTGAAAAAATAATTTACCATTTTTTTATAATTCCTAAAAACAGTATTTCTGCTATTAACAAGACAATCGCAACTTTTCAAAATAATTCTTTGATTTAAGTTTACATTATGATTTATTTTCACGTTTAAATTATTTTTTTGGTTAAATTAACATTATAATTTTATCTTATATCATATCAAAGTGAAACCACTTTTTTCCGTTTCTCCAATTCTCCGGTTCTCCGCATTTTTTAAATGTGTCTAATCTTTACATAATAAAAGTAGAAATTTTTTATTGGGCCCTATGTAATTAGTACTCATTAGTCAAAAGCTTTTTTTGGGCCTTATATTACTTTAAACCCTATATTTTTATTCAATGCCCATTTTTTGGGCCCTTCTTTTTTTAGGCTCTATATTTTTCTGATCCTTATTTTTTCAGGCCTTATATTTTTTGAGCCTAATAGTTTTTTGGTATTTATATTTTTTTGGGCTTTATGTTTTTGGGCCCTTTATTTTTCTGGGTCTTATTTTTTGGGCCTATTATTTCTTTTGGCCCAATTTTTTTAGGTCCTTTATTTTTTTGGGCTCTATATTTTTCGGGCCCTAAATTTATCAGAGTCCTATTTTCTTTAGGCCTTATATTATTTTGGTTTTCTTATTTTTGGGCCCAATATTTATAAATAATTTGATAATAATTTTACATGTCGTTGTATTTTACCTAATAGTGCCAGACTGGGTATATACCTCAAGGCCTAATAAATAATGTTTATGTCTCTGTCTATGGAACTCTCACCCTCTCTTGCTGTCTCTCTTCCTCTCTCACCCTCTCTTGCTATTTCAATTTATCAGTACCCTTTTTTTAATTTAATATTTGTTATCCTAGTATTATTTAATTTTTCTTTATATTTATTTGGTTGTTTTTCTTTAATTCTTATTTGAGCTTCTTTCTTACGTAAAGCCTCATTCGTATGTTTCTGTTCGAATCTATCATTACTCATTCTTTCCTTGAATTTTATTTTCGCTATCCTAAGTCCCCACCTCCGGGAAACGGATTCAGCTGAAACCGCTGAATCAGTGTTTTTTCTTTTTGTCAAATAGGCCTCCTAGACAAAAATATAGACATTTTTTCGAAAATATAGTAAAAAGGAGCCTTTATAAGAATATCCAAACAACTAAGACTATAACAAAAAAATACATGAGAGATGAAATAAAGTGCAAATCAAATGCTTTGATTTAAACTTTGTTGCATTAAAAAAGCTTCAGTTGTTCAAAAGTTAAAGGTAATTAAAATATGCTAATGAAATAGGATAGAAAATTGATGATTTTTTATATGCTTAAAAAATTAACAAATGTGTAGTAATTTTCAATAAAACATAACTTTTGAACTACTAAAGTTTTTTTAATGCAACAGAGCTTAATTCAAAGCATTTAATTTTAACTTAATATCATTTTCCATATATATTTTTTGTAACAGTCTTACTTGTATAGATATTCAAGTTCTTATATAGGCTCTTATTTAATATATTTTCGAAAAAATGTCTATATCCTTGTCTAGGGGCCCTATTCGACGTAAAGAAAAAATACGGGTTCATTTTTTTCATTAAAAAATCATGACCTGCAGTTTCAGCCGAATCCATTTCCCGGAGGTGGCGACCTCTCCTTGTTGGTATTCTCTAACTTTTCTTTATATTTATTTAATTATTTTTTTTTTATTTTTATATAAGCTTCTTTCTTACGTAAAGCCTTATTTGCACGCATTTGTTCAAATTCATCAGTACTCTTTTCTTTCTTGAATTCTGATTTCGTTATCCTTGCATTTTATTACTTTTTTAAATCTATTTAATTATTTTTTTTATTTAAATATAAGCTTCTTTTTTCGTAAAGCCTCATTTGCACGTATTTGTTCCAATTCATCAGTACTCTTTTTTTTCTTGAGTTCCATTTTTCTTATCTTAGTATTTTCTAATTTCTGTTTATCTTTATTTAGTCGTTCTTTTTTCATTTTCGCATAAGCTTTTTTCTTACGTAAAGTCTCATTTACACGTATTTGTTCTAATATATCAGTATTTTTCTTTCAATTTTATTTATATTATCTTATTATTATTTAATATTTTTTATGTTTATAAGGTAGATCTTCTTTTATTTTCATATCATTTTCTTTTACGTAAACACTATGAACACGCCTTAGTTCTAATTTATCATTAATTTTTTTCTGCATTTTTATAATTATGTCTTTTTCTGAATTTTCTTTATATGCAATTAATAGTACTGTTACCATTTTCTTATTAAATCCTGTTATTGGGAACTCACACGAAGGCGTAACCTATATATATAGTATACTAACATGGCGACAGAATTCCACAGTACAAGCTGGGCTAAAATGTAATGACATTAGTTTTTTAGTCTAAACATCATCACCGTGAAAAATATTTGTTAATACGCTAACACCAATCGTGCACAACGTAAATTTATACAAGGAGAAATGGTTTATCGGAACCAATTCGAAATAAAATGTGGAATTAATAAGAAATATACATTTAACGGTGAGGTTAACTTCATATAGCTTATTGCTTGCAGACGTCTACTTGTCCGCGCTTCATACAAATCTATCTTTGTAGTGTTGTCAAATATATTCTGCTTGTTTACATAACCTCGATTTGTTTTCGGAAAGAGATGAAAACTAACATTTAAATTCTTGACTGCTTAAATTTCACGACCCCTTACTACACAATAATCTCTGTCGGAATTTTTTTCACACATTTTGAACTCTTTTTATTACATTGTAATTAGTTTTCAATTAAAAAATAAAAATTAAACACCAATTGCTATGCTACTCAACACAAAGTTGTGGTTTAGATTATTTCACAGCCTTGCCACGAGAGGTCATCGCAAGTGTGTGAGTTCCCAATACATAAATCTCATTTGTCGTCTATTTCTTTTAATTCTTTTCTTTCTTCATTTAATTTAATCTCATCAGTCCTAATTTTAATATCGTTATAATTTATGTGGATATCATCAAAATCCATTAATTCATCAATTCGTTTAAAAAAAAATGTATCTAATATTTCATTGTCGATTTCCATCTAGATCATTTCGAAATTTGAATTTTTCTAATCATGACACATTTCCATGATATTTTTTTGTTATGCTAATAAATGTATTTGTGAGTTTTGTTCAAGAAGTTCAATCTTGGCAATCGCGGTGCTTCAGAGTAAATTTAAATAAAAATTTAATGTCACTTCAAAATTCTTTTTGAGAATGATTTACGAACATTTAGGCAACATTTTTAAAATTGGTTTACATGGCCGATTTAGAGAAAAATACATAAGAATAAAAAGAATAATTTAAAACCAAACAATTTCATTTTATTTATTAAAAAATGCTCAAAAGTGATCAAACCGTAGGTATGATAATAGAAACATAACAAAATTGAAGAATATTGGCCTTATGTTATGGAGCTATTGGGCTCGAATATTAAAAATATTGTCAAAAAATAATTATATAGCTACTTACGTATGAATGCATAGTATTCAAAGAATGTAAATATATACATCAATGCCATCTTCTAATCTATTCTTTAATTTGTCAAAGCTCATATCATGTCAGATTTTGAGCAATTCAATCGTAATTTGAAACTTGTTTTACTAACAAGAAGAGGTCCTCACCTCTAGGAAAAGAATTTGACTGAAACTGTAGGTTATGATTCTTTGATGAAAAAAAAAATTAACCCAGAGGCTAAGATAAAGCCAGTTTTCGAAAATATACTAAGAAGAAGCGCTTATAAAACCTTGATTAACTAAAGAACTAAAACGCTCACAGCAAAATATAAAAAAGAGAGTATAAGTTTAATACTTTGATTTGAGCTTTATTGCATCAGAATGTCTTGCCTAGTTCAAAAGTTATAGCTCGCACAGCATGGAAAATTTCACTAAAATATTGCAAAATCTTCCACTGGAATATCTCAATGGAACCTTCCATGTAGATTCTAGGAAGTCTTCACGGAATATTCCGAAATATTCCACTAAAATCTACCATTGAAAGCTTCCGGGAATATTTATGGAATATTTAACAGGAATGTTCAAAAACTTTTTTAGTTTATTCCATGAAATATTTACGGAAGATTTTTGGAATATTTCATGAAATATTACATTTAATGTTCATCAAATATTTCAGTGGAATATTTCATGGGAGATTCCAGGAAGGTTCCATAAACGTTATGCTAAAAGATTCCGAAAAACTTCAAAATCGTAAAGCGAAATATTACACAAATCTCCTACTAATATTCCACGAAATATTTGACAGAAGGATTTAAATAATCTTCCGGTGGAATATTTTATAAAAGATTTTAGGAAGATTCCATAAATATTTTGCTGGAAGGTTCCGAAAAACTTTAAAATCGTACAGCGAAACATTACATAAATCTTGTAGTAATATTTCACGAAATATTTTATAGAAAAATTCAAGTAATCTTCCAGTGAAATATTGTATAAAAATTCTAGAAGGATTCCATTAAGTTTCCGTTGGAAGGTTGCGTGGAATGTTTGCGCTGAATAAGTATAATGTGTTATTATATAATATATATAGTCTCCCCTGACAGCATAACACAATTTTTTATGAAATATTTCATAAATATTTTGTGGTAGATCTGAAACCCTAAATCTTTCATCAAAATCTTCCAAAAATCTTCCAGGAATATTTCATGAAAGATGTGAGATTACCCAAACCATCCATTAAAATATTCTTGATATCTTTCAAGAATATTCCATGGAATATTCCAATGTAAGAAGAATCAAGGACATACGAATATTAGAGGAATATTTCATGGAAGATTTCGGAAATATTTCAAATCTTTCGTGCCAATATTCTACGAATCTTCCATGAATATTTCATGGAATATTTTACGATGGATTTCTAAAATCTTTCAGAAATATTCTATGGAATATTTCATGAAAGTTCCCTCAAATCTTCCATGCATATTTCATCAAAGGTTTATGAAATGTTTCAAATCTTGCGTTTTAATATTACGAAAAACTTCCATGAATATTCCAACGAAATATTTTATGAAATATTCCTGCAAGATTCCTAAAATATTCCAATAAAAGATCTGAGATGACCCAAATCTTCCAATGGAATATTATTGGAGTCTTCCAACAATATTCCATAGAATATTGCGATATAGGAAGAATCAACGAATATTACAGGAATATTTCATGGAAGATTCCTGAAAAATTTCAAATCTTCTGTGCTATTATTCCAGGAAGCTTCGATGAATATTCCATGCTCTGTACGAGGTGATTAAAATATGCTAATTAAATAGTGTGAAAATTCATCATGTGTTACATGCAAAAAATATTAAGAAAATATGTAGTAATATTTGATTTAGCACAACTTCCAAACCACAAAAACTTTTCTAACGCAATAAGGTTCAAAGTAAAGTGTTCAACTTGTACTGTTTTATCTTCCATGCACTTTTTTTTAAGAGTTTTAGTTTTTTGGTTATGAAAGTTCTTATGAGCACTTCTTATTATTATATTAGCTTAATTGGATACCCAGAGATGTGGAGACCTTTACTTATTAGTTATTCAAGTTTCTAATTACTACTTAAGAGCATGACGAAGCTGTCCGCCTTCTAATAATATTTCCAATCTTAACTTATGAATAAACGATGCGTTTAATTGAGTTTTTTTGCTATAAAGAAAAAATTTGTAAGATTAAACTCTAGTGCGGACAACTCAAGAAAACTACCAAAATATTATACATACAAAGTTATAATAAAAACTTTCAATATATCGTATTTTAAGGTTAGGTTTGTCGAGTTTGATATCTAATTTCCAATCCAAGCTCATAAAAAAATAACAAGTCCAAATGATTTTTTATTTTAACAAAAATTATTGTACTAATATAACTTTAGTGCGGACAAGTCATTATATTTGTTTAATTTAAGAATTTAAAAAGATATCGATAAAATAAAAAAAGCAAAACTCGATTGCTGCAGCTCCGACATGCCGTTAAAGTGTATATTAACAGATGTCATCGATATAAATATTTACATTCTCTGAATGCTATGTATCTATACGTAAATAGCTATAGAACTACTTTTTGACATTAATTTTAATAAATATTTGAGCCTAATAGCTTTATAACATAAGGCAGATATTCTTCAATTTTTTTATGTTTTTACTATTATACTGACGTTCTAAACATTTTTGAGCATTTTTTTTATAAATAAAATAAAAGGATTTTGTTTTGATTTTTTTTTCATTCTTACATATTTTTTTCCAAATTAATCATGTTAAATGAATTTAATAGTGATGCATGAATTATGTAATTAGTCACATTAAATTTGTATTTAAACTTTCTCAGGAGCACTATGCGATATCTAAATTCAATGGTTTATTTTATTGAAGCATGGTTCATAACAAAAACTTCTTATCATGTCCGATGGATTACCGTAATTAATATTTATATTATCATAATTATGTAAAAGTAGAAACATTCTTATTTATTGCGTTTCGAAAATTCCTAATAAATGTAATAGCATTTGACAAATATCATATCTTAAAAAACATGGACATAAATTATAAAGTATTGCAACAGCAAAAACAATTCTACAAAAGGCCGAAGTCATAACTATTTGTTTGTGATTGTACTGTTTGGAAAACTATGCTCAATTCTGATTTTTTTGGAAATAATCTGTTTATATAAATCTTATACTCATTTTGTAGATATTTAAGATTTAAACTGTCGTATATATAAATTATTTTATTATTATAATATATACAAATCCAGTGACCTTTTTCAAAATTTACGGAAAACAATACTTCTTTATCAGTCGGTACTAAATTAATATATTGCGGTATTTTAATTGGAAAGTGGTTTGCATATTCAATAAGACACACCGATTTCAAATATTGTTAAATCCTAATATATGGATATTAGTTAACATGTAAGCAATCCCACAATACAATTCTTGTCCCTTAACAATCAATTTTTCTTTCTTAGTCAAACCCATTATTAGAAATTGAAAATCTTTTAAAAATTTCTATTCATTTTAAATTAACTTTTTCCAAAATTATTCTCAATAGAATTGCTTTTATATTAACTAACTTAATTCAGTGTGTTTTTACTTTCAAAAGCTAAAAAATATGAGAAATTATGAGAAATGCTATGAATTAATTGCAATAAGATAAAAAATTATAATAAAATTTGTGAAAATGATATAACGGTTTGAAAATAGTTCCCTGTTGAAAATAATACGTCTTTCCAGTACGTCTTTGAAAGATGTCTTTGAAGACGTCTTTGAAGACGTCTTTGGTAGTGTCTTAGATTGGAACAAAATAAGACGTCATTTTTTTAATGTTCCGGAAATATAGTAACCAAATGACGTCTTTTTTATAAGTAAAATAATTTCAAAGACGTATTTTTCCAATAAATACTCATAGTAAAAGACATAAATTAAAAAAAAAAATTCTTTTTTTAAAACGAATGACGTCCTCCCTGTTGTAAATAATGTCGTCTTTCTAAGACGTCTTTAAAGACGTCTTTGGTCGCGTCTTACATTGCAACCAAAAAAGACGTCATTTTTCCAATGTTTAGAAAATTCAACAAATGATGTCTTTTTATTATTTCAAAGACGTATTTTTTTTAATAAAAATGAAATTTTTTCTTACGATTTTTATTTAAAAAATACGTCTTTGAAAATGTAAAATGACGTTATTTGTTAAATAGCTTTTCTAAACATTGGAAAAATGACATCTTTTTTGTTCCAATTTCAGACACAACTAAAGACGTCTTTCAAAGACGTCATTTTCTCCGAATTTAGGAAAAAAAACGTCATTTTTCATGAATTATGTCATTGAAAAATGACTTTACATGATAATCATTTTCCATTCAAAGGAAAAAACAACAAAAACGAGGTTAACCTCGTAGTTTCAACTCTTCGAAAAACGAAGAACATATGCGATTGAACTGAGAGCGTTCTGGCCTTATATATCTGCGTCTTTGAAACTTGTATAAGGGATCGCAAAACTTGAAAATCGCCACCTGGTGAGTTAAAATAAAATTGACGCAAGCGCAACCATCAATTCGACTTTAAGTCACTAGGTGGCGATTTTCAAGTTTTGCGATCCCTTATACAAATTTCAAAGACGCAGATGTATAAGGCCAGAATGATCTCAGCTTGATCGCAAATGCTCTTCGGTTTTCGAGGAGTTGAAACTACGAGGTTTACCTCGTTTTTGTTGTTTTTTCCTTTGAATGGAAAATGATTATCATGTAAAGTCATTTTTCAATAACATAATTCATGAGAAATGACGTTTTTTTTTCCTAAATTCGGAGAAAATGACGTCTTTGAAAGACGTCTTTAGTTGTGTCTGAAATTGGAACAAAAAAGATGTCATTTTTCCGATGTTTCGAAAAGCTATTTAACGAATAACGTCATTTTACATTTTCAAAGACGTATTTTTTTTAATAAAAATACGTCTTTTTATAATTTCAAAGACGTATTTTTTAAATGAAAATTCGTAAGAAAAGACGTCGTTTTTATTAAAAAAAAATACGTCTTTGAGATAATAAAAAGACGTCATTTGTTGAATTTTCTAAACATTGGAAAAATGACGTCTTTTTTGGTTTTAATCTAAGACACGACCAAAGACGTCTTCAAAGACGTCTTTCAAAGGTGTCTTTCAAAGACGTCTTAGAAAGACGTCATTATTTTCAACAGGGAGGACGTCATTCGTTTTAAAAAAAGAATTTTTTTTTGAAAATTTATGTCTTTTACTATGAGTATTTATTGGAAAAATACGTCTTTGAAATTATTTTACTTATAAAAAAGACGTCATTTGGTTACTATATTTCCGGAACATTAAAAAAATGACGTCTTATTTTGTTCCAATCTAAGACACGACCAAAGACGTCTTCAAAGACATCATTCAAAGACGTACTGGAAATACGTCATTATTTTCAACAGGGTTATTTTCGGCAATTTTATATATATCCACCTGTATTATATAGTGAATTCGGCGGAGTTTCCGCTGTATTATCTTCTATCCTCCTCTTTGCCTTTCTAAGTCGCTCATTCTCCCTCCCTCTCCGTCCATATTCCCCTCCGTATCCCCTCCTAAAACCGGCTGAAATTCATGTTTCTTTACGTTATTTTTCAAGTCATCAGTGACCCTAGGTGATTCCGTTCCGCTCCATGGGACTCCGTGCCGCTCCATGGAACTCCATTCTCCTCCGTATCCGCTCCGTGAAAATTTTCAATGGTCATTCACATATTGATCCGTATACCCCATAAAATTCCGTTATTTTTTGGTAAATTTTTCTCTGCATTTCCCTCCCTTACCCCTCCATTAATAATCTACGATATTTCTATCCAGCTAGCATACACTCCATATACCCCTCCGTTTACCCCTCCGTCTATGACTCTGTCTACCTCTCCATATTCCCCTTCACAAAATCCTTTACAAAAACATTGACATTTTGTGAAATGTTAACTCCTTGTACCACTTTAAATACCACTTCAGATACCCCTTCGTATGCACTTTCGTATACCTCTTTGTATACCCCTCCGTACAACACTTCGTATAACTCTAGACAAAAACATTGTAATTTTAAACTATACCCCTCCACATCTGGTAACTATTAAACATTAAATTATTAATAACTTTTTGCATACAAATTGATGTACCTATCAGCATACATTTCCGCTCAATTCTACGCATAAGCCTTTGAATATTTCACAGAATCAATTTAAGAGGAGGTAGAGTACATCTGTCCTTTTCTAATCAAAGAATTGATTTTTTTACAAAAATTAATAATTGTAGCAAAAAATAAGAAGAAAGCCCCATCTCGTATAATAAAAAGCTAGATTTTCTTTTATGAGGAAAAATTATTTTTATCGCTTTGTTTTTAAGAAAACCTTGAAAAACTGAATTGTCCATCCTAACCTATATTTTTTAAGTTTTTCAAGGTTTTCTTCGAAACGAATCGATAAAAATCATTTTTCCTTATCAAAGAAAATATAGCTTTTTATGATACAAGATGGGGCTATCTCCTTATTTTTTGTTACAATTATTAGTTTTTGCAAAAAAATAAATTCTTTGATTAGAAAAGGACAGAGATATACGACCTGCTCTTAAAAAAAAAATATCTTGATTAATATAAATATTTTAAATTAATTATATAAGATTGATTAAAGATAAAAGATTTTTTACGCATTGAGTCATATCAATAATTTTTTACTTTTGAAAAACTAGCAAAATTTACCTCGCTCCTAACGTCGTTCGGTTGCATTTTTATATGTTATATTATTATATATAAATTTGCTAATTTCATTGACAATAGTATTTCAATATTAAATATTTATTCAATTTTTTTTCGAACTTTAAAATTGAAATCATAAATATGTTGTTAGTTGTACTAAATTTAACAATCATTTGTTAATCACTGATGAAATAAAACTATATATATATATATATATATATATATATATATATATATATATATAAAAGTTTCCTTTTATCGAATTATATAGTATGTATAAATATGAAATATTACATTTAATATGAAATTTTATTATGTGTTAACACTTAAAAAAGTGGTATCAAATTAAAATATAGAACAATGGTTCTAATTTAAATTTAATTTACATTTATTTTTAAAATGGATATTCCCATCGATAAGGATCTGCAGAATTATAGGTGAATGTATGAATATGAAAAAAAAATTGAAGCGAACTATGAGTGCTTCAGAAAACCAAAATAAAACCATTAATTGGATATTTTATTTATTCCACACACACACACACACACACACACACACACACACACACACACACACACACACACACACACACACACACACACACACACACACACACACACACACACACACACACGCACTCAAATGTACATGCGCGCATATACAGACACATATATAAACATTCACACATACATAAATATGGGTATATCTCTGGAACTTTTTACTTTTTAGGAACAGGGTTTAATATAAATTTAGAAGTTTATAATTCAAGTTCCTAAGATGGCACAGGCTTTGACCAGTGCTTAGAATTTTCGTTTGAAGAGAACAAAACACCTTTTTTCCGATCCCACCATCAAATTTGGGTTTATTGCTTTTTTTTATATGAAATTTACTGTAGAATAAGCTCCAACAATTTTTTTTACTCTATCTCATTTAGTTTCGTTTTTATGAAGAAATTAATAGGATACACTTTTAATTGATTTTTTTTGTTAATTTTGCTAATTTGAGATTTTTTCCAAATTTTTAGCTAATTTTTTTAAAACACTATAAGAACTTATTTTTTTATTACTTGATTCAATAATTTATAAATCATAAATTAATTTCCAAAAAGTTTTTTTTTAAGAGATTTAATTTTGTTTTTATTTATTAAGTAAACAATAATATAATTTTTACAAATTTAAAAAATTTTAAGAATTACTTTTTATTAAATTTTTTTAATTTTTATTGATTTTTTTAGGTTTAATTGAAAAAAAAAGAGTTTATTTTTTTATTTTTAACAAAATATTTATCTTGAGTTAATTTTTAAATAGTTTCACATACATATTTTATTCTGTTTTGATTTTGTAAAGTAATGAGTGGTACATAGTTATTCATGTAATTTTTTATCAATTTGAATTTCGCGCGTTCGCGCTTTCGGCTCGTATCATTCCACTACATGACAGTCAGTCTCAGCTGATTGTATAGTCAGTTTGCAGTAAGTTTGTTTATTTAAAGTGCATTTAAAAAATTATTAGTAGATTTTGTGGTTTAATTTACGTAAAATTATTAATTTTTAATAAATTACATGTTCACGGATTATTTCATATTTTTTCATGTGCACCTGAAATTCTACGTTTATCTAAATGGAAGGTGTATTTAAAGTGTAAAAAGCTTAAATTAACATTAAGAATACGAACCTCAAAAATGTCAAATAATGAAAGAGATACAAGAGGCAGATTTCATAACCAACATCATGATAGAAAACGATCTACAGGAAGATCTAAAAAGAGGCCAAGGAAATTTCTTGGTAGGAGTCAAAAAAATTCTTTTGAAGCTAAGAGAAGTAGATCTTCTACTTCTTTTACTAAACTGAAAAGAGCAGAATTTTTAAGTTCCAGGGCAAAAAATAGAAATGTTGATATCAATATTCTATCTTCTATGTTAGAAAAATTGTGTTGCAGTGTGTGCCATCATAAGATAAAATTTATTCAAACCTCTTTTCGAGGATATGGATTCAAAATTAATATGAATTGTGATTTTTGTGATAAATAAGCAAATGTAAACTCTAACAAGAGAGAAAGGGCTATGGACAATACATATAAAGTTAACAGATATAGTGTTCTTGCTGCTCGTGTAGTCGGCCATGGACTTGCAAGTTTGTTTAGCTTTTGTAGTTTAGTAGATTTATCAAAGTCAGTTGCCCATTCAGCGTTCAGTGATATAAATACTTAAATAACAGAAGTATACGAATAAGTGGCAAAAGGTTCTACATCTGAAGCTGTTCAGAAATAACTTGAATCGACTTCCCCAAATAGTGCTGATCTTGATATAACTTTCTCAAGATGTTGGAGAAATTGAACATCGAACTTGGAAATGTATCTGTCGAGTGGGTCAGGACTTTGAATGATAGAAGATAATTCAATCTAGAGTGATCAAGTTAGTTTCATTCGAAAAAAGCACATACTTTGAAAAGAAAAGTACGAATAGGTGTGATGGATTTCTAAACACCGGGTGCATATTAAATTTATGTCAGTGTATAATTCTAATTATTATTACATATTTGGATATAAATTCTATTTATAAATTTTAATATTAATTAAAATATAAATTTTGAATCTAAATTTTATTTCTTAATTTTGAATTTGAATTATAAAATAAAATATAATATGATTAGATTTAGATTTAATAATTTTATTTATGGGAACTTGTGTCATGATTTAAAGGTAACAAAAAAATTTTTGAGGGATAATGTAGACATAATTTTTCAAAGGGCTGATAAGGGTAATGTAACAATAGCTTCATTTAAGGGGGAATACATGAATCATTTAAAGCTTCTTTTGGATGATGACACCACTTATAAGAAAATTAGGAATCCACATATAAATAAGTTACAAGATAGTTTAAAGGATTTATTGTTATATTGGAAAAAGAAGGATTTTATAGATGATAAAGTTTTTAAATTTCTAAAATGTGAAAATGGTACAGTTTCAAAGTGTTATGGGCTTCCTAAGATTCATAAAGAACAGCTGACATATAGAATAATAATATCGTCAATTAATTTTCCTACGTATAAACTTGCACGGTTTTTGTCTGATATTTTAATTAATGTAGTTGGAAAAACTAATTCTTTTGTTAAAGATAGTTGGAGTTTTTATGATATTATAAAAGATATTGTTATTCCGAATGATCATAAAATGATTTCGTTGGACGTTGTATCTCTGTTTACGAATGTACCTCTGGAGATGGTCAATGAGATCATTTGCGAGAGGTGGTCTAATATCATTTTATATACTAGTTTAACTCAGAGTGAAATGATTAAAGCACTTCAATTAGTTTTTAATAATACAGTTTTTTCTTTTGATAAAATTTTTTATGAGCAGAGGTATGGTTGTCCGATGGGATCACCATTGTCACCTGTGATAGCTAATTTGGTGATGGAAAAATTGGAGGGTGTTGCTTTGTCGAAATTGAGTTTTGAGCCAATAATTTAGAAAAGATATGTTGATGATATCTTTGCTGTGGTGCCAGATTGTTTTGTGGATGAAATGGTTGATGTTTTTAATTCTGTTCATGATAGAATTAAATTTACTAAAGAAATAGAGTCAGATAATCAGTTGAGTTTTTTGGATATTAAAGTAATTAGAGACAGTAATAATAAAGTTAAACTAAATTGGTATAGAAAGCCAACTTGGTCTGGTAGATTTTTAAATTTTAATTCACATCACCAGTTCGGAAACAAAATTGGTACTTTGAAGGGTGTGATTGATCGCGCGATTAAGTTATCACATATAGATTTCAGAAAAGAAAATTTGAACATTGTTAGAAAGGCTTTTGTTAGTAATAGTTATCCAATCGAATTTGTTAATAGAATGATTGAGGAGAGGGTAAATGAAATTTATAATAGTAATTTAAAAAAGAAAATTGATGTAGAAACTAGAAGCTTGTATTTTGTTTTGCCGTATGTTAGAGGTTTGTCAGAAAGAATTAGAAATGAATTCAAAAAACATAAAATTCAAGTTTTCTTTAGAAATAATAATAATTTAGGTAGATTTTTTAATAATTGTAAAGATAAGGATGAAAAGGATGAAAAATCGGGAGTCGTTTACAAGATCAATTGTAATGATTGTGATAAATATTATATTGGACAGACAAGTAGATATTTAAAGAAACGAATTTATGAACATAAATATAGTTTGAGAAGTCCAAATGTTGTGTCGGGTTTGAAGCCACATTGTTTGAATTCCGTTCATTCTTTTGATTTTGTGAATGTTGAAATTTTAGAAAATAATATTAAAAATAAATTTAAAAGGGAGAGTTTTGAGAATATTCACATTTTTCAGAATAAAAATAATGTAAATTTAATGTTAGAATCAAGTAAATTAAATAGTATTTATCATCCTTTTCTAACATAATATAGAATTAAAGTGGTGGAGGTATATTAACTTATATTGGTGTTTTTGATGGTGGAGGGGATATTCAAATAATTTTTTAGGTATAAATTGGGAGTCATGCGGCGAGAGGAGTTCAGTCCTTGAGGATGAGCAGTAGCGTGCTCGAAACGTTGGACATTATACAAGATCACAATCGAAGAAAGGTTTTTTGGTGGTGGGGGACAGTCAGATTGTGCTTTACTAATTTTATTTATTTTCAGGTTTCTTTCCAGTTAATTTTTAAGTTTTTATTTCAGGTTATTCTACGGGGGTGATTATAAACAAGGGCAGTCTGACTGTCCATATTTATTTAATTATTTTATTATATAGATTTTAAATTGATTGTAAGACCGATGGAAATATTTATCATCCTAATAACTAAGTTAAATATAATGAATATTGAATATTTGTATTTGCAGGTTATAAAAGTGTTTTGTCCCCTTAAAGAGTAGAATATGTACTCGAACTTTGGTGTCGATTGAAAAATAGTTACTAGCGATATACAATTTTACACGTCAAAAATTATGCATTTTTCATAATTTTTTACACGTGTTTCTTACGATGTATAAAAAGTAACTTACTTTAAATCGTATTTTAATTTTTACAATTCATAATTAAGATAATAAAAACGACAATTTAAGATCACGTCTATTGATAAGCTATGCTTTATTAATTAATTTCACCATTTTTAAGGTATGTATAATTTTTGCATGGATAATTACACGGTCCTTAAAAATGGTGAAACTTAGTAAAAAAGCACATCACATCTATCGGTGTCATTGTGTAAATTGTCGTTTTTATTATCTTAATTATGATGTGAAAATTAAAATACGATTTAAGTTATTTTTTATACATCGTAAGAAACACGTGTAGAAAATTATGAAAAATGCATCATTTTTGACGTATAAAATTGTATATCGCTAGTAATTATTTTTCAATTGACACTAAAGTTCGAGTACATATTCTACTCTTTAAAACGAAAATTTCAAGCACTGGTCAAAGCCTGTTCCATCTTAGGAACTTGAATTGTAAACTTTCAAATTTCTATAAAACCTTGTTTCCAAAAAGTGAAAAGTTCTAGAGATATACTCATATACATGCACCAACAATTACACTGAAAATCTCACTAAAGCACAGAGAAATATACTGATACACATACACACACACACTTATATACACAAAAGACTCATGTTTAAATCTACACACCTATTGTAATTCATATACCCGGTCGAAAAAGGTTAGCTATAAAATATAGCTAAAAAAATAGTTAAATATATAGCTGTATCGAGCTGTATTTACAGCTATATCGATGTGTTTTTTTAGCTGTTTTTATAGTTAAAAATTTACTTAATTTTATAGTTAATAATTTCGTTAGCTACCGAAAATATTAATAGCTACTTTTTCAACTATATTTTATAGCTATTATTATAGTTAAAAAAAACACTTAAATTTTTAGTGTATTTATACCTGGTCAAAAAAGGTTAGCTGTAAAATATAGCTAAAAAAATAGTTAAATATATAGCTGTATCGTGCTTGTTTTACAGCTGTATCGATGTGTTTCTTAGCTGTTTTTTATAGTTAAAAATGTACTTAATTTTATAGTTAATAATTTCGTTATACCGAAAATATTAATAGCTACTTTTTCAACTGTATTTTATAGCTATTATTATAGTTAAAAAAACACTTAAATTTTTTGTGTACTAGGTGTTTTTTTAACTATAATAATAGCTATAAAATATAGTTGAAAAAGTAGCTATTAATATTTTCGGTATAACGAAATTATTAACTATAAAATTAAGTACATTTTTAACTATAAAAAACAGCTAAAAAACACATCGATATAGCTGTAAAACGAGCACGATACAGCTATATATTTAACTATTTTTTTAGCTATATTTTATAGCTAACCTTTTTTGACCGGGATTACAATATAATAGCTAGATATTAATCATACTTTATAGCTGGAAATAAATGGTTTTTTAGATATCCTTTATAGTTGAAAATATACCTAAATTTTTAGTTGATAATTTATTTATTACTCATAGATATTTAGCTGAAAAAACATGAATATTGCTATAATATAAATAAATATAGCTGTATTTTACTTATATTATTAGCTGTTTTTATAGATGTTTTTTTTGACCGAGAACAACTAAAAATATAACTGTAATTTCAATTGTATTTTTAGCTATTTTTTAGCAATATTATTAACAATTGTTTTTAGCTAAATATTATTAGAGTAGCTTTCAGATATACTGGAGTTTATTTATATTGTCCTTCCCTACCTTAGCTGTAAATTAGTTAACCTATACATACACTAAATCTAAGTAATAACTCGCAGGGATCGCTAGAAAACACGCGCGCATTTTTTAGTAACGGTAAGATGGATCGGTCTTATATACAAAGTGTACTCAACTCTCACCACTTGCGGGAGTTGGACACAAATTTCAACGCGTCAAAAACGTTTAGCTAAAAAAATTAGCTAAAAATTAAGCTTAAAATATAGCTGTTTTGACTCATTGAAATTTGTGTCCAACTCCCGCAAGTGGTGAGAGTTGAGTACACTTTGTATATAAGACCGATCCATCTTACCGTTACTAAAAAATGCGCACGTGTTTTCTAGCAACCCCAGGGACATTATTACTTAGCTTTAGTGTATGTATAGGTTAAATAATTTACAGCGAAGGTAGGGAAGGACAATATAAATAAACTCGAGTATATCTGAAAGCTACTCTAATAATGTTTAGCTAAAAAAAATTGTTAAAAATATAGCTAAAAAACAGCTAAAAATACAGCTGAAATTACAGTTATATTTTCAGCTATTCTCGGTCAAAAAAAACATCTATAAAAACAGCTAAAAATATAAGTAAAATACAGCTATATTCATTTATATTATAGCAATATTCATGTTTCTTCAGCTAAACATCTATGAGTAATAACCAAATTATTAACTAAAAATTTAGTTATATTTTTAACTATAAAGGATATCTAAAAAACCATTTATTTTCAGCTATAAAGTATAGTTAAATATCTAGCTATTAATATATTGTTATAAGTACACTAAAAATTTAAGTTTTTTTTCTAACTATAATAATAGCTATAAAATAAAGTTGAAAAGGTAGCTATTAATATTTTCGGTATAACGAAATTATTAACTATAAAATTAAGTACATTTTTAACTGTCAAAAACAGCTAAAAAACATCGATATAGCTGTAAAAACAGCTCGATATATCTATATATTTAACTATTTTTTTAGCTATATTTTACAGCTAACCTTTTTTGACCGGGTATAAATACACTAAAAAATCAAGTGTTTTTTTTAACTATAATAATAGCTATAAAATATAGTTGAAAAAGTAGCTATTAATATTTTCGGGAGATAACGAAATTATTAACTATAAAATTAAGTACATTTTTAACTATAGAAAACAGCTAAAAAAACACATCGAAATAGCTGTAAATACAGCTCGATACAGCTATATATTTAACTATTTTTTTAGCTATAATTTATAGCTAACCTTTTTTGACCGGGTACTTATCGACACACACACACACATACCGATATATAAACTACCGCCGAAACCTAAATGAACACACATGCATACTAACTTGTAAACAGGCACTTAACAAACATAAATTTTTACTCTGCTACGAACACATATTAACTGACATAGATAAACCCACTCACACACACAAAAATATACACCTAGAGCTACAAATACTATACAAAACAATTTTCAACCGAGATGGACACTTTATCGATACACACTTCTAAACCATGCATTTACAAACACATACACATACATATACGCACACACGCAAACAAACATGTGCACACACATACATACACTTACACGCTGGCGCGTAAACACATACACACGCACCAATTTATACGCAATTCACCAACATAAACTTCTTTATTGCTATAGAAATATACTTACAGACACCGACAAACCTACAACACACATAAAAACATACACATACGCAACAATCATACACAACACGACTCACTTTTTAGCTGTCACGGGCATATTTTTGAGTACACTATCATACAGGCACACTACATATAGCACCCTTATTAACATATATACTTATAGACAAAGACGAACCAACTAATTTGCACACATACCGTACATACACACAACACACACTCATACCCACTGATGACCTTTACTTCTTCTTCTAAATTGTTATTTACGTTATTTGAAAGTAAAAGGCTCCCCTTTGCCCCTCACCCTAAAACCTCACACCCACTCCCTTTGATTTATATCCCCCCACTCCTCCATCTTACATCTTTCTCTTACTTTAATATTCTGTTGTAATAATGAAGATTGATTATTTTTATTTACATTTTATTATTGTGATTATAATTATAAACTTCTTTTCTCAATTACATGTGAGTCTGATATTACATTACAATAATGAAAAAATAATATCTTCATTAATATTTTATTAATATGATTACAATTACGGTCAATTGATAATATTCAACTTCCTCTCTTCATTTACTTTACTGATATAAATATAGTAATATTCATATCTTTTACATTAACATTTATCTTATTTACATTAATATAATTTATTTGCATTTGATTCGCATAAAGTTAAATTTTTAGCAAAATGTTGACTTGATTGTTGCTCTGTGATATACAAGTATGCTGTTCTGCTAAAAATTACTATTCCAATAAATTTATTGTTGGGTACTAGAGGCAACAAATTCATTGTTGTACAAGATGAGTTATCATTTTTAACACAGTCCAATCATCTTTTATAAATTAGAAATTCGAAACGAAAATCCATCTATTAATAAATGCTATAGCTTCTACATAGAAAAATATCCTTACGATAATGATTGACGAAAATTAAACCAAGCAAAGACTATATTAAAGAAACTGCATAATTATTTACGGCATAATTCTAAAACTTTTATAATATGTTGTCAAAATTAGCTTGACTGCAGTTCCAAAGAATGAATAAAAAAGAATTACTATCACTACTATTATATTAATGTGAAAAATGAAGACTTTTTTTCTCTTGCGTGAATATCTTTTGCATTATTATCACACATACATACACATACACACGTGCATCTTTAACATACACGTACACATATACACATACATACATATACATACATATACGCACATACACATACATACATATACATACACACATACACATACACACATACACATACATATATACACGCATATACACGTATCCATACACATACACTTACTCATATACACATACACAATATCCGTCTCTCTGTCTCCACATTTCCTTCCCGTCTCTTCGTCTCTGTCATTCAATCCCCATCTCTTCTACTCCGACGCTCCATCTCCAACTCTCCGTCTCTCCGTCTCCGTCTCTGTCTCTTCGTCAACGTCTCTCCGTCTCCGTTATTACTTTATTATATTACTTATATATAATCTTATATTATATTACTACCATTATATTAATGTGAAAAATCAAGCCTTTTTTTCTCCCAGGAATATCATTTGCATAATTGTCACATACACATATATATGTATACACACTCACACACTTGCACCTACCCATATGCACAAACATACGTACACATACGCACATTCACATGTATACATACACACCTACACTTACACACATACATATACACACCTACACATATATGTATATGTATATCCCCATGTACATTTTCACATATACATGTTACATAGACACATACACTCATACACATAAACACATACACTCATACACATAAACACAAACACACATAGACATACACATATACACATATGCACATACACATATACACATATGCACATACACATATACACATATGCACATACACATATACACATATGCACATACACATCTACACATATGCACATACACATATACTCATATGCACATACACATATACACATATGCACATACACATATACACATATGCACTGCGACGAGTATACATACCCGCGCATTCAAATTTCCCGCCTAACGGCCAGCTACGATAGAACAGTAGTTCTGAGCTCAGCCGCCAGGTGGCAACTTCAAACGTCGTTGCACGCATCGGGAAAAATGAGGCTGGAGTATATAAGAGGCCGAGAAGCACAGCTAAGCAGAGCAGTGCAGACTACGGTCTCCTCTCTCTCTTTACCTTAGTGAGCACGCTAGGCTAAGAGAGAGTGGGACAAGTAGTAGCTGGGTGCCTTCTCTTGTAGAAGGACTAGCTTCTCTCTCTTGCACATGGGGATAGACCAAATGAGCACGCTGGTCTAAACTCTAGTGCATATGCTGGCAGTGTTAGAGATACGTCGAGTGAGCACGCTGGCGTAGATCTACCTGCCTAGAGCACACTAGCTATTTTTGCCGCCGCCGCAATGCCGAACTTGCGCCGTTGAATTAAAGGGTGACGTCCACCCATAGTATTATATTCTATTTCACATTTCGCCGCTGGCTTAATTAAGGGTCTGGTTAACTCGTAGCCGTCGCGTCCGCCGCCGCGTGACTATGGAAAATATTAAGGGTGTCGTCCACCTAATTATTTAATTCGCATTAGTTTAAAGGACTCCGTCCGGCCGTGCATAAATATTAGAACTTAGATTAAGTTAAGGGTGTCGTCCACCCAATACATTTTTATATTAGTTAAGATATTAGAATAAGTTAAGGGTGTCGGCCACCCATTGTCTTTACGTCACTTGAAGGTCCCGCATGCCTATAGAGATTTGTAACTCAGATAATTAAGGGAGCCGGCTACCCACCGTCATTATTATTATTACCGTAGTATTAAGTATAGCGTCACTAGATGCCGCCGCCTAGTTATATTATAATTATTTAATTATTAATTATTTATCTCTTTTGTTTTTGCACATTGTTGCAGGTAAAAGCCGCCGGTATAAATTAGACCGTCCAGGCCGTAGAATCTTTAGTTAAAGTAAACTATAATTTAGATTCTTTAAAGATTATTGATTAATCGATTTCACTTATTAAATAGCCGTCAAGTGGCCGATTCAGTTAAAGAACTAATTAATTTTTGTACATTTCATTCCGTTAAGGTTAGGTTAGTTATTTGCATTATATAAGATTATTAGGTTTAGCTTTGGATTAATACATTATTATCATTCTATATTTTATAATCGTCGTTGAAAGAGTTTTATGAGTACAATAAAGCCAAGGTACTCCATAGCATAACCAAACGTGTTAAACCCGGTTACTTTCCTTTACTTTCCGCCGTCCGATCCCTCCAACTCCTGCCGATCTTACCCTGGTAACTCACTGAAGCGTCTGGCAACAGGAGTTACACGTATTTCCCCCTTCCGAAAGGGAAAACGTTACATATACACATATGCACATACACATATACACATATGCACATACACATATACACTTATGCACATACACATATACTCATATGCACATACACATATACACATATGCACATACACATATACACATATGCACATACACATATACACATATGCACATACACATATACACATATGCACATACACATATACACATATGCACATACACACATATGCACATACACATATACACATATACACATACACATATACACATATATATATATACATATATATACACATATGCACATACACATATACACATATGCACATACACATATACACATATGCACATACACACATATGCACATACACATATACACATATGCACATACACATATACACATATGCACATACACATATACACATACACATACAGAATATTTGTCTCTCCATCTCCATCTCCTTGTCTCCATCCCTCCATCTCTCCATCTTCGTCACTCCGTCTCTCCGTCTCTGTTTCTCCATTTCCGTCTTTTTGTCTCCGTCTCTCCGTCTCTCTATCTTCGCCCCTATGTCTCGACCTCTCCGTCTCTGCCTCTCTGTCTCGGCCATTCCGTCTCTGTCTCTTCGTCTATGTCTCGATGTCATGATTTAAATACAAATCATATCATCATTTATCATGATGATATGATTTGTATTTAAACAATTTTCATGCATATTGGAACTTTAATTAATCTTTTTTTTAAATATATAAAAACTAATTTTTAAACAAATCTGCAATATAAAAATTTATAAATTAAGGCAATTTTTTTTACTTTGTGTTTGGCTAATTCATACATATTTATATGATATATGAAAAATTAACCAAGCGACGTTAGGAGTAAGGTAAAAGCTCGTATAGATTAAAATCATAAAGAAATTTCAGCAAAGAAAAGATTTTGGTCAGATGTTTTATCATTGATTAATTCTATAAATATTAAATTTTATGAAAAATGGGTTTCAGAAGAAATGTTTATTTAAGAACAAAAAAATGAACAAAACAAAATGAACAAACTAACGAAAAAACTTAAGTTTGAAACTTCAAATGTTCATTGATGAACATTGAACTTTGTTTTTATGATATTTATGTTTTTTTATGTCTATGTATTTAATAAGTGGTAATTTATTATAATAACATTTATAATTTTCATTTCAGGATTTTTCATAGTTCTTCAGAAGTATTTGAAATATTTATATTAAATAATTTTAATTTGGAAGTACACATAAAATCAATTTAATCAAAAAAGAAAAATTAATTATAAAAAGTGAATATGGGTATGCTGGGTAATAGAGTATATTAAATGATAAACACATTAGAAAATTTAATCTAATTTTGATATTCATACAAATTTTTCAAAGCAACCAACAATATTTTTACAAAGGCTTGAAAATATTAATCCAGTTCCATTAAATCAAGATTACATACAAATACTTTTCTCCGGAAATCGGCATTTTGGTCACTGGATTTGTATCTATTATTCACAAAATCTAATTTATGTTTATGATAGTTTAGATAGTAATGGATTAAAAGATGAACAAGAAATTTACATTAATAAACTATTTCCAATTCGTGAAAACTTACAAATATGTTTTGATAAAGTTCAATTTCAGATTAATCCTTTTGATTGTGGCATTTTTTCAATAGCGCTGACAGCAGCTATTGTTAATAATTTGTGTCCTTGTGGAATAGAATTTGACATCGAAAAAATGTGTGGACATTTGCTAACTATGCGTGAAACAAATTTAATTGTCATGTTTTCATTAGTAAAGAACAATTATACTAATATTAGTCATAAAGCGATATCCAGAAATCAGCAAATTGTACATCACAAGAAAGTGTCAACGATGAAATTAATTTTTCAAAATATAAATTTTAGCTATCTTGAAGAGAGAAAGATACGAGAATTGGCATTACAACAATTAAATTCATTAGATAACATAAAAAGTTTAGAGTCAACAAATTATAAACCAAAAACTTATCTACAGAATATTTACCAAAACAGTAATAAAAGAAAATCCAAACAAACTAAAGAAAAAATTTCAAAAAGTAATTGTAAAAAAATTAAATACAATAACATTGAAGAATCGGAAAATGAATCAATTCTGACATTTAAAAATAAATTTAATGATAAAAAATCATTAAAATTGACAAAAGTTTCGATTGAGAAATTAAAAAATTTAAATATAACGCAACATGAAAATCAAATTAATTCTCAAAACATTAATGTAATTACGAAACTTGAAAATCATTTCAAAAGGGATAAATAATTTTAAAAAATTATTTAAGTTGCAATTAAAAATTAAAAATTATTAATATATTGCAACACAATTGTCGAATTTCTAACCAAAATGAATTTATAAAAACCAATTAAGAATCCTCAAACAAAAATAAGAATTTAACATATCAACAAAATCACAACTATGATAAACGCATTCATGACAAATCGTATTATAAATATAATAAAGATAGAGTTTAAGAAAATAAAAAACAATATTAATTGAAAAACAAACAAAAAATATTGAAACGTTTAAATGAATCTTATGAAAAAACATGAAAAAAAAGATGATAATTTAATTACTTCAGTAAAAAATTAAAATTATTATGAAAAAAAACAAAGATAAATTCAAAACAAAAGAAAATCAAAATGATATAAATTAGTACCTAATAGCTAAAGATACATTGAGCAATAATAATGAAAATTATATTATGGAAAATAATATTGGTGATTTGAATTTTATCTGTGATTTTTGTGGTGCTAGACATCTTGCATTCGAAATGTTAAGCAATAAGAAATTGACATCATGTTGTAAACAAGGAAATATAACATTAGAAGAAGACCCAGAATATCCTGAAGAGATTAAGAAATTACTTACGGAAATACTATGATAAGTAATAATTTTAAAAAAAGCATAAGATCATATAATAACGCCTTAGCATTTAATTACTTTTATTCTGATATACCGCAACATAATGTTCTTAATTGAATACATAAAACATGGACAAAAACAATAAAAACTATGAAACCTATTCTAGCCAGAATTTACTCAGTTAATTTAAAACAAAGAGAAAGATTCTTTCCAAGATTCACTCCTGCATCACGTTAAAGCGGCAACATCTTTTGAAAGCTTAGAAACTTTTGATGGAATTACATACCTTCTTCGATTCTTCAAAGCAGCAAAAGCAAGAAATTTAGTTGAAATAGATGATGAATGGGATAAATGTTTAGAAGAATCATGTAAATCTCGATTTCCAAAAGCTCTTGGTCAATTATTTAGTTACATTTGTACATTTCACAATCCAATTACTGCTTGAGAATTTTATAAAAAATATAAAATTTATTTTTATCATATTACCAAAAATGAATCAACAAAAAGGTGAAGAATATGCATTAAGCATAATTATTGATATTTTAACTAATAATGGATTCCAATTAAGTGACATTAATTTATCTACTTTAGAATACTGTATTGAAAATAACGAAATTGAATATAGTATAGTAAATAATGTTAGTAATATTTGGTCAATTATTGATAGTATAACAAATGCTCAAACGGCTATATTTATTACAGTAATAAATTCGTTAGATACAATCTGCACTGAAAAGTATATATATATACATATATATATATATAGACGGTCCAGGTGGAAGTAGTAAAAGCTACTTATTGAACACAATTATAACTTATCTAAGAATTAATGGAATCAACTATTTAGTTGTATCATGGACAGGTATAGCGGCTAAATTATTACAAGGTGTGACAGTACATACAGCATTTAAATTACCGTTGAACGTATCTGAAGACACAATATGTAATATTAGTGCAAACAGCGAAATAGGTAAAAAAATGAAAAATGTAATAATTGTTATCTGAGATGGAATCACAATGACATCAAAATACGCTTTTGAAGCCGTCGATCGTATGTTTAAAGATGTACACTACCCTCCAGTCACATTTGCCCACCCTACATGAAAATCGATAAAAATTTAAAGTTTTGTGGCTCAGTGAAAAATAGTCGTAATTAAAAAATTCTGACGGCGTTTTAAAAAGGGTTTAAAAACCATTAATTTAAGCCGAGTTGAGCACAAAAAAAAATTTTAAAATACATGCCTTATGCGTAAAAAACTAGCTGAAAAATATTTAACTTTTTTTGCCCCTATTCAAATGCCTGCCATTTTTGCGGAAATTATCGAATCATAGAAAAACAAAATGGAGGTAAAAGCTAAAGGAGTCACCTTTAAAATGAGCAATAGAAAGCTCATTTATGATCGATTTTACGGTAGTTATGGTCATTTTTTATGAAAAAAACGATTTTTTTAAATAGCTATTATCTCAAAAAATACGCATGATATAAAAAAATTTTTAATAAAAAAGTTGTTTATTTTTGAGTCAGAAAAATAAATATCCAGGTTAAACTGAGAATCAGTTAAAAAAGATTTTATTCATTTTTGATCCCATTGAAAAAAAATCCATTTATTCAATATTTATATTTTAATAAATTAAAAAAAAAAATTTTTTTTCCGGATTTCAGTTAAATCTAAACATTTATATTTTTGACTCGAAAATAAACAATTTTTTCATTAAAAATTTTTTTATATCATGCGTATTTTTTGAGATAATAGCTATTTAAAAAAATCGTTTTTTTCATAAAAAATGACCATAACTACCGTAAAATCAATCATAAATGAGCTTTCTATTGCTCATTTTGGAAGTGACTCCTTTAGCTTTTACCTCCATTTTGTTTTTCTATGATTCGATAATTTCCGTAAAAATGGTAGGCATTTGAATAGGGGCAAAAAAATTGAATATTTTTTAGTTAGTTCTTCACGCATAAGGCATGCATTTTTTAATTTTTTTCTACTCAACTCGGCTTAAGTTAAAGGTTTTTAAGCCCTTTTTAAAACTTAGTCGGAATTTTTTAATTACGACTATTTTTCACTGAGCTACAAAACTTTAAAGTTTTATCGATTTTCATGTAGGGTGGGCAAATGTGGCTGGAGGGTAGTGTATGTGATAATAATTACTTTTTTGGAGGAAAAACATTTATTATATCAGGTGATTTTAGACAAACATTACTAATAGTAAAACATGGAAATGGAACGCGGATAGTAAAAAATTACGTTAAGAAAAGTTATTTATGGGAACATTTTCAATGTATGTCTTTGAAAGAAAATGAACGTTTATCGGAATCAGATGATAAATTTGAAAATTGGCTACTCAATATAGGAAATGGTAATTTTCATTTACAATATTGAAAAGGGGAATGTAGTTACACAAATTCTAAAAGGAATATTGTTAAAGGACAATCTAATTGATGAAATTTACGGGCATAATACGAATATTTAAAATTGTGACGAATACGAAATAGTACATTACGTAACGGTTATGGAAAGGCTTTATTTACGAAACGAGAAGTTTACAGCCTGAGCCGAAGGCAAGGGTCGTAATGAGTTTCGTAAAAAAGCCTTACCATACTAGTTGCGTAGTGTATTATTTGCTATAAGAGCCAAAAAAGAGCAACGAAGTTGCGATTTTAGGGTTAGAATGGCGAAAATATTATATTAGCACCAAAAAACGTAGATGTAACAGAAATAAACGAAAAAATTTTATTAAAAATAAATGAACCAGTAATAGAGTACTTGAGTATTGACTCTGCAAAAGATGCAAATGACGAAAGTTGACACGCAATTTTGCCAAAAGAATTTTTAAATTCTTCCACGCCCAACGGTTTACGTCTACATAGATTACAATTAACAAAAGGAGCTATAGTAATGCTTTTGAAAAATGTTAATTTGAATGAAGGACTTTGTAACGCAACCCGATTAATGAAAATAAAACAATTTACTAACAACTATTGTAAGCGCTGTGTAATAACAAATTCGTGGCTGCTATTTTGAGCTCTGTGTGGTTAAAAAAAACGTAGCTGCTATTGTAAGTGCTATGTAATTAACAATTCACGGATGCTATTGTAAGCGCAGTGTAGTTGCAATTTTGCGGTATCTATTTTAAGCGCTGTGTGGTTAAAAAAACGCGGCTGCTATAGTAAGCGTTGTGTAATTAAGAATTCATGGTTGCTTTTTTCAGCGCTGAGACAAAGAAACAAAACGGAAGAACGGGGACGAAGAGACAGAGACGGAGAAACGGAAACGGAGAGACGGAGACAGAGGAACGGAGACGGAGACAAAGAGACAGTGAAGGAGAGACGGAGACGAAGGGAAGACAGACAGACAAAGACGGAGAAATGGAGACAAAGAGATGAAGACGGAGAGACGGAAACAGACAGACGGAGACGGAGAAATGGAGACAAAGGGACGGAGAAGGAGAGATGGAGAGACGGAGATAGAGAGACAGAGATGGAGAGACTGAGACGGAGAGACGGATATTGTGTATGTGTGTATGTGTATGAAGCAAGTGTATGTGTATGGATATGTGTATATGTGTGTATGAGTGTACGTGTATGTTAAAGATGCTTGTGTATATGCGTATGTATGTATAGGACAATAATGCAAAAGATATTCACGTAAGAAGAAAAAAAGTCTTAATTCTTCACTTTAATATAATAGTAGTAATATTTTAAGTAAAAAATAGTTGAAATTTTTTAAAATAAAATATGTACAATTTATGTATGACAAAATATAAAATTTGTGTATATAGTATCATGAAAAATAAAATCATATGAAGATAAACATATGTAAAAAAAATATACAGTTTGTATATAACACAATCTCAAAAACAAAATAGTTCTTTATAAAAAGAATGTGATTATAAATACAATATTACTAAAATAAAAATATATAAAAAGTATTAACATTTTCATTAAAAAATTTGAGAGTACAATAAATTTTATGTTTCCAAATTATTGTTAACAACAAATATTTCAGTGCCTAGAATCATTTTTTTTATTTCCATCGTTTCATCTGGAATAATTTTTATTTGATTAAAGTTTTTAAGAACTATAGTGTTTATATTTTTTAAGAAATAAAATTATATGATTTAATTAGATATATGATCAACAAAGTTATTAATTATGTTATTTGAATTTATTTATATACCAATTTCTTGTATATCACCAATAACTTCAACCTTCGTACCCTTTTTTATTGAGAAATCAATATCTGCATCAGTTTTATATTACAAAATGTCTGTTTTGTAATGTCCATCAGTTTTTGTGCCAAAAACTTCACCTTCATTATATTTTGATTTTTGAAAATTAAAAATTTCATATTGAAATTTATAAATTATATAATATTTAATAAATCCAAATAAAATTTGTGTACAAAATGATTCAAAACATTTACAATCAATATTAAATATTGCTTGGAAAAAAATTAGAATTTTCACATTGAAATTCATAAATTATACAGTATTTAATAAAAGATACAAATTTTTGAACCGAATATTGTTATAAATTATAAGTAGTAATTACATAAGATTTTGATATACATTTATTTATTGGAAAATAATATGATTCTTATCAAAATTTTACATGGGAATAAAGGATAAAATGAAGAATAAACATTATAAAACAATGTTCTATTTCTTATTATTGTAAGACATTTTACAATAATAGTTAATAGAAGAATGTTCGATCATTATGATTATTTTAATACACCTGTTTAAGTAGAAATTTAAAAGAAATTAATATTGTGAAAATTGTTATACAATAAATTAACAAAATTTAAAAAAAATAACTTTTGAAAATCTGCTTAAATATGTGTGTTCTCAATGATGGAGGATGGTTTGTAGGTTGAGCTTATAGTATAAGGAGAAAGGAATATATGCTCTCATGGTTGTGTAGGGCTACAAGCGAAGGAAACCATAGTTTTATTTTAAATATTTATATAAAAATATTGAAATAATTTTAATTCATTTTAACATGTCTTAAAATTACATAAAATGATTTTGTTTATTTTTATATAATTATTTCAAATAAAATAAAAAAAAAACAACGCGACAATAAATACCATACATTGTTTATTATTTAACTTATGTTAAAAACTATTCATTGTAAGGTTTAAATGACGGTACCTCTTTAGGTGGTGTGGAAATCTGTAGTCATTCTTGTAAAACTTAAAAAAAAATCATCAACTATAGTTATTAACAATTAAAATTATATTAAAATGATATAGTAAGTAAGATGTAATTATATAAATTTAAAATGTTAGAATTTATTGATGGGGGTTGGTGAGCAGCACGAGCAGGGGGTTCCCCCCCCTTCCCCTAGGATATATATATAAAAAAATATCGGATAAGGTTTTTCAAAATTATTAATGGATCAAAGTCTCATAATTAATATATATTTAGGGTAAAAAGAATTTCTATTAATTATTATCATACAAAATAATTATGTCTACATTTGAATTTTTTTTTCAAGCATGAAATCCATCCTGATATCTTTAACAGTTTTTAAATTTAAATACCGTAAATATCTGTGAATATTTATAAATAATTGTAAATAATGCAATTATTATAAATAACTAAAAATAATAACATTTATGTTCTATTTACAACAAACCTTTCTGAATGATTAAATACATATTTATAAAATATTATAATTTTTAGAGACAATTTAACAATAGTACTTTGTGATACTAGTGCATTAAATTATAGATATTCGTGCGGTACATATGCACGAGGGTCAGCCAAGCCGGCCCGAGTGTCATAGCAATCGCACAAGTATAAATAATTAAACAATATTTTTTGACACTCCGTGCGAGAAGCTTGATTTCACGCACGCTGTACAAAGTGACACGTGCGAAAATGGAGCTTCTCACACGTCGTGTCAAAAAATAGTGTTCGATACTCGTGCGAGAAAGTGATTTCTTACTCGTGTGACCTTTTCACCCTCGCTTCGCTCGGGCGCAAACCGCCACACGAGTAAAAAATCACTTTATCGCACTAGTACCGAAATATACTATTTTGACCCGGAGTGCGTAAAATTGCACATCAAGAATTTAGCTGCATTTCATTATATGCAATTTTTCGCACGCCACGTCAGAAAATATTTATTTTATTACTATTCCAAATACAGAATTATTATATATATATATATATATGTGTGTGTGTATGTGTGTGTGTGTGCGTGTGCATGTGTGTGTGTGCGTATGTGTGTGTGCGTGCGTGCGTGCGTACGTGCGTATGTACGTGCGTGGGTGTGTGTGTGTGTGTGTGTGTGTGTGTGTGTGTGTGTGTGTGTGTGTGTGTGTGTGTGTGTGTGTGTGTGTGTGTGTGTGTGTGTGTGTGTGGAATAAAAAAAATATCCAAATAATGGTTTTATTTCTGTTTTCTGAAGCGCTCATAGTTCGCTTCAATTTTTTTTTTCATATTTATACATTCACCTATAATTCTGCAGATCCTTATCGATGGGAATATACATTTTAAAAATAAATGTAAATTAAATTTAAATTAGAACTTTTGTTATATATTTTAATTTAATACCAGTTCTTTAAGTGTTAACACATAATAAAATTACATATTAAATATAATAATTCATATTTATACATACTATATAATTCGATAAAAGGGAAACTTATTATATATATATATATATATATATATATATATATATATATATTTAGTTTTATTTCATCTGTGATTAACAAATGATTGTTAAATTTAGTACAACCAACAACATATTTATGATTTCAATTTTAAAGTTCGAAAAAAAATTAAATCAATATTTTATATTGAAATACTATTGTCAATGAAATTAGCAAATTTATATATAATAATATAACATATGAAAATGCAACCGAACAACGTTAGAAGCGAGGTAAATTTTGCTAGTTTTTTAAAAGTAAAAAATCATTGATATGACTCAATGCGTGAAAAATCTTTTATCTTTAATCAATCTTAAATAATTAATTCAAAATATTTATATTAATCAAGATAATTTTTTTTAAAAATTAATACCATGAAATATTCAAAGGTTTATGCGTAGAATTGAGCGGAAATGTATGCTGATAGGTACATCATGTGTGTGTGTGTGTGCGTGTGCGTGTGCATGTGTGCGTGTGTGCGTGTGTGCGTGCGTTAATTGAAGGCCCGGATGCAATAAGGGTATTTACGCTCGGAGCACGCAAAACTGAAGTCACTTGGTAGTGAAAATTTCATTTTCTTCAAATAAATTTCAAAAAATTTGACGTTGTAAAACTCATCATGCCGCATCTTTTTTATATTAACAGTTTTTTTATAAAATTTTTATTTTTCAAGAAAAAAATTAGAAACAAGAAAATTTTTTACATTAAATTTCAATACTTTTTTAAACTTAAATCGTTGTAATTCGAGTAAATATTAACCGATTTTGCTGAAATTTGAAATATATTTTCTAAATATCATAGCGAAACTTATGATAATTATAAAAAATGTTAATTCTCAAATTGTTAGTCGCAATTGTTTATTAATTAATACAAATTACAAATTGTGCGTTTATAATGTACTCGAGAAAAAAGTATCGAGGGAACTTTCAAGTACAAGAAACTTGTAGCGAGAAAGTTTTTGGTTTTTGTATAAAGAAGATTTGTGGAAAGTTTCAAATCGATTGATAAATAATTAAAAAAGATATAACAACATTTACAAGTAGCGCGCATGCGGTCGAGCGCTGCAGTTTTCTTATAAGTTAGATTCTCAGTGAATATTACGTCAACTGAATGACTCTTGGTAATATTATTTGGGAAAAGCAATAATACAAATATAACAATATGATATTTATTAAAAGTAAATAAACATATAAATAAACAAACAAATAAATAAATAAACAAAAGTCTGTAATGTAATTATTTAATAATTAAATAATTACATTACAGATTTTTGTTTAATACTGATTTTTGGATTGTTTCAAAGGATTTTTTTTTTGATTTTGTCTATTAAAATCTTTTTTTCTTTCGCATTAGTAATATGAATTTTCTAAAAACATAAAGTGTAATATTTTTAAACAATATAATGTTGGGATTTATAATTATAAAAGTAAACATATATGCGTGTGTACGTTCACTCTTCTTCTATATAAACATTATTATGAATTTTGTTCGTATATATATATATCTCTCCCTATATTATATAGTTATATGAACCAAAATTCAGTCAGTGCCCCCCACATCCCCCCACAGCCCCCCCACAGCCCCCCACATGATTTTTATTAATTAAATAACGTAAATTTACGTTATTTTATGTTATCGATCATTACCCCCCCCCCCCCACGCCCCCCACAATCCCCCCACAACCCCCCCACAATCCCCCTTACAACCTTTTAGAGCCATCAAATACTGGATAATATAGTTTTATATTTTTTTATTATATTCAATTTATGTATAATATTACATAAAAATATAAAAATTTTAATTTTTTTTTTGTTGAAAACTCGAAAGTAGTTGAATAAAATTACAATTTATAATATTTAAAATGAAAAACATGTGCCTCATCAGATATCTTATTACCATTTTTTACATAGTTTATCTGAAATTAATAAATATAAATTTAAATTAATTCTATTACAATTCCTCAACACTATAATTAATTCATTTGTTGAAAACATAATGATTTTTAATAATTTGTTCATATTATAAATATTTTATTGTATTAAAATAAAAATAAGCATATAGTGTTGAGGATTCAGATGTCCACACCATCTTACATTATAAACCTTTAATAGTATTGATTTATACAACTTTTAAAATTAATTGATATTAATATTTATGTTTAAATTTATATAACTTTCAAGATTAATAACTATTTATATTTGTTTTACAAAGGTGTAGATCAAACGGATGATAATAATCATTTGAATTATTCAATAGAAATGTTAAATAACATAAGAGAAGGATTACCTCCACAGGAACTGAAATTAAAAGTAAATACCATAATTATGTTAATTCGAAATTTAAGTATAAGAAATGGATTATGTAATGAAACGCGATTAAAAATAACTAAATTATTCAAATATAACATAGAAGCACAAATAACTCTTTCACGTTGTAAAAATGTAAATAAAATATATATTCAAAATGAATCGAAAAACAGAGATATTGTACCTAACATAGTTTGGAAAGAAATATTAAAAAAATAATTTTATTATAATTTAACAAAAATTTAATGTTATTTAAATAAATTTTTTATAAATTATTTTATTAATTAAACTTTATTTTTTTCCAGGTTATATTTATATTAATTATAAACATTAAAAATTTTTAATAATATATAAATAAAAAAAAAAATGGAATGGAATCCAATTAATAATGTTGAAATTGACAATGTTAATGATCAACAAATGATTAAATGAAATCCATTTTGATGGAAAATTTAAATGATCAAATTGAAGAACATTTAAATTTTTAAGAAGAATATGAATATTATTTAGAAAGTCTAGATAATAATAGTTCAAAAAACAATACAATAATTTCTGAATTAAATAACATTATTAATTCATATATAGAGGAAAATAATGAACAATTTGAATTTAAAAATTGGAATGAAGTACCAGAGTATTATAAATATTATGCGAATGAAATTATAAAATATAAAATAAATATACGCGAACCAATAGCAGAATATTACTTTAATCAAAGTCATGAAATTTATTCTAAATATTTATTAAGATTAGCTAACATTATTAATAAAATATGAAAAATTAAAATAAATCATAAATATTTCAATATATAATAATAAATTTAAAAAAAATTTTTAAACATTATCAATATTATTAAAAATAAAAAAAATAAAATATTTAAAAATTAACTAAAATATTTAAAAGTTATGATTATTTAAAATTTATAAATCGAAATTTTAATAAATAAATAATTTAACTACTAACAACAATAAATAAAAAAACATATTCATAACTTTTATACAGGTAAATGTAATATAAGTAAGTATAAAATAATTTAAAATTATTCTATTTATTTATTTGTTATATAAATAACTAAATTTTAAATAAAATATGATATAATGATCATGTAATAATTTCATTTACAATATCATAATAAATTTATAAATTTTAGTATGAATTTTTGATATATCTCATAAAATGTTTAAAATGAGAAAAAAGATATAAAAAAGGAATTATAACAAAATAATCCTATAAATCTTATAAAACTCAAAATCATTACGATATATCAAATAATATACTAAATTATCAACGAAACTAAAAAAAAATGATTTAAAAATTTAAAAATGATTTAAATGTTTAATATACAGGGTGATCGGATAACATCGATACATATTGGTATCGTTGGATTCAGCGTGACGAGCTGAGTCCAAATTCACCTCTAAAAAATTTTTATCTTAATTACAGTAGCCAAGATAATCAATTAAAAGTGACCAATGAGCGATCGTTTTTAGAATTCAAAATGAGCGATGTTGCCATGTCGTGAAGGCTTCGAAAAGAATTCAACAAGTGTTTGCATTCGTAAACATATCGTCTTTTTTTTTATTGTGTCATTTGAGACCTAACCCATCTTTTTAAATGATTGGTTATGAATCTATACTGCTAATGTTTACGATCGAAGTACACAATGTTGCACGACAGATGGCAACGTTAGTCTTATCATAATGATATTATTTGTTGTTCTATTTAATAAAATAATAAAATTCAGTGAAATAATGATTGATCATTAATTGATAATTTATAAGTCAAGAATGATTATTTTTGAATTTTAAAAAGAAATTCTGATTGCAAAGTGTATAGCAAGAATGATAATAAATTATAAAAATATTTGAAAGCGAAATATTTGAATATAATTTAATGTTTTTAAATATTTGTGAAAATTGATATTAGTATTGATATAAATATTAATGTAATATTCTATTTTCTAACGATAAATGTAATCAATGAATGTAGTTATACTATATCCATGATTATAGTATATTATAAGTACGGATTATAGCTCACACAGCATGAAACTACGTAATGCAAGGTTTTAGTGGAAATTTGAAACTTTGCAGCTATCTTTCAGTGTAAGATTTCAGCAATGTTTTGTCCACGACAAAATTTCTTTCAGAAATGTTTCATGAAAGTTAAATAGTTATGAAAAAATAGTCTTTCTAAGAGAATTATTTATAATTTAATAATCATAAAAGTATTAACCGTATTAGCATTCATGAAGATCCAATAATCATTTCTTTTGAATCTAGATTCGGTCGAATCTTCTGTTGGGTGACCGTGCAGAAATAGTGGCTTAATTTTTACTATTTTAATTATAAATTTATTGAGATAATGATTTAAGGGTTTTGGGGGTCAAGGAATGGAATGATGAGGTCGTTTTTATCATAAAGTTGATACTTTGATAATAAAAACTCTATTTTTTGAGTTATCGAACAAATCTTGATTTTCATTTAAAATTTTGTAAGCTGACTAAATTTATATTCCAATTGACGATTATATGACCTTTATTTATTAAATAATCTTTTTTAAATTGTATGATTTATGAAGTATTTTAAATTAATTATTGAAAATTAATATTTCATTAAATGTTTTAAATATTATTGATAGTCTGCACAAAGGAACGGAATAGAACGTCTAAAGTTACGCAGCAACTTCGCAGCGATCGACGTCACACATTCAACTCGATTGCTCGAGATGCGGGTTATGTTTCTGCTATTGTTTACAAATGCGAATACCTAGTTTTTAATCATAGATGGCGATATAAGCTTAATTAGAACTATTATTGTAAGATGTTTTTAATTAACAGTCAATATTAAATATAGATAAAATGTAAACGCAATATTAAAAACAAAATTAATTAATTCATCATATGATTTATTAAATTTCACGTAGATATTTTGTTGTATATTTATTGATTAAATATGAGGTTATGCGTGATTTTAAAAAACATAAGTGCTTTAAAACAATTTTCCGTATTAATTTACATGTAATTCTAGTCTATTTCAACGCAGTTTTTATAATAAACAATACCGCTCAAAAATTTGATTATAAATAAATGTCTGGAATAAATGACCATATCTTGGAAAAAATGTTGTAGAAAATAAAATATTTTCAAGTTCTCTTCAAGAACTTATGTATAGAATTATTTTCAAAGTTTTTTATCGTATAAAAATAGTAACTTGGAAATTAACCCTTTTTTAATTTTATATTTGCTCAGACAATTTTTCGAATATGATATAATAAATATCTAAAACCAATAAAGTACCCTAGAAGAGCTTTCTAAAATGAAATAACAATTTTCTAAATGAATAAATATTTTGTAGAATGAGTTTACGTACAGTTATGAAGCTTTAAAGTTGGGGATTTTTAATGTTTTATACAGAAAATTGGCCAATTAAACGATCCCAAACCTTAAAGCTTTTTAACTTTCCAGAAACTTAGCGTAGAAAATGTTTATAAAATGCTAATGTAAGCTTTTTTACAGTACTTTATTTTTTTTTAGATTTTTTTACATCACATTCGAAAAATTGTCTGAGCTAATCTAAAATTAAAAATGTCTGAAAATAATATTTATTTTTACGTTAATTTTTTTATACGATAAACAAATTTGGAATCAATTTTATACATCGATTTTTAAAGCTCATAAATTGTACTTTAAAACCTTTTTTTTGGAATTCTTTTACAACATTGTTTTCAGCAATACGATCATTTTTTCAAGACTTTTTCTTTTACCCGGTAGTATCGAATTTTTGAGCGGTAAGGTAAATGTCTTAATAGATGGCTACCTTAAAAATGGTATCTTTTGAGTTTAATCATTCTTGAGGAGGCCATATATTAGGGCATTTTCTACAGTATGTAAATAAATAATTTATTGATTTTTACATAATGTAATGTGTTTCATCAAAAACACTTGCGATTATTAAAATTACGGAAAATGTTTGAAATGTATTTTGTGTATAAAATTGAAGCAGAAATATATATTTTTTATTCACACTCAGGGCGTGAAATTCAATTTTTGATGTCTATTCTTAGGGGCTAAAATAGCTCTATTTTACCCAAAGGCATAAAAGTAGTTTTCTCACGAGTATCATTGATTTCTTCCCTATTTCCTATAAGAAATTTACTTTTTCTTATGGCACATAAACATTTGGCATGCAAAGAATGAATTCAGCGAACGTAAAATAAATGCAATAATTATAAGTGCGGGTATTCAATTCTATAAACAACTCAAATAAATTACTCGACTCTACGAGCTCGTGTCTCAAATTGATCGAGTTACTCGAAAAAAATATGAATTACTTGAATTGCTCGTAAAAATATGAGATACTCGGAGTACTCGGAAGAATCGACTTACTCAAAGAAATATACATTAAACTAATAACTCGAGTTACTCGAAAATATAGGTGCTTTTTTTATTAATATTTTCTGTAGAAACTAGTTTATATTTTATATTTTTTTGGGGTCGGGGGCTTCCCCTTCCTCTCCGACTCCGGCAGGTTCTTTGCCACATTTTTATTTTCATTTTATCATATATTAATGCCGTTACTTTACGTATTACTACGTAACCATAGCAATGACTATAATCACCTACATCATTACTACAATATTATAATCGATTATAGTTATTACTACGTAACTATAATAATGACTATAATGATTAGTCCAAGCTGTAATAACTTATTTCTTGGAATATAAGCAGACTATGTTCTCGAGTATAAGACTACTGATTTAAAGAACGATCGTTTGGCCACAAATAGACGTTGCTTATTTGGATATTGTATTTTTAAATCAAAATACACTCAGGAAACAAAACTACTACTGTTTTTTGTTTATAAAACTATTTTGCGGACAATCAACTAAGTCCAAATTTTAGAAGTTAACTTTTTCGGGTACCTAAAGTGTTTCTTTTATGGTAAATCTGATTTGTGTTCGCTCAAGCCTATTTAAAATAATGTCAACTCCTTTCTGGTAACAAAAGGCGATAAACATTGTTAAATATAAGTCATTTAATCTAAGAAACAATAGTCCTCCCCTATATAGTTGTTGCTTCTTTGGATAATAATACTACAATCGATGAAACACTTGCACTGTGAAGCTATTCGCTTGTAAAAAGGTTAATTTTCGAACAACTTTCTAAGACACTAATTCTGAACTTCCACTGCTGCTAAATTATGTTCCATCATCGGAAATCTCGATATCCATGCAATCTAGATCTTTTAGAACTGACAAAACTTATTCCTGGCAATCCTAGAAGACAAGATCCTCAAGTATAAGAGTATTTATTTTATGAACGATTTTTCTGTTATGCGTAAATGTTGTTTATTTGGATATTGTCTTTTCAAATCAAAATACACTTAGGGAGCCTAACTAATACTGTTCTCCGTCAATGAGGCTATTTCGCGAACAATTAACCAATACCTAATTTCAGAAGTGAACAGTTCCTGGTCCATATAACGTGACTTTTTTGGAAAATCTTATGTGTAATCGCGCAAGCATATTCACAAAAGTAAAAACTATTTTTATACAAGTATAGCGGTTAATATTTCCAAATATAAGACTTCTAATCCAACAAACAATCCTTTTACCCCGAACGCTTGTTGCTTTTTTGGCTAATAATTCTACAATCAATGATACACCCACATTGTGTAGTTTCCTTATTGTTGTTTCCTTATACTTGCAGTGAAAGGTTTTGGCAATGTTTTTTGAAAGGTTACTAGAAACTTACAAGAAAAGTTTCTTAAAGTTTTCAGAAAATGCTTTTGGAGACCTTTTGTTGAAACCATTTTTAAGGAAATACGCGTGGACATAAAAACATTACTGGAACCTTTCACTGAAAGGTTGCTACAAATTTGGAAACTTTCAGTGAAACCTTGCAGAGAACTTGCAGCAACCTTTCATGCCGTGTAGGGCTAAGCTAAATGACCGTGAGTGTAGAATGCGTGAGCATCAGTGACGACCTTCCCTGTCACAAGGAATCAAACACAAAGTAACTTGTGATTAGATTTTTTTTATTAAAGCTGTAAAGTTTTATTTTGTAATTCAAAATTTTCTTAGACATGAATTGATTCGCTTTGAAGTGGAAGGAACGTGGTGCAAGTGAGTGAGCGAGAGAGAATAGCAAAGCGAAACAGGCTTGACGGCCGTTATGAAATTTAAATTAAATAAGATAAAAGCTATTTTTTTTTGTAAATGAAATGAAATTTTTTTTTTTCAATTCTCATAAAAATTTTTTTTTTGTGTTTTAATTTTGAATTATATAAATTAAAATTGTTTTTCTTTCTAAATTAAAATTTATTTTATGTGAATGGAATAGTTCGCGATTAGGTAAAACACATAAATTGAGTACTATTTCTTGTATTATAAGAATATAAATAAATCTGTGAAGAGTAAATTTAAATTAACTATTGACGTGTGCTGAGAAAATTTGTTTTGTGTGTATAAGTGATTTCCCCGCCTATTTAAGCTCGATGAAATTTTACCAGTGATCGCACATTATCCGTTCCAAAGCAGCCTGAGACTCATGATCGCCACGAGCCGGCTGGTGATTTCTCTGGCGCCTGATAATAAAATAAATTATTTTCACATGCAAACCGAAGTTTGCATGTGAAGACGGGTGAGTAGAATATATACTTAGACCAAAATTTAAAATATATCTTTTTATTTCACTTAATATATCCAATAAAATATCAAAAAACAGTGTATAAAATATAAAATGAAATATAAAATATAAAATATAATATAAAAACTAAAAAATTTAATTGAAACGTGGACAGTTCTCAAAATGTCCTCCATCCATCTCAATACAACATTGAGCTCTGTCTATTATGGATGTTGTGGCTTCTCTAATTTTTTCAGCATCAAAACTATTTGAAAATTCTATTATTCTGAATCGCAATTCTTCAACACTTTCTGGTGCTCCGCCATGATACACCTTTTCTTTCAATGCCCCCCAATAAAAAAAATCAAGGCAGTTTAGATCAGGTGATCGTGCTGGCCAAGAACATGGCCCATTTCGCCCGATCCAACGCATAGGATAAACCTGGTCTAGGTGTCTCCGAACACCTAAAGCATTATGCGCTGGTGCCCCATCGTGCATAAAAATAATATCTTCCTGACGATCTCTGGGCATTATTTCGTCAAGAAGATCAGGGAGCTGATCTTCTAAGAACTCTAAATAGTTCGCTCCGTTGAGAGCATTGGGCAGCTCTACGGGACCTACAATTTGATCTCCGATGATCCCAGCCCAAACGTTAATGCTAAATCTATGCTGGAATCGATCTGTGAACATACAAAAAGCATATATGAAATCGATTACAATTAATAAAAGTATATGTACTTCAACATGCACAACTTTAAGAAAATAATAATGGAACCTATATTGAATTTAAGAATTACCTTCACGAGCGAGGTGTGGGTTCTCGTGAGTCCAGTAATGCTCATTATGAGCATTGAACATTCCTGTGCGGCCGAAACTGGACTCGTCCGTCCACAAAATATTATTTACAATTTCAGGATTTCCTTCATGCGCCTCAATCAAATGATTACAAAATAAACGGCGGTTCTCACGATCCCGTGCATTTCCTGAAATAAAGCAACAATATTATAAGAAATCGCATTTAAATAAATTAACGAATCTCTTACTTAAGAGGCAGTCGGAACCAAATCGGTGACTTAGTTCGGTGCTTGTAATAAATGCTTATAATAATTTATTCATTTATTAATATGGTAAAAATATAGTCATTTCCTCTAGTCATGTATATAAAGAATAATTTAAAATAGTTAAAGCCATAAAAATATACAAAATATTGTTATAAAGCGAAAAATGCCACCTAACAATCGACACGACAGTTTTTTGCATGCGGTATATGTCAAGTCAGTTTGATATTTGTAATTAATGCTTATAATAATTAATTTACTTATTCATATGGTAAAAATATAGTCATTTCCTCTAGTCATGTATATAAAGAATAATTTGAAATAGTTTAAGCCATAAATATATACAAAATATTATCGTAAAGCGAAAAATGCTGACTTGATATATACCGCAAGTCACCGATTTGATTCCGACCGCCTCTTAAGGGGATGCATCAGTCCTGTTTTACCATTTTTAAAAACAATTTTTCTCTGAAATGGGTAATCACATAGGATTTTCCGTTTGGGAATAGTTTTCATTTTGAAAAATAAAGAGCGGACAACTATTTTAGTCCCTGAACTCATCAAAAAGCTTTATTCGTGCTAAATAAAAATTAATAAATTTATATTTATTTGTTGACATCGCCATGTTTGTTGCTATGCATGAGAACAAGAGAAACGTTGCAACCAGTTATATTGTATATCTATATCGCATAGTAACGATAATTGTTTTAAAAATGGTAAAACAGGACTGATGCATCCCCTTAAGATATATTTATTGAAAATAACTAATTTTTCGCCAAATTAGTAAAAATTAGTAAAATTAGTAAAAATAGTAAAAATCATTAAAATTTGAATTCTGACAGTAAAAAATAAAAGTTTGTTAAAGAGTCAACCGATTTCGATAAAACAAAATGGAAAGAATACATATTTAATTATTCTTTAAAATAAGATTTTGTTTTAAGAAAACCCGCCGTTCCAACCTCGCGTAAGTAGCATAGCTGCAATAATACTTACTTAATTCATGGACACGCCTAAACTTCCATGGGTGTTGCCCATCATCCTTCATAATATTCTGGCAGGCCCAATAAGAGGCCCCTGTAGCTTCTGCTGCTTTTCGGAGGCTACTCGTCGGGTCCTCTTCAAAATGCTCGACGACGGCCTCGTGATGGTCATATCGGCGCCGTTCTCGCCCTCCTGCCTCATTTCTTACCATTACAGAACCAGTGTCCCTTTAGATTATTAATGTGTTGTAGATTATTAATCTTATGTAATTTTTTATAATAATAAATTTTTTCCCTGCCCACAGTGTAAAATTCGTTCAAAAATTTGTATTCCTGATATTCCCTATCGTCAGAAGAAAACTATCTTTGGAAAACTAATTTTATTAGTAAAGTTTTAATTTTAGAGCATTCTGAAAATTAAAAATAAAATTTATTTGTCCAGTTTTCTTCTATTTTACGTAATTTATTCTACAGGTTTGCTCCAAAAATTGTATACTAATTATTTACAACTGCTGAACGAAGAAAAACTTTTAAGAACTAATTTTCTTATCGTGATTTTCATTTAAGAGCATTTAGAAAATTTTGAAAAAAAATTTTCATTTTCTGTTTTTCTATATTTCACGTAAATTACTTGATATATTTTTACAAAAATTGTATGCACTTTATTTGCTATGTGAGAAAATAAAATAGCTTTTGAAAACTCATTTTCTTAGTGTAGTTACGATTTTAAAGTATTTTAAAGATTTTTAACAAATTTTTCATTTTACATTTTCCTAATATTTTTCGTGAATTGCTCAATAGGTTTGCTCTAAAATTGGTATTCAAGTTATCATCTTTTTACATTGTAGTCATATTTTTAAAAATTAAATTAAATTACTCAAATTCAATAAGCTCTACAAGAAAGCATTCTGCCAGAATTGATGGCAGTATTTTTTTTTTAAATGGCTCACCTCAGCTATTGTTGTTCATAAAAATTAAAATACTGGCTCAACAGTTTATTTGAATTCTATTAAAATTAACGTTAATTTTTTGTTCTAACGCTTATGAAAAAAAAATATTATGAATATAACCAGCTGGAAATTGTAAAAAATTGCTAATTAATATCTAATTGATTATATTAAAATATACAAAAAAAAAATAAAGAGTAGCAATAAATAAAAAGGTCGTGTTTAAAAGTTTCATTAACGTGCCCTGTTGAAAAAACCATGTGCTAAAACCATGTGGTTTAACTATGTGGTCATTTATGAAAAATTACTTTTGTCTCGCAAATTCAGAGGGCGAAAAGTTCTTTGCTCTCACCACATTTAATTTCTCTGAAAATGAGCGGGCGAAAAGTACTTCTCTTTTGCAATTGAAATTTCTCTTAAATTAAGCCAGAGCAAAGTATTTTTCTCTTGCAAATTCAGAGGGCAAAAAGTTCTTCACTTTCGCCAAATTTAATTTCTCTAAAAAGAAGGGGGCGAAAAGTACTTTACCTCAGCAAGTCAAAATTCTCTTAAATGAAGGGGGGGATGTGTACTTTTCTCCCGCAAATTCAGGGGGCGAAAAGTTCTTTACTCCCGCTGAATTTAATTTCTTTAAAAATAAGCGAGCACGAAGTATTTTTCTTCTACTAATTGGACGGGAGAAAAGTACTGTTCGCTCGCAAATTCAGAAAGTGAAAAGTTCTTTACTCCCGCCAGCTTTAATTTCTTTGAAAATAAGTGGGCGTAAAGTACTTTTATTTCGCAAATTAAATTTTTCTTAAATTAAGCGAGAAAAAGAATTTTTCTCTCGCAAATGAGAGGGCGAAAAGTTCTTCATTTCCGCCAAATTTAATTTCTCTAAAAATAAGGGGCGAAAAGTACTTTACTCCTGCAAGTCAAATTACTCTTAAATGAAGGGGGAGCAGTGTACTTTTCTCCCGCAAATTCAGAAGGTGAAAAGTTCTTTTCTCCCGCCACATTCAATTTCTCTAAAAATAAGCAGGCGTAAAGTACTTTTTTCTCACAAATTAAATTTTTCCTAGATTAAGCGGAAGAAAAGTATTTTCTCTCCGTAAATTCAGAGGGCAAAAGTTCTTTACATCCGCCAAATTTAATTTCTTTAAAAATTCATGAGCAAAAAGTACTTTTATTTTGCAATATAATTTTTCTTAAATTAAGCTAGAAAAAAGTATTTTTCTTTCGTAAATTCAAAGTTCTTTACTTTCGCCAAATTTAGTTTCTTTAAAAATAAGCGGGCGTAAAGTACTTTTATTTCGCAAATTAAATTTTTCTTAAATTAAGCGTTAGGAAAGTATTTTTCTCTCGCATATCCAGAGGGCGGAGAGTCCTTTACTCCCGCCAAATTTAATTGCTTTAAAAATAAGCGGGCGTAAAGTAATTTTATTTCGCAAATTAAATTTTTCTTAAATTAAGCTAGAAAAAAGTATTTTTCTTTCGTAAATTCAAAGTTCTTTACTTTCGCCAAATTTAGTTTCATTAAAAATAAGCGGGCGTAAAGTACTTTTATTTCGCAAATGAAATTTTTCTTAAATTAAGCGTTAGGAAAGTATTTTTCTCTCGCATATCCAGAGGGCGGAGAGTCCTTTACTCCCGCCTAATTTAATTTCTTTAAAAAGAAGCGGGCGTAAAGTACTTTTATTTCGCAAATTAAATTTTTCTTAAATTAAGGTAGAAAAAAGTATTTTTCTTCCGTAAATTCAGAGGGCGAAAAGTTCTTTACTTTCGCCAAATTTAATTTCTCTAAAAATAAGGGGGCGAAAAGTACTTTACTCCCGCAAATTAAGCGTGAGAAAAGTCTTTTTCTCTCGCATATCCAGAGGGCGATAAGTTCTTTACATCCGCCAAATTAAATTTCTTTAAAAATAAGCGGGCGTAAAGTACTTTTCTCTCACAAATTAAATTTCTGCTACATTAAGCGGGAGAAAAATACTTTTCTCTCGCAAATTCAGGGAGCGAAAAGTTTCTCACTCCCGCAAAATTTAATTTCTTTAAAAATAAGCGGGCGATAAGTACTTTTCTTCCGCAAATTAAATTTCTTCTAAATTAAGCGGGAGAAAAGTACTTTTCTCCTGCAAATTAAATTTTTCTTGAATAAAGAGGAGAGAAGCGTACTTCACTTTAAAATTTCATAAACTTGTATAAATTATAACCAATTTTCATTTAAAAAAATGTAATTCGAATCTTTTCTCAGTTAATAAAGAGACCACGATTGAGGTTAGATTAACTACCCCTAACCCCTCGCTCCGCTTTGTTCGCGAATTCACACTTGGGAGAAATATACGACTTTACACCCTAGTTGTATTGTTTTATTCACACGTCAAAAGAAATGTCCACTTAATTAAGTTGAAAATTGGTCTGAGAAAAGCCATAACTTATGTCTACAATCTATCGGGAGTAAAGTATTTTTCTCCTGCCAATTCAATTTCTCTTAAATTTACTTATGTAATTTTATCATGCAATTTCAGAGGAAAATAATTTTTTTTTTCTGCCAAATAAAAAATTCATCAAATTGAAGAAATTATTGAAAATTCTAATTATAAAATCTCCTGTTAGGCAGGTTTACTATCAAAATGAGCTAAATTCATTCAAAACTTAACGAAGGGAAAACTACCACATAGGTTTTTAATTTCGAAACGTAAATTTCGTTAAATTCAGAGATTTTTTAAGCATTCACATTAAAATCTTAAGAGAGATTTTGTAACTTAAGTTTATTTTAAATCTTCTCTGAGAAATTCGGGATCAATAAGTCAAAATAATTAAAAAATGTAATAATATATTTATTTAATATAAACTATTTGATTAGAAAATTAAAATTTTCTGGTTTAACATTAAATATTTACTTAAAATTTTTTTGTAATAGATCCACTGTTACAAACAGCTAAGTAGAAACTTTTTAAATCTTTTAAATTATAAGATCGATTCATTACTACGTTTACTTGGTACTTCTTTGAAAGTAATTTTTTAATATTTATTGTCAACCAAGTACGTGCTTGCAGGAGAAAAGTACGCTTCTCTCCCTTTATTTAAGCGAAATTTAATTTTCGGGAGCAAAGTACTCTTCTTCCGCTTAATTTAAGAGGGATTTCCTTTCCTTTGACCTATTTTCTGAGTTAATGAAGTGGCCATTCCTGTTAAGGTCCAAATAAAATAGAATACGATGCCAGTAGGGTGTAAAGTCGTATTTTTCTCCCGAGTGTGAATTCAAAACCCTAGTAAGAGAAGCGGAGCGGGGGAGTAAATACCTGAGGAAGAAATAGGACTTACGTTATTTTTTTATGAACTTGGACAAGAAATTAGATATCAAGCTCGACAAACCTAACCTTGAAATACGAAAGTTTATCTTATAAGCTTCTATGTATAGTAATTTCGTACATTGCTTCAGTTGACCGCACTAGAGTTTTATCTTACAAACTTTTTCTTTGCAGCAAAAGAATTAGATTCAACGCATCGTTTATTCATGAGTTAGACTTAAAAACATTAGTAGAAAGTGAGCAGCTTCATCATGCCCTTAATGGTAAAAAATTCAAATAACATTTTTTTTTGAATCGGTAATAATTTATAAAGTACTTTTCGCCCCCTTACATTTAGAGAAATTAAATTTGGCGGGAATAAAGAACTTTTCGCCCTCTCATTTGTGAGGAAAATTCTTTTTTCTCGATTGGTTTAAGAAAAATTTTGCGAAATAAAATTACTTTACGCCCGCTTATTTTTAAAGAAATTAAATTTGGCGGGAGTGAAGAACTTTTCGCCCTCTGAATTTGCGGGAGAAAAGTACACAGCTCCCCCTTCATTTAAGAGTAATTTGACTTGCGGAAGTAAAGTACATTTCGCCCCCTTATTTTTAGAGAAATGAAATTCGGCGGGAATAAAGAACTTTTCGCCCTCTCATTTGTGAGAAAAAAATTCTATTTCTCGATCAATTTAAGAAAAATTTAATTTGCGGAATAAAACTACTTCGCACCCGCTCATTTTTAAAGAAATTAAATTTAGCGGGAGTAAAGAACTTTTCACCTTCTGAATTTGCAAGAGAAAAGTACTTTTCTCCCGCTTATTTTCAAAGAAATTAAATTAAGCGGGAATAAAGAACTTCTCGCCCTCTAGATTTGCGGGATAAAAATACCCAGCTTCCCCTTCATTCAAGAGAAATTTGTCTTGCGGGAGTAAAGTACATTTCACCCCCTTATTTTTAGAGAAACGAAATTTGGCGGAAATGAAGATCTTTTCGCCCTCTCATTTGCGAGAGAAAAATTCTATTTCTCGCTCAATTTAAAAAAAATTTAATTTGCGGAATAAAAATACTTTGCGCCTGCTCATTTTAAAAAAATTAAATTTAGTGGGAGTAAAGAACTTTTCGCCCTCTGAATTTGCGGGAGAAAAGTACACAGCTCCCCCTTCATTTAAGAGTAATTCGACTTGCGGGAGTAAAGTACTTTTAGTCCCCTTATTTTTAGAGAAATTAAATTTGGCGAAAGTAAAGAACTTTTCGCCCTCTGAATTTAAGAGACAAATACTGTTCTCCCGCTTAATCTAACAGAAATTTAATTTCCGGGTGAAAAGTACTTTTTGCCCTCTTATTTTTAAAGAAATGAAATTTGGCGGGAATAAAGAACTTTTGCTCTCTCATTTGCAAGAAAAAAATTCTTTTTTATTGCTAAATTTAAGAAAAATTCAATTCGTGGAATAAAAATACTTTGCGCCCGCTCATTTTAAAAAAATTAAATTTGGCGGGAGTAAAGAACTTTTCGCCTTCTGAATTTGCGGGAGAAAAGTACACAGCTCCCCCTTCATTTAAGAGTAATTTGACTTGCGGGAGTAAAGTCCTTTTCGCCCCCTTATTTTTAGAGAAATTAAATTTGGCGAAAGTAAAGAACTTTTCGCCCTCTGAATTTAAGAGACAAATACTGTTCTCCCACTTAATCTAGCAGAAATTTAATTTACGGGAGAAAAGTACTTTACGCCCGCTTATTTTTAAAGAAATTTAATTTGGCTGGAGTAAAGAACTTTTCGCCCTCTGAATTTGCGGGAGAAAAGTACACAGCTCCCCCTTCATTTAAGAGAAATTCGACTTGCGGGAGTAAAGTACTTTTCGCCCCCTTATTTTTAGAGAAACTAAATTTGGCAAAAGTAAAGAACTTTTCGCCCTCTAAATTTGCAAGAGAAAAATACGTCGCTCTGGCTTAATTTAAGAAAAATTTAATTTGCAAGAGAAAAGTACTTTTCGCCCGCTTATTTTTAGAGAAATTAAATGTGGTGGGAGTAAAGAACTTTTCTCCCTCTGAATTTGCGAGACAAAAGTAATTTTTCACAAATGACCACATAGTCAAACCACATCGTTTTACCACATACTTGTTTAATGATATAAATAAATTAATTTGTTATAAACAATAACGAAAATATATATGCATATTTTTTTTCATTTTTATATACTTGTAATGTTTATTTTTATAATCTAATAAATAAGTTTCATTTCTTTTATGAAAAAATTAGATTATTATCTTTTTTGCAGGCTAATAATTAATACAAACATTGCTCTTATCATAAACATCCTGACATTATTAAAAATAATGTGAAGGCTTTTATGATAAGAGATATGTTTTTATTAATAATATTGTTTAAAAAAGAAAATAATTAAATTTTTTAGAGAATAAGATATTATGTTTCATAAAATTATTAATACGAACGTTCCATTAACTTAAAATATGAAATAAATTATTTTTTTCATATATATTGTTTATAATAAATTAATTTGTTTTGCTAAACAAAACATTATCTTGCACAACCCCAGATCAAAAAAAGAAACGTTAAATTCGGTGAATATTCAAGGTCAGAAGCTTTTTTTTAATAATGTCAGGATTTTTATGATAAGAGCAATGTTTGTATTAATTATTAGCCTGTAAAAAAGATAATAATCTAATTTTTTCATAAAAGAAATGAAACTTATTTATTAGATTATAAAAATAAACATTACAAGTATATAAAAAATGAAAAAAAAATATGCATATATTTTTTGTTATTGTTTATAACAAATTAATTTATTTATATCATTAAACAAGTATAACGACTGTTAATATTATCTCGCGCTACCCCAGATTAAAAAAAGAAACATCAAAATCGGTTAATATTTCACTGAGATATAGAAAATTTTTTCACAAGACAAATTTGAAGTAATCGAAAAAATTTTTTCTGTACTCGCGAAAGATGACGCGTTCCTCCCCTCTTCAAAAAGAATTTAAACTATACATACTTAAAAACAATCTTTTAAGGTTTTAAAAAACTGATTTTAATATCAGAAATGATCTTATATCAAAGTTCAAGTATTAAAGGATCTGTCATTAAAATTTCATTCCTTAATCTTTGTAAATAAACAAATGGCGAATTTAAAAAAAAAAAAAATTATCTCAGCTCCTAATTGTCACAGAATAACGTTTTTTTTTTTAAAATAAGCGTTAAAATTTAAGCAACAAGAATAAAAAAGTTGCATTTAAATATTTTTATTTTTTCATATATAAATTTAAAAAACAATTAAGAAAAAAATTTTTTTTTTTTCGATCGCCATTTAAACAGCAAAAATAATAAAAATGTCAATCAAACTTTTTATTTTCACTAAATATAAGTGTCAAAGAGCATAAATGACAATGGTCATTTCTTTCTAAAATGACCGCAATAGGGTCCATTTGAGGCCTACATTTTACCTCTTTTTAGTGAACAAATTGAATATCTCATAAAAAAATTAATATTTTTTGCTAAAAAAATTATGGGAACTTAAGGATGATAGAAGGCAACTTTTTACAAAGTTACAAGCATGTAGCTCTTTTTTTTATGGAATAAAAAATTATTGAACATTTAACGATTTTTGACTATATTTTTGCGATTATTTAAATAAATTATTAACGAAATTTAATGTAATAGGGCTTAAACTATTCGTCTTCAAGACCCTTATAAGTATTATAAATTTCATATACCCTATTAAAAAACGAAAAAAGCTAGATCCAAAAAACAACGATTTTTCACAATTTTTTACATAAAAACGTTGTTTAAAAAAATATGCCAGCCCAAATTTTGAGGGTCTTTCTAAATTTTAATATCTTTTGACCTAATGAACTCATTTTTCACTTCAGTTACCTGTTACTAATTAAGTCAAATTTTAAAGTTTTTCGAGCTAATTCTACTGGTCTAATTGTCCGCTCCCAATGCTTTAGCTTGTACTAATTGCCACGAAGATTATTCAGTTAAATTTTCAAATAAATTCATTCATTAGTTTCTCGGAATTTTGGGTTTCAGTATGATATGTTAGAATTTTTAGATTTTGTACAATAAACCCAATGTTAGGAAAAACTAATGAATGAATTCATTCGAAAATTTAACTAAATAATATTCGTAGTAAATACTACAAGTTAATGCATTTCTTTTCTTAGAATTTTGCAATAAAATAAGAAGATTATCATTATTTAAGAGAACAGGTGTAGTATCCGTTTTACATCTCCTTAACCCTTACAGTCACAGGAGCCGATATATATACCTAATTTTCTTTTTTTTTACCTTAATATTTTTGCAATATCATGCTTGATTCTTAGATTTTTGTATTTTTAGATACACATAGCCTTACTATTTATAATGCTGATGATATTTTATAAATTTATAACTATTAATTATTATTATAAACAAATACATACAAAAAAAAGTGAATTGAATTGCATGACTGAAAGGGTTAAACAATGAAAAAGGTTTATGCCCAATCGTATTACCAAAAGAATTTAAAGACTGCTGTGATTTGATAGCATAATGTTAAAATATCCACGAATTTCGTTTTTATACACTTACAAAAAATAATTTTATAAATATAACCAACTGGAAATTAATGGAAATTGTTTATTAATATCTAATTAAACAATAAATAAAGTTTTGGTTATATCGTATTACCGCATCGATTTTAAAATCGTTCCGGTAATACGATTTTGCCGAAACTTTATTTTTGTATAATTAGATATTAGATATTAATGAACAATTTCCATCGATTTCCAATTGGTTATATTTATAAAGTTATTCTTTATAAGTGTTTAAAAACGAAATACGTGTATGTTTTAACATTAATAACAATTATTTTTATAATTAATATTTCCAGATATTATAGAAAATTCAAATAACCTTAATCGCTGGAATGCTCTTTCAATTGTAGCTGGTGTTGGATGCTGCTCATTCGGAAAGGTTTCCGCATATATCTCCGCAGCTCGACGAGAAACATAATTGGCTTGGCCATAAATTGCAACCATATATGCATACTCTCTGTTAGTATAAATAGGGTGTGCCATTGTCACTATAATCACTATATTTATCGCGAAAATGAAATAACTTATGCAATCACGTCAATGTACGCGGATAACAATATTTGATTATAGAAGTAAATTTCATGGAGTAAAATAATCGAACAAAAGAAAAACGGAATAGATCGTATAAGAGGTTAAGCGTCAATTTCACAGCAAACCACATATGATATTTAAATGAACTGTTCGTAAGCGGACTATGTTAAAGTTATAGTTAATTATGTTTTATTGTAAATTATAAAAATATTGATTCAATTATGCGCAATGATGATAAAAATTGCATTAAAGGTCTTAAATCTGTAAGTTATGCCTTTTTTAATCCAACATTATCGATGTTTGTTAACTTGTTTGTAGCTTTCATAAGATATTTTCGGGAAATTTAAAATAATGAAAATGTTGCCTGATTCAAGTTAGACCCTTCTTGTATGTTCTGTATCATTTAAACATACGTAGACAAGTTTTTATTGTTCTATATTTTATAAACATATAAAGGATATATCTCCTAGATACATTTTCAATCATAATTTCAAAAATGGCCTAACTCCAGTTAGATCCTTATTCCACGCGACCCAACATATATGTTTCCATAAACATTCTGTTGGATGGATTGTGTAATAATGATATGTATTATTTATAAAATATTTCATTGTATTATTTCAAAAAGGAATATACCCCAGACATAGCATTATTGCATAAACCTTTCAGTGTAATGATTTTAAAAGGAGCCGTGAATTTTTTTGATGATGATACATGAATATTTTTATAAATCTTCTGTTCAAAGGATTCTGTAATAATTATATGAACGATGAAAATAATCTTTTAATGAAAGGTTTCAGCAAAAATTTCTTGAATCCTTTTGAAACATTAAAATGAAAGATTTAAACAAGGTTCTTTTGCAACTTTTCAAAATGTTTTCTAAAACCTTGCAGAAACTTTACAGATGATGTGTTTGATTTTTACAATTTTATTTTTTTATTTAATATTTTGTTTAACTATCAAATAATTTTACGAAAGAACGCTTAATATTATAACGCATAAAAACGCATGAAAAAATTTTCGACCTGTCTGGGACGCGAACCCATGATCCCTAGAACACGAAGCAAAAATAATTAATAGGCTGATATATTTCTGTCTAAATTGGCATTTCTTGTATAAAAATGATATCTAACAAGAAAAGAATTATGCATACAAAATTATGGATCACTCAATTTTATTTTCTTGATAATTCATTAATTGTTTAGAGTGATGTAAAACCGGACACTACATCTATACTAAGAATTATTTATCATCTTCTTGTTTAATTACGAAGTTCCAAAAAACGAGATACATCAGCTTGTATTATGTATGATGGTAATTGTTTAGTTGAATTTTCAAATAAATCGGTTTATTAATTACAAAAAATATCGAGTTTCAATATTTGAGGGTATAAAAATAATGTTAAAAAACTTGAAATTTTTTATAAATAATGAATGATTTTACTTTAAAATTAAATTAAATAATAATGACGGAATTTACTGAAAACTAATAAATTTTTTTCCTTAAAATTTGCAATGAAATATAAAAATAGCAAACATTCTTTAAATATCCAAAAATAGTAAACCTTGCCAAAATCTAATCTTTTCTTGTAAGTTTCTAGTAACCTTTCAAAAAACATTGCCAAAGCCTTTCACTGCAAGATTTCCATAAGTTTCTTTTAAAATATTTCACAAGCATTCCACAAAAACTTTCAAAAACGTTCTCCAAAACCTTTCAACAACCTTACAGTGAAAGGTCCCATTAACATTTTTATGTCTAAGCAGATTTCCTTGCAAAAGGTTTCAAGAAAGGTTCAAAAGTATTTTCTGAAAAGTTTAAGAAACTTTTATTGTAAGCTTTCAGTAACTTTTCGAAAAATATTGCTAAAACCTTATACTGAAATGTTTCAAAAAGGTATTTTTAAAGATTTCACAAACATTCCATGATTTCACAAACATCCCCGGAAGATTCTTATGGGTTTCTAGGTCCCGGTGAAATTTGATAATAGTATGACCAAATTGTAGCTTATTTTTTTCTGAACATAAGTCTCCATGGGCTCAAGTCCCGAAAATGCACAGATTTTAAGTAAATAATGATTAAAGTCGTTGATTTCTGGAAAGGTTAGAGTGACCGAAGGCGTAACTTCAATTGTTCGATATGCTCATTATATAGTTGTTATTTCAATAATTTATTAAAATAATTTTATGTTTCATAAACTTAGAATTATATAACATATATTTTTTTAAAATAATTTTAAAAAACTTGTAACATAGAATTATTACACTATTATTATATACAATAAAATTATTAAAAAAAATATTAAATTATTAAATTATTTTTCAAATATTTTATAATAAGAAAAAATACCATTTGATGTGTTTATGGTTCATGGGTTTATAATTTTTTAGTTTATGGGTTTATGGTTTATGGGTATATCGTTTATGGGGATATGGTTTATGGGTTTATAGTTCATGGTTTATGGGGATATGGTTTATGGGTTTATAGTTCATGGTTTATGGGTATATGGTTTATGGGTTTATGGGTTTATGAGTTTATGGTTTATAGGTTTATGGGTTTATGGTTTATGGGTTTATGGTTTATGGGTTTACGGTTTATGGGTTTATGGTTTATGGGTTTATGCTTTAAGGGTCTATGGGTTTATGGTTTATGGGTTTATGGCTCATAGGTTTACGGTTTATAGGTCTATGATTTATGGGTTTATAGGTTTATGGGTTTATGGGTTTACGGTTTATGGGTTCATGGTTTATGGGTTTATGCTTTAAGGGTCTATGTGTTTATGGGTTTATGACTCATGGGTTTACGGTTTATAGGTCTATGATTTATGGGTTTATGCTTTAAGGGTCTATGGGTTTATGGGGTTCTGGTTCTTGGATTTAGGTTTTTGGTTTATGGGTTTATAGTTTACGGGTTTATGGTTTATAAGTTTATGGGTTTATGGGTTTATGGTTTATGGGTTTATGCTTTGAGGGTCTATGGGTTTATGGTTCATCGGTTAACGGTTTATGGTTTTAAGGTTTATGGGTTTAGAGTTTATGGGTTATGGTTTATGGGTTTATGGTTTATAGGTTTACGGTTTATGGGTTTATGGTTTATGGGTTTATGGGTTCAGGCTTTAAGGGTCTATGGGTTTATGGTTTATGGGTTTATGGATTTCTGGTTCTTGGATTTGGGTTTTTGGTTTATAGTTTACGGGTTTATGGGTTTATGGGTTTATGGGTTTATGGTTTATGGGTTTATGGGTTTATGGTTTATGGGCTTATGGTTTATGGGCTTATGGTTTATTGGTTTATGGGTTTATGGTTTATGGGTTTATGGTTTATGGGTTTATGGTTTATGGGTTTATGGTTTATGGGTTTATGGTTTATGGGTTTATGGTTTATGGGTTTATGGTTTATGGGTTTAGGGTTTATGGGCTTATAATTTATGGGTTTATGGGTTTATGGTTTGTGAATTTATGGTTTATAGGTTTATGGGTTTATGGGTTATGGGTTCATAGTTTATAGTTTTATGGCTTTACTATATATGGGTTTATTATTTATGGTTTTATTGTTTATGGATTTATGGGTTTATGGTTTATGAGTTTATGGTTTATGGGTTTATGCTTGGAGGGTTTATGAGTTTATGGTTTATGGGTTTATGGTTCTTAGATTTGGGTTTACGGGTTTATGGTTTATGAGTTTACGGTTTATGGGTTTATGCTTTAAGGGTTTATTGGTTTGTGGTTTATGGGTTTGTGGTTTATGTGCTTATGGTTCTTGGATTTGGGTTTACGGGTTTATGGTTTATGGGTTTATGGTTTATAGGTTTATGGGTTTATGGTTTATGGGTTTATGGCTTTATGGGTTTGTGGTTTATGGGTTTATGGGTTTGTGGTTTATGGGTTTATGGTTTATGGGTTTATGATTTATGGGTTAATGGGTTAATGGTTTATGGTTCTTGGATTTGGGTTTATGCTTTATGGAATTATAGTTTATGGGTTTATGGTTTATGGGTTTATGGTTTATGGGTTTATGGTTTATAACTTTACGAGTTATGGGTTTATAAGTTTACGATTTATGGGTTCATAGTTTATAGGTTTATTACTTTACGCTTTATGGGTTTATTATTGACGGTTTTATTGTTTATGGGTTTAGGGTTTATGGGTTTATGGTTTATGCGTAAAATGAATGTAATAATTATGAGTGCGAGTATTCGGTTCTATGAACAACTCAAATAAATCACTTGACTCTACGATTTCGTGTCTGAAATTGATCGAGTTACTCGAGAAAAATATGAATAACTCGAATTGTTCGTAACAATATGAGCTACTCAGAGTACTCGAATGAATCGAATTATTCAAAGAAATATGAATTACTCTAATAACTCAAGTTACTCAAAAATATAGGTTGTTTTTTTATTAATATTTTTTGTAGAAACTAGTTTATCTTTTATTTATTTTTTGGAGCGGGGGCTTCCCCTTCCCGCCAACTCCGGTAGGTGCTTTGCCACATTTTTATTTTCATGTTATCATATATTGATGCCGCTGCTTCACGTATTATTAACAAATGTATACTCAATGCGGCTGAATATGACGCCCGTCGTGTATGAAACAGTAATATATTAACCACGGAAGTGAAGTTGTTTTTGACCTCGTCTTTATTGTCGCGTCTCAAGCATAAATCACGTATTCTACTCCTTTGGTTAACAATGTATTCTCCTATTTCCTTAATATCGACATTTCTTTTGACTCGGAAAATATTTTGCTAATATAAGTTGTTTAAGGTTGTACAGTTTAACGATTCAATTATAATTATCACTACGTAACTATATGACTGTAATGACATAAAATCATCACAACAGTTTTACATTAATAATAGTTATTACTACGTAACAATAGTAATGACTATAATCACGTATAATCATCATTACAGTTTTATAATCAATCATAGTTATTATACGTAACTATAGTATTGACTATAATCACCAATATTCATCACCACAGTTTAATAATCAATTGTAGTTATTACCACGAAACTATAGTAATGACTATAGTCACCTATAATCATCACTACAATTATAAAATCAATTAGTGATTATAATTAATGATTATATTCACCTATAATCATTACAACAGTTTTATAATCAATTCTAGTTATTACCACAAAATTATAGTTAAGACTATAATCACCAACAATCATCACTACAGTCATACATTCATTTTTAGTTATTGCTACGTAATTATAGTAATTACTATAATCACGTATAATCATCATTACAGTTTTATAATCAATCGTAGTTATTATTACATCACTATAGTATTGACTATAATCACCAATAATCATCACCACAGTTCGTGCGCTTCATTTAGCATACGCTATATTCAGCACACGCTGATTTTTCCATTTCGCGCTAGATTTAGCACACGCTTATTTGAGCAGAATCTAGTCTTAGCATACGCTGGATTTGGCGAACGCTAATTTCAGCAGACGCTAATTTCGGAAGATGCTATATTTAGCACCGGCTAATATTGCTAGTTATTGCTAGATTTAGCGCACGCTAATATTCCCATTCAACGCTGGATTTAGCGAACGTTAATTTTAGCTGACGCTAATTTTAGAAAATGCTATATTTAGCACTAGCTAATATTGCTCGTTATTGCTAGATAAGGCGCACCCTAATTTAAGCAGTCTCAAGTATTAGCACACGCTAATTCTGCTAGAAATATTTAAATTTAGCACACGCTAGTATTAGTAGACTCTAGTTTTAGCACACGCTAACATTGCAAACCTACGCTGGTTTTAGCGTGCGCTACTTTTAGCATACGCTATATTCAGCACACGCTGATTTTTCCATTACATGCTAGATTTAGCACACGCTAATTTTAGCAGAATCCAACCTTCAAGCCAGCTGGATTTAGCGAACGCTAATTTTAGCAGCCGCTGATTTCAGAAGATGCTCTATTTATCACCGGCTAATATTGCTAGTTATTGCTAGATTTAGCGCACGCTAATATTTTTATTTCATGCTAGATTCAGCGATCGTGAATTAAAGCGGACACAAACATAGCACACGCTAACATCGCAAGCTTACGCTAGTTTTAGCGTGTGCTTCTTTTAGCATACGCTATATTCAGCACAAGCAAATTTTTCCATTTTACGCTATATTTAGCAGACGCTAATTTTGTTAATGTGTGCTGGATTTAGCGCACGCTAGTTCTAGCAGACTCTCGTTTTTGCGCACACTAACATTGCAAGCCTACGCTGGTTTTAGCGTGCGCTTCTTTTAGCATACGATATATTCAGCACACGCTAATTTTTCCATTACATGCTACATTTTGCACACTCTATTTTTAGCAGAATCCAGCCTTAGCGCCCGCTGGATTTAGCGATCGGTCATTTCAGAAAATGCTATATTTAGCACCGGCTAATATTGCTATTTATTGCTATATTTAGCGCACGCTAATATTCTTATTTCATGCTGGATTCAGCGATCGTGAATTAAAGCAGACTCAAGCTTAGCGCACGTTATTTTCACAAATATATGCTAGTTTTAGCACACGCTAACATCGCAAGTTTACGCTAGTTTTAGCGTGTGCTTCTTTTAGCATCCGCTATATTCAGCACACGCTAATTTTTCTATTTCACGCTAGATTTAGCACACGCTAATTTTGCTAATGTGTGCTAAATTTAGCGCACGCTAGTTCTAGCAGACTCGTTTTTGCGCACGCTAACATTGCAAGCCTACGCTGGTTTTAGCGTCCGCTTCTTTTAGCATACGTTATATACAGCACACGCTAATTTTTCCATTACATGCTACATTTAGCACACTCTAATCTTAGCAGAATCCAGCCTTAGCGCCCGCTGGAATTAGCGAACGGTAATTTCAGCAGATGCTAATTTCAGAAAATGCTATATTTAGCACCGGCTAATATTGCTAGTTATTGCTATATTTAACGCACGCTAATGATCTTATTTCATGCTGGATTCAGCGATCGTGAATTAAATCGGACTCAAGCTTAGCGCAGGTTATTTTCACAAATAAATGCAAGTTTTAGCACACGCTAACATCGCAAGCTAACGCTAGTTTTAGCGTGTGCTTCTTTTAGCATACGCTATATTCAGCACACGCTAATTTTTCTATTTCACGCTAGATTTAGCACACGCTAATTTTGCTAATGTGTTCTAAATTTAGCGCACGCTAGTTCTAGCAGACTCGTTTTTTCGCACGCTAACATTGCAAGCCTACGCTGGTTTTAGCGTCCGCTTTTTTTAGCATACGCTATATTCTGCACACGCTAATTTTCCCATTGCATGCTAGATTTAGCACACGCTAATTTTAGCAGAATCAAACCTTAGCACCCGCTGGATTTAGCGAACGCTAATTTTAGCAGATGCTAATTTCAGAAAATGCTATATTTAGCACCGGCTAATATTGCTAGTTATTGCTATATTTAGCGCACGCTAATATTCTTATTTCATGCTGGATTCAGCGATCGTGAATCAAAGCGGACTCAAGCTTAGCGCACGTTATTTTCACAAATAAATGCTAGTTTTAGCACACGCTAACATCGCAAGCTTACGCTAGTTTTAGCGTGTGCTTCTTTTAGCATACGCTATATTCAGCATACGCTAATTTTTCTATTTCATGCTAGATTTAGCACATGCTAATTTTGCTTATGTGTGCTAGATTTAGCGCACGCTAGTTCTAGCAGACTCGTTTTTTCGCACGCTAACATTGCAAGCCTACGCTGGTTTTAGCGTTCGCTTCTTTCAGCATACGCTATATTCAGCACACGCTAATTTTTCTATTACATGCTACATTTAGCACACTCTAATTTTAGCAGAATCCAGCCTTAGCGCCCGCTGGATTTAGCGAACGATAATTTCAGCAGATGCTAATTTCAGAAAATGCTATATTTAGCACCGGCTAATATTGCTAGTTATTGCTATATTTAGCGCACGCAGATATTCTTATTTCATGCTGGATTCAGTGATCATAAATTAAATCGGACTCAAGCTTAGCGCAGGTTATTTTCACAAATAAATGCAAGTTATGGCACACGCTAACATCGCAAGCTAACGCTAGTTTTAGCGTGTGCTTCTTTTAGCATACGCTATATTCAGCACACGCTAATTTTTCTATTTCACGCTATATTAAGCACACGCTAATTTTGCTAATGTGTGCTAAATTTAGCGCACGCTAGTTCTAGCAGACTCGTTTTTGCGCACGCTAACATTGCAAGCCTACGCTGGTTTTAGCGTGCGCTTCTTTTAGCATACGCTATATTTAGCACACGCTAATTTTCCCATTGCATGCTAGATTTAGCACACGCTAATTTTAGCAGAATCAAACCTTAGCACCCGCTGGATTTAGCGAACGCTAATTTTAGCAGATGCTAATTTCAGAAAATGCTATATTTAGCACCGGCTAATATTGCTAGTTATTGCTATATTTAGCGCACGCTAATATTCTTATTTCATGCTGGATTCAGCGATCGTGAATCAAAGCGGACTCAAGCTTAGCGCACGTTATTTTCACAAATAAATGCTAGTTTTAGCACACGCTAATATCGCAAGCTTACGCTAGTTTTAGCGTGTGCTTCTTTTAGCATACGCTATATTCAGCATACGCTAATTTTTCTATTTCATGCTAGATTTAGCACACGCTAATTTTGCTTATGTGTGCTAGATTTAGCGCACGCTAGTTCTAGCAGACTCGTTTTTTCGCATGCTAACATTGCAAGCCTACGCTGGTTTTAGCGTTCGCTTCTTTCAGCATACGCTATATTCAGCACACGCTAATTTTTTCATTACATGCTACATTTAGCACACTCTAATTTTAGCAGAATCCAGCCTTAGCGAGCGCTGGATTTAGCGAACGATAATTTCAGCAGATGCTAATTTCAGAAAATGCTATATTTATCACCGGCTAATATTGCTAGTTATTGCTATATTTAGCGCACGCGAATATTCTTATTTCATGCTGAATTCAGCGATCGTGAATTAAAGCGGACTCAAGCTTAGCGCAGGTTATTTTCACAAATAAATGCAAGTTTTAGCACACGCTAACATCGCAAGCTAACGCTAGTTTTAGCGTGTGCTTCTTTTAGCATACGCTATATTTAGCACACGCTAATTTTTCTATTTCACGCTATATTTAGCACACGCTAATTTTGCTAATGTGTGCTAAATTTAGCGCACGCTAGTTCTAGCAGACTCGTTTTTGCGCACGCTAACATTGCAAGCCTACGCTGGTTTTAGCGTGCGCTTCTTTTAGCATACGCTATATTTAGCACACGCTAATTTTCCCATTACATGCTAGATTTAGCACACGCTAATTTTAGCAGAATCAAATCTTAGCGCCCACTGGATTTAGCGAACGCTAATTTTAGCGGACGCTAATTTCAGAAGCTGCTATATTTAGCACCAGCTAATATTGCTAGTTATTGCTATATTTAGCGCACGCTAATATTCTTATTTTATGCTGGATTCAGCGATCGTGAATTAAAGCAGACTCAAGTTTAGCGCACGTTATTTTTACAAATAAATGCTAGTTTAAGCACACGCTAACATCGCAAGCTTGCGCTAGTTTTAGCGTGTGCTTCTTTTAGCATACGCTATATTCACCACACGCTAATTTTTCTATTTCACGCTAGATTTAGCACACGCTAATTTTGCTACTGTGTGCTAGATTTAGCGCACGCTTGTTCTAGCAGACTCGTTTTTTCGCACGCTAACATTGCAAGCCTACGCTGGTTTTAGCGTCCGCTTTTTTTAGCATACGCTATATTTAGCACACGCTAATTTTCTTATTACATTCTAGATTCAGCACACTCAAATTTTAGCAGAATCCAGCCTTAGCGCCCGCTGGATATAGCGAACGGTAATTTCAGCAGATGCTAATTTCAGAAAATGCTATATTTAGCACCGGCTAATATTGCTAGTTATTGCTATATTTAACGCACGCTAATGATCTTATTTCATGCTGGATTCAGCGATCGTGAATTAAATCGGACTCAAGCTTAGCGCAGGTTATTTTCACAAATAAATGCAAGTTTTAGCACACGCTAACATCGCAAGCTAACGCTAGTTTTAGCGTGTGCTTCTTTTAGCATACGCTATATTCAGCACACGCTAATTTTCCCATTGCATGCTGGATTTAGCACACGCTAATTTTAGCAGAATCAAACCTTAGCACCCGCTGGATTTAGCGAACGCTAATTTTAGCAGATGCTAATTTCAGAAAATGCTATATTTAGCACCGGCTAATATTGCTAGTTATTGCTATATTTAGCGCACGCTAATATTCTTATTTCATGCTGGATTCAGCGATCGTGAATCAAAGCGGACTCAAGCTTAGCGAACGTTATTTTCACAAATAAATGCAAGTTTTAGCACACGCTAACATCGCAAGCTAACGCTAGTTTTAGCGTGTGCTTCTTTTAGCATACGCTATATTCAGCACACGCTAATTTTCCCATTGCATGCTAGATTTAGCACACGCTAATTTTAGCAGAATCAAACCTTAGCACCCGCTGGATTTAGCGAACGCTAATTTTAGCAGATGCTAATTTCAGAAAATGCTATATTTAGCACCGGCTAATATTGCTAGTTATTGCTATATTTAGCGCACGCTAATATTCTTATTTCATGCTGGATTCAGCGATCGTGAATCAAAGCGGACTCAAGCTTAGCGCACGTTATTTTCACAAATAAATGCTAGTTTTAGCACACGCTAATATCGCAAGCTTACGCTAGTTTTAGCGTGTGCTTCTTTTAGCATACGCTATATTCAGCATACGCTAATTTTTCTATTTCATGCTAGATTTAGCACACGCTAATTTTGCTTATGTGTGCTAGATTTAGCGCACGCTAGTTCTAGCAGACTCGTTTTTTCGCATGCTAACATTGCAAGCCTACGCTGGTTTTAGCGTTCGCTTCTTTCAGCATACGCTATATTCAGCACACGCTAATTTTTCCATTACATGCTACATTTAGCACACTCTAATTTTAGCAGAATCCAGCCTTAGCGAGCGCTGTATTTAGCGAACGATAATTTCAGCAGATGCTAATTTCAGAAAATGCTATATTTATCACCGGCTAATATTGCTAGTTATTGCTATATTTAGCGCACGCATATATTCTTATTTCATGCTGGATTCAGCGATCGTGAATTAAAGCGGACTCAAGCTTAGCGCAGGTTATTTTCACAAATAAATGCAAGTTTTAGCACACGCTAACATCGCAAGCTAACGCTAGTTTTAGCGTGTGCTTCTTTTAGCATACGCTATATTTAGCACACGCTAATTTTTCTATTCCACGCTATATTTAGCACACGCTAATTTTGCTAATGTGTGCTAAATTTAGCCCACGCTAGTTCTAGCAGACTCGTTTTTGCGCACGCTAACATTGCAAGCCTACGCTGGTTTTAGCGTGCGCTTCTTTTAGCATACGCTATATTTAGCACACGCTAATTTTCCCATTACATTCTAGATTTAGCACACGCTAATTTTAACAGAATCAAACCTTAGCGCCCACTGGATTTAGCGAACGCTAATTTTAGCGGACGCTAATTTCAGAAGCTGCTATATTTAGCACCGCCTAATATTGCTAGTTATTGCTATATTTAGCGCACGCTCATATTCTTATTTCATGTTGGATTCAGCGATCGTGAATTGAAGCAGACTCAAGCTTAGCGCACGTTATTTTCACAAATAAATGCTAGTTTAAGCACACGCTAACATCGCAAGCTTACGCTAGTTTTAGCGTGTGCTTCTTTTAGCATACGCTATATTCACCACACGCTAATTTTTCTATTTCACGCTAGATTTAGCACACGCTAATTTTGCTAATGTGTGCTAGATTTAGCGCACGCTAGTTCTAGCAGACTCGTTTTTTCGCACGCTAACATTGCAAGCCTACGCTGGTTTTAGCGTCCGCTTTTTTTAGCATACGCTATATTTAGCACACGCTTATTTTCTTATTACATTCTAGATTTAGCACACTCAAATTTTAGCAGAATCCAGCCTTAGCGCCCGCTGGATTTAGCGAACGCTAATTTCAGCAGATGCTAATTTCAGAAAATGCTATATTTAGCACCGGCTAATATTGCTAGTTATTGCTATATTTAGCGCACGCTAATATTCTTATTTCATGCTGGATTCAGCGATCGTGAATTATAGCAGACTCAAGCTTAGCGCACGTTATTTTCACAAATAAATGCTAGTTTTAGCACACGCTAACATCGCAAGCTTACGCTAGTTTTAGCGTGTGCTTCTTTTAGCATACGCTATATTCAGCACACGCTAATTTTTCTATTTCACGCTAGATTTAGCACACGCTAATTTTGCTAATGTGTGCTAGATTTAGCGCACGCTAGTTCTAGCAGAGTCGTTTTTTCGCACGCTAACATTGCAAGCCTACGCTGGTTTTAGCGTCCGCTTTTTTTAGCATACGCTATATTTAGCACACGCTAATTTTCTTATTACATTCTAGATTCAGCACACTCTAATTTTAGCAGAATCCAGCCTTAGCGCCCGCTGGATTTAGCGAACGCTAATTTCAGCAGATGCTAATTTCAGAAAATGCTATATTTAGCACCGGATAATATTGCTAGTTATTGCTATATTTAGCGCACGCTAATATTCTTATTTCATGCTGGATTCAGCGATCGTGAATCAAAGCGGACTCAAGCTTAGCGCACGTTATTTTCACAAATAAATGCTAGTTTAAGCACATGCTAACATCGCAAGCTTACGCTAGTTTTAGCGTGTGCTTCTTTTAGCATACGCTACATTCAGCACACGCTAATTTTTCTATTTCACGCTATATTCAGCACACGCTTATTTTGCTAATGTGTGCTAGATTTAGCGCTCGCTAGTTCTAGCAGACTCGTTTTTTCGCACGCTAACATTGCAAGCCTACGCTGGTTTTATCGTCCGCTTTTTTTTAGCATACGCTATATTCTGCACACGCTAATTTTTCCATTACATGCTAGATTTAGCACACGCTAATTTTAGCAGAATCAAACCTTAGCGCCCGCTGGATTTAGCGAACGCTAATTTTAGCAGACGCTAATTTCAGAAAATGCTATATTCAGCACCGGCTAATATTGCTAGTTATTGCTAGATTTAGCGCACGCTAATATTTTTATTTCATGCTGGATTCAGCGATCGTGAATTAAAGCGAACTCAAGCTTAGCGCACGTTATTTCCGTAAATAAATGCTAGTTTTAGCACATGCTAACATCGCAAGCTTACGCTAGTTTTAGCGTGTGCTTCTTTTAGCATGCGCTATATTCAGCACTTCTTTGAACAGACATCAAATTTAGCACACACTAATATTTCCATTGAATGCTTGATTTAGCACTTGCTTATTCTTACGGAATCTAGTCCTAGCAAACGCTGATTTTGCTAGCGTAGGCTGGATTAAGCATTCGTTTATTTAGTAGACACTGTATGTAGTATACGCTAATATTGCTATTTTACGCTTTATTAATATATTCTTTCTCAAAACTGTGCCACAATCTTCATTCAGATGAGCGACGATATAATCTTTGCTTATTTTCAGCTGGTTTATGGTGTATGAAATGCTATTTCGTTATTTAACGTCAGTATTTTCTTGTTTACTTTCAAGGAGTTCGAAATGCTTGTTTAAATAATCAAAGACTAAACGATGACTTTGTATTAATAGATGAAGAAGCTTATATTCCTACAAGCTTAACAAAAGAGCTATTTATTGAACTCTTATTATTGCGACAGAGTCAATTGTAAACACGTTAATTCTAAAGATATTTTTCTCCTTTAGTGTAAATTACGTCAGGCCCTATTTTTGATAAGTTTCTCCTTGAATCCTTTAAATATATTTTCATTGCACGCTTATTTTATTAAACGTTATTTTAGCGCATGCTAATTTTGCTAGCGTATGCTAGTTTCAAAGTACACTAATTTTAGCAAACGTTAGTTTTAGCAAGCTCTTGTATTTCTAGTGTTTCATAGTTTCAGCTTACACGAGTTTCAACAGTTGCTAGTTATAGCACACGCTAATATACCTAGCGTTCGCTAGTTTTATGGTATCATTATTATTATTATTATTATTATTATTATTTCTATATATATGTATGCATGTGTAAATCAAATAAAACTAAATCCATATAGGAAATAAAATTTTTTGCACGTCTTTCTTAAAGCTTTATCACATTAGCTCAAGCGCGTTGTACTGTTAACTTTGCGCGCGCTTTAACCTATACTCTACGATGTTAAAACATCTACAATAGCATGTTCTGCTACTTGCAATTATATTTATTATATTGCTTATAACTATTCTTACAGGCACCCAATCAATGTTTTAAAAGGTGCAAAATATCACTAAGATTCCCAATTAGCGCTGTATCAATTTTTATCAATATCTTGCCCGTAAGTTTCGTAAAATGAATAATTTAATACATGCAAAACATTTTTGCCAATAAGACTACATGTTAATCGCTGGAAATTAACATTAATAATTTTTTTCATAGGCACCAAAGGTTTACAAAAATTTATTTGTGTCATTCTTGTGACAATATTGACCTATTATTTCGATTTCATCGAATTTTGTCCCGTCGATTGATTTAAAAATTATTTAAAATAGAAAAAATTTTTATTTTTAATGTTGAAAAAAACTGCTTTGCTCTTTTATTATGAGCCTGAAGTTTCCGACGTCCAGATCCGACACTATTAAAAGAAATTTTTTTTTTATTTAAACCACTTTGAAATGACTTAAATAATATTGTTAACTCTGAAAATGATCGTAAAAAAAATTTGAACCACTTTGGATTACCGGAAGGTAGATATAATGACCTAAGATTAATAACATACTTTTGTGTATATATAAAAAAATATGCTAAATACACAAAAGTGAAAAAATTTTATGAATAATGAAAATAACCAGTCGGAAATATCTAAATTCACTATATTAACATTCAATTTATGATTCATAATAATTTGGGCCTTTTTCTATTATCGGAAAAATATAAAACCGGCCCGACTTCGATTGAATAATGTTGTTATATACCAAAAAATTATTCAAATACGGATATCCAAATTATTCTTATTTTTATAGATAGAACCAACTGCTGATAGTTGTAAATCCTTTATTAACAATTTAATTGAAATAAAAAAGAGATCTGGTGTAGTATCAATCACCGGAAGACAACTATATAGACCAACGTATGATCAAAAAATGCTACTTTGATCGAATAAGAAATAGCTTAAAAGCCGTAATGCGAATATTTAATGTTCTTACTAATATAACCACCTAGAAAAGTTTAAAAATCCTGAATTAATATTTAATTAATTAATAAAAACGATCCGGTGTAGTTTGCACCGCCGGAAGGCAACCATATAGACCCGTGTATGATAAAATAATGCTAGTGTAATCGAAATAAAACAAGTTTAAGCCGCATTGAGATTATTTGATGTTGTTACGAATATAACCATCTGAAAATCTTTTGAAATCTTACATTAACATCTTAACAATTAATAATAATCATCTGGTGTAGTTTAAACCACCAGCAGTTGTCTAGATGCTCCCAAATCCGATAGAATAATGCTACTACGTTATAAAAAAAATAGTTTCAAAGCCGCGTTGCAATTATTTATTGTTGTTACAATATAACCATCTGAAAATCTTTTGAAATCTTAAACTAGCATCTGAACAAATTATAATCACCATCTGGTGTAGTTTGAACCACCGGAAGTTGACTAGATACTCCCGAAATCATAAAATAATGCTACTACGTTATAAAAAAAATAATTACAAAGCCGCATTGAGAATATTTACTGTTGTTACAAATATAACCGACTGGAAACGTTTAGGAATCCTAAATAACAATCTAAATAGTTAATAAAAACCATTTGGTGTGGTTTGAACTGCTGGAAGGTAACTGGACACACCCAAGTCTGATAAAATAATGCTACTATGAAATACAAAAAAAAAATAGTTTCAAAGCCGCGTCGAGATTATTTATTGTTGTTACGAATATAACCATCTTGAAATCTTTTAAAATTTTTGATTAACATCTAAACAAATTATAGTAACCATCTGTTGTAGTTAGAACCACTGGAAGTTGACTAAATACTCTCGAAATCGATAAAATGATGCTACTACGTTTTAAAAAAAAATAATTTCAAAGCCGTATTGAGAATATTTACTGTTGTTACAATTATAACCAACTGGAAACGTTTAGGAATCCTGAATTACAATCTAAATAGTTAACAAAAACCATCTGGTGTAGTTCCGACCACCAGAAGGTGACTAGATAGTCTTCAATTTGAGAAAATAATGCTACCATGAAATAAAAAAAAATAGTTTCGTAGCCGCGTTGAGATTATTTATTTTTGTTACGCATATAACCAACTCAAAATCTCTTAAAATCTTGAATTAACATTTGAACAGTTTATAATAACAATCTGGTGTAGTTTGAACCACCGGAAGTTGACTAGATACTTCCGAAATCGATAAAATAATGCTAATACGTTTTAAAAAAGAATAATTTCAAAGCCGCATTGAGAATATTTACTGTTGTTACAAATATAACCAACTGGAAACGTTTAGAAATCCTAAATTACAATCTAAATAGTTAATAAAAACCATTTGGTGTGGTTTTAACTGCCGGAAGTTGACTAGATACTTCCGAAATCGATAAAATAATGCTACTGCGTTTTAAAAAAAAAATAATTTCAAAGCCGCATTGAGAATATTTACTGTTGTTACAAATATAACCAACTGGGAACGTTAAGGAATCCTAAATTACAATCTAAATAGTTAACAAACACCATCTGGTGTAGTTTGAACTGCCGGGAGATAACTAGACACACCCAAACCTGATAAAATAATGCTCTGTGATTTAACAAAAATTAGTTTAGAAAACCTTTAAGCTTCGAAAATATTCTTATTTCATAGTAGCATTATTTTATCAAACTTGGGTGTGTCTTAGTTACCTTCCGGCAGTTCAAACTACACCAGATGGCTTTTATTAACTATTAAGATTGTAATTTGGGATTTCTAAACGTTTCCAGTTAGTTATATTTGTAACAACAATAAATATTCCCAATGCGGCGTTGAAACTGTTTTTTTTATAACGTAGTAGCATTATTTTTTTGGATTTTGGGGTATCAAGACAACTTCCGATGGTTCAAACTACACCAGATGATTATTATAAACTGTTTAGATGTTAATTTAAGATTTCAAAAGATTTTCAGATGGTTATATTTGTAACAACAATAAATAATCTCAATGCGGCTTCGAAAATATTTTTTCTTATTTCATAGTAGCATTATTTTATCAGACTAGGGTGTGTCTAGTTACCTTTCGGTAGTTCAAACTACACCAGATGGTTTTTATTAAATATTAAGATTGTAATTTAGGATTCCTAAACGTTTCCAGTTGGTTATATTTTTAACAACAATAAATATTCTCAGCGCGGCTTTGAAACTATTTTTTTTCATAACTTAGTAGCATTTTTTTATCAAATTTGGGAGTATCTAGACAACTTCCGGTGGTTCAAACTACACCCGATGATTATTATAAACTGTTTAGTTGTTAATTTGAGATTGCAAAAGATTTTCAGATGGTTATATTTGTAACAACAATAAATATTCTCAATGCGGCTTCGAAAATATTTTTTTCTTATTTCATAGTAGCATTATTTTATCAGACTAGGTGTGTCTAGTTACCTTTCGGCAGTTCAAACTACACCAGATGGTTTTTATTAAATATTAAGATTGTAATTTAGGATTCCTAAACGTTTCCAGTTAATTATATTTGTAACAACAATAAATACTCTCAATGCGGCTTTAAAACTATTTTTTTTATAACGTAGTAGCATTATTTTATCGGATTTGGGAGTATCTTGACAACTTTCGGTGGTTCAAACTACACCAGATGATTATTATAAACTGTTTAGTTGTTAATTTAAGATTTCAAAAGATTTTCAGATGGTTATGTTTGTAACAACAATAAATAAACTCAATGCGGCCTCGAACATATTTTTTCTTATTTCATAGTAGCATTATTTCATCAGACTTGGATGTGTCCAGTTACCTTCCGGCAGTTCAAACTACACCAGTTGGTTTTAACTAACTATTTAGATTGTAATTCAGGATTCCTAAACGTTTCCAGTTGATTATATTTGTAATAACAATAAATATTCTCAATGCGGCTTTAAAACTATTTTTTTTTATAACGTAGTATCATTATTTTATCGGATTTGGGAGTATCTTGACAACTTCCAGTGGTTCAAACTACACCAGATGATTATTATAAACTGTTTAGTTGTTAATTTAAGATTTCAAAAGATTTTCAGATGGTTATATTTGTAACAACTATAAATAATCTCAATGCGGCTTCGAACATATTTTTTCTTATTTCATAGTAGCATTATTTTATCAGACTTGGATGTGTCTAGTTACCTTCCGGCAGTTCAAACTACACCAGATGGTTTTTTTTAACTATTTAGATTGTACTTTAGGATTCCTAAGTGTTTCCAGTTGGTTATATTTTTAACAACAATAAATATTCTCAGTGCGGCTTTGGAACTATTTTTTTTTATAACGTAGTAGCATTATTTTATCGGATTTGGGAATATCTAGACAACTTCCGGTGGTTCAAACTACACCAGATGATTATTATAAACTGTTCAGATGTTAATTTAAGATTTTAAAAGATTTTCAAATGGTTAGATTTGTAACAACAATAAGTAATCTCATTGCGGCTTAAACTTGTTTTATTTTGAGTACACTAGTATTTTTTTATCATACACGGGTCTATATAGTTGCCTTCCGGCTGTGCAAACTACACCAGATTGTATTTATAAATTAATTAAATATTAAATCATGATTTTTAAACTTTTCCAGGTGGTTATATTAGTAAGAACATTAAATATTCGCATTACTGCTTTTAAGCTATTTCTTATTCAATCAAAGTAGCATTTTTTGATCATACGTTGGTCTATATAGTTGCCTTCCGGTGATTGATACTACACCAGATCTTTTTTTATTTTAATTCAATTGTTAATAAAGGATTCACAACCATTAGCAGTTGGTTATATCAATAAAAATAAGAATCATTTGGATTTCCGTATTTTAATAATTTTTTGGTATATATCAACATTATTTAATCGAAGTCGTGCCAGTTTTATATTTTTCCGCTAATAGAAAAAGGCCTAAATTATTATGAATCATAAATTGAATGTTAATATAGTGAATTTACTTATTTCCGGCTGGTTATTTTCATTAATCATAAAATTTTTTAACTTTTGTCTATTTAGCATATTTTTGTATATATACACAAAAGTATGTTATTAATTTCAGGTCATTATATCTACCTTCCGGTAACCCGAAGTGGTTCAAATTTTTTTTACAATCATTTTCAGAGTTAACAAGATTATTTAATTCATTTCAAAGTGGTTTAAATAAAAAAAAAATTTATTTTAATAGTGTCGGATCTGGACGTCGGAAACTTCAGGCTCATACCTTTTTTTCTCTTACATGAAACGACATCTTACAAAAATTTGTAATTGATTTTTTTACAATTATAAATGAGTAATTATAAATAAGTTTAATTTCAATGAATTTATTAAGGTATATAATAATTAATACAAATAAGATTTAAAAAAATTGTTAAATTATTTTTCTTTCATAAGTAGTGATACAGTCATTACAAAACCATTCTGTTTCCGAATCATCAACATCATTAACTTCAATGTTTTCACATTTGAAGTGATTCCATTTCAAACATGAATTACATTGAACTGAATCAAGATTGGAATCTTTATCACAAACGTCACATAAAAATTTGATTGAAAACTTTTTTTTTATCTCTAATAACATTTTTAAACAGTTAAAGGCATCAATTTCAATGTAATTTTTTAAAATGTTGACATTTATTTCTTGTTCTATTAAGTTATCCGGTAAACTTTGAATACTAAATTCTGCAATATCTTCAATTTTCAATTTATAGTTGTTTGACATGATGTTTTTAATAACCAATTGATTTTTATTAGTCAAGCGCCACAACAGGATAGCAACGTTCTGAATCCTACTTTTTTTCGCATATGACAGCACTTCTGGTTCCTTTGATGTATGACTCGATTGTTTCTTGGTAGTTTTTGTATGTCTATCTTGTGTTGAATTTATTTCTACTTTAAGATTTAAACTTCCTACTTGCGGTTTACCTTCTATAGCTGTTAAATTAAAAAAATAATAAATATATATATAAATCTTTAATAAAATAAATGTATTTAAAAAAAACGCTGCTAAATACTTTGGCGCAATGCTTTCTCATAGAGCTCATTGATTTTTAGTAGTATTATTTTATTTTTTTAAATGTGTTTTCAATGTAAAAAAATTATTTATCAGCAATATTTCTCATCATCTTCATATATTTAATAAAAATCAAAATTTCATTTCAAATCAGATAGAACGAAAAACAGAAAAAGAGATAAGAGTCAGAGTGAGCTTTAAAACAAACACCTTCCTTCTTTCAGTCGCAGATTATTATTATGCAAATTTTATAACGAATTTATCCAATACTTTACATAAATGAAAAAAAAAATGAAAAAAAAATAAAAATTATTTTCAAAATATTTAAAATGCTCTAAAATCATAACTCTTTAAACTACAATAAGAAAATCAGTTTTCTTAAGTTTTCCTTCTTTTGGCGGTAGAAAATTTTTAAATTAATTCATCGAGTAGTTAACGTAAAATAAATAAAAAAATGAAAAATCAAATTTTTTTTTAAATGATTGAAATTTAAAATACGCTAAAAAAACTATTCTCAATAGCTTACTACGAAATTAGACAAAAAAATAAATTCTATGCAAAATTTCAAGCAAATCCATCGAGTAGTTTTCGAGATCCAATTTGCTAAATCAATATATAAACACACACATACGTACATACGTACATAAATATTCCGTAAATCACTTTTTTCGATTCCCTGAGTTTAATTATGTACAAATTAATAAAAAAAAATTTACAAGCAATATTTCTTATATTAGAAAACAATACAAGTAAATGTATTTACCATTTTCATAATATTCAATAGGTGTATTACATCTAATTTCATTGCTATGATCAATTTTTTTTACTTTGCTATTACAAGAAGACGATGCGTTCTGAGTAGATGTATTGTAATCACCTTAAATAAAATAAATAATTAATATGTATTGATAAATAATTTATCAGTGGTTCATTCGGTAGAGCAATGGATTCATAAACTCAGATCTGAGTTCAAATACCGCTCTCAGCCGATTGACAAAAGCACATTTTGCTATTACATGTGGTTTGTTTATAAACACACTGATAATCTTCGTCATTAATTAACATTGTAAAGATAGAATAAATACAGCGATATTAAATAAAATAAATATATTAATAAATATTAAACATGATACGTGTAAAATTAAATAATAAGTCAATAAATAATATTTTTACCTGTATTTTTGCTTTCTCCAGATGCATTATTAGTGTGTGCATTGTCTGTTGTTTCGTATTTGACAGTCTTATCTTTAGTCTTATCTTTAAAACTTTCTGTTTCGACATTCATAGGAAGCATGTTCACAATATTTTGATCGTCATTATTTGATTTTTCTTTATCGTCACCATCTATAATTAATATAAATTCAATTAATTATTATTAATTTTCTTTTTGTGAACATAATATTAATTTTTTTCCCTTCTAGGTAGAAAAATTATGGGCAGAATTTATGATCAACGAAAGTTAAAATGACATCTATAAATTACTTGAACAAAATTTTTAGTTAAGTATCATTTTAACTTACGTTGACTATTAATTATGCCTATAATTATTTTTTTTTAACCAGAGCTGCTTTCTATTTTTTAGTATAATTAAATGTTCTTAAAAGCTAATTGTTTCACTCATTTAAAAAAGATAACAGTTTATTTTTTATGTGCTATAAAGCATAAATACGTCATGCATTTTACTGATCACAAAGCTTTGAAAAAAAGATTATAATTTGAAACAAACGATGATATATAATATAAAAAAAATAATTATAATAGTAAATAGTTAATTATATAAAAAGAATATTTAAAATAAAAGAATTGATTTCTAAAGAAAATTTAAATTACTTTTATTATCACGAAAGAATAACAAAGAACTTACCCAGTACTTGAGAATCCATGGATGTATTTTTAAGTGTCTGTCCATTAGATTTTTCTATGCACTCTTTACTGTGATTAAGTATTGAGTCATCTGTGACAAACAATTGATCTTTTTTTTTGTTTAATTTGATTTTTACAATCATTTCGCATCCACATTTTGTTGATTTTATTTGGCGTTTATCTCCTTTTGACTCGTAATAACCATACCGAACGCATTTAAAATTTAAATACGAATACTTAATGACTGCATTATTTTTATTTAATACACTATTGCATTTACTCAATTTATGTAACGTATGATTTTCATATTCATTCTTAAAAGTTTCTAGTAATTCGTATGAGGAGAACGTTTGTCCTTTCGTGAATTCCATTTTTGAAGTAATTAAAAAAAACGTCAAAACCACACGAATGTATCAGAAACAAAAGCGTACTGATTTTAATCGAACTTTATTTAAAAATGATTATACAAATATTTTTGCATTTGTATTTCTAAACAATTCTTTTTCTAATTAGATGGGTAGATATTAACTTTATTTGTATCAACATACAAAAATGCGTGTGATATAGCGTATAATAATTACGTGATAGAGTATAAATATTGCACTTTTATTAATATCACATTCACATAACTCAATAATACTGCATAAATCAATAAAAAAAGAAAATGATATCACAGATAATAATAAAAGTAATAAAATAATAAAACTAATAACATAAGTTTATTTCGTTGTTTAATGCAAGAGTGAATGAGTTTTTGACAACGTGCTGCCGAGGGTATGCAGGCGAATTTCAACAGATAGATGTCATTACAATATTTTCTTTGACATATTTATAATAAAAATAAAAATGTGAATATCAGTTTATAATGATACTAAATATTTCTAATGAACAATAGTTTATTGCGTCGTTTCATGTAAGAGAGAAAAAGTTTTTGTCGACTTGCTGCCGAGGGTCTGCAGGCAAGTTTGAATAATTATATGTAGATATAATAGTTTCTTTGAGGTATTATCAATAAAAATAGAAAGGTACCCTGGTAGATAATTGAGCATATTTTGGGCAGAATTTCTGGTCAATAATAAGTTAAAATGACACTCATCTAAAAATTTTGTACAAAGGATTTCTAGAATTTCTAGATAGGTGTTATTTTAACTTTTGTTGACCAGAAATTCTGCCCAAAATATGCTCAATTTTCTACCAGGGTAAGAATTAGTTAACAATAGTACAAAGTATTTTATTTTTTATAACAAACAATAATTTATTTCCACGTTTAATAAAAGAGCGAGGCGTTTTTTTTTCAACATGCTGCTTAGGGTCTGCAACAATATTGGTTAAAAAAACAATCATTCAATATCTATCAGTGATGATATAAAAATAAAAAAGAAATGCTGTAAATAGTAAATAATAATAAATAAATGAATAAAATAATATAAAACGCATGCAAGAGCATACAACGCAGTCGAAACAATAAAATCAAATAATTACATCCATTCCGTACCCAGATAGCCATCATTCAAACAATAAATACATTCATACCTTAGATCTATATACGGGACGGTACAAAAAATAAATTATCATAGAAATTAAGGTTGAAAATATTATTCAAGGTTGAGTAAGTACATTCTTACTGCTGTCTTAAACCTGCTAAGAGATGGAAGATTTCTAAACTCAGCAGGTAGAGAATTCCAAAAATGAGCACCTTGAAATAGAAAAGAGTGGTTTAGTGCGCATAAAGGGCAACGCTTGATCTTTAGTCTCTCACCTAGTATCCGCCCTATGTGCATATCTGGCCAAGAGACTCACCAAATGCTCCGGAGAATTCATGCGTACGATTTTGTACTTAAGTACAGTCAAAAAATAATGTCTCCTTGAATCAATACGCAGCCAACCTAGCGCATCTCTATAAGGAGAGACACGATCGCCAATTCTCAACACCAGTACATATCTCAAACATGCATTCTGCGGTCTCGAGTATCCATCTTTTCAACTCCTGAGAAGCATCAAGCAGAACAACCAAATATTTATAATGTAAATATTTTAAAAAATTAATAAATATTAATAAATATTTATAATTTGTATTTGATGAAAATACATGTATAAAACCAATGCGCTAAGAGGAAATAGCTACAATTGTCAGTATATGCATAAAATCAAATAAACCTTGCTTATTTGCTGAAAGTGAATTATTAACAATCAATCAATTTTCGTGTCGCTCTGGAACGTTTGCTAATAGCTATTTTAATTTTCTCCAATAGGTTTGTATTTGATGGGAATATAATAGATTCACTCGTTTAACTAAGTTATTGACTATATGCAAAAGATTTACTTTTGTTGTTGTATGTTTTTATATGTTTTTTATATATTATTTTTTTAATATTATACGTAATAAAAATAAAACCAAGAAAGCGTCAAGAGTACCTGATAGATATATTTATAGATTCTACTTTATAAACTAGCTCGCCACAGCGGCCCTTCGGGCCGCTGTGGCTCGCACCTCGGGCCTTTCAGAGCTTCGCTTCGCTTCGCTTCGCTTTGCTTCGCTTCGCTCAGCTCTGAAATGCCCTCGGGCCTTGCATCGCTTCGCGATGCAAGGCATGCAAGAAGCTACGCTTCTTGCATATAAGGCACGACCGACGAAACTCGCGCTTCGCGCTCGCCTTTCAATAGTGTTTCCTTGAATATTATTCTCTTATTTCAGTATTTTATGATTTTATAAATATTGCAGAAGCAATAAATTACGGTACACGAACTTCGACTGTGCAGCCGTCGATAACAATATGCAACTGTGCGGATAAAGGTCGAATGAGCAGAGAGGAACTATTCTTCAACCCGGTAAGAAGGAATCAAATTAAATTTTCAGAAAAGAAAAAGTACGTGTGTGAGCATGAACATTGTGATAAAGTGTTTTTATATAAAAATAATTACAATGAACATGTTCTGGTAACACATGGACAACTGATATTCACATGTCGTGTAAATGAATGTGCGAAAAAATTTAAAACTAGACAAAGCTTACATCGACACTTCCAAAGCATTCATCGCCAGAATACTGAAAGATTAAAATGCCCTGAAATCGGTTGCAGTAAAACTTTCAAGCACACGGAATCTTTGAAAAACCACATTAAGGGCGTACACAGCAACAAAATTAAGGGGACATGCAACAATTGTGAACGAGAGATGTTGAAGAAGAACCTCTCATCGCATTTTAGAAAATGCACTGGAAAAATAAAATGCAGTGGTTGTGAAAAAACTTTTTTATCAAAGCAAGGCTTGATGTCGCATACAAAACATCATAATCATTCTTTGTAATCATTAATTATAATTATATTATTTATATATGCGTACGTTTGTGTGTTTGTCCTAATATCGAATAAAAGAAGTTTGAATTCATTAAAATAAATGTCATGTTACTCTTAATTATGATTATTTATTTTATTTTCTCTCAATATTCTAATTCCCAACAATCATTGAATTTCAATTACTGTATATCTTTGTACATATTTATAATTTTAATTTTATAAAAAAAATTTATTGTTAGTTAGGTAAAAGTACTAACAAATTGTCCCTTAAGCAGATGAAATTACTTTATAGTCGTATTAATAACGGTAGGGCTTTTTAAAAATAAAATATACTATCTGTAATGATGATTGTGCATACAATAATCTATAATCTATGATATACAGTATCGAATATCAAAGACTTTTTTTCAATGTAGATATTAATTTATAAATTAAATAATATTATATACACAAAAATAGTTTCCAATGTTTATAATACTCTTATTATCAATCAAGAACTTCATATTGAAATTAAAAAATGCTGATCGCTTGCAGTACAGAACGCAATTACTATAATAATTAATACATTGTTTAAATCGTAAAAATAATAAAAACAAAGATTCGAATATTGACTAATCGCAATTAAAAAAAAAGTTAGAAGTAAAAAAAATATTTGATTATTATAAAACTAGTTTATATGTAAAATTAAAAAATAAAATTAAAATCATATTTGAATATATTGTTTATATTTATCAATAAATAAAAAAAATATGTAATTTTATACTCAATTATGTTCACTATATTATAAAAAATATCGATACGATGCTTTCTCTGAGAAATCAAAAATATTTCAAAGAATAAAATAATTAAAATATATTTATAGTTAAAATTTTCTTCAATCACTGCTCATTATTTTTAACGATCTCTCCATCTTCAAATGGCTATTTTTTTAATAATCGATTTCCCTCTTTTTGTTCTCGATCGAATTATGTCTCATATTTGAATTAGCATTATAACAAAAACATCATTAACTCAAAGATACAGCAATCAAGTATGTTCACCCACCGTTAATGGATTCTTTCCGAATGTTTTGAAATCCTGAACTTTCATTGGACCGTTCCGTTGTTTTCTATGTTTCTATTGGAACATTTTAAAAAATTCGGAAAGAATCAATTAACTAAGAATTAATTAAGAATCAATTAATTATACTTACTTTTCTTTTAAATCTTCCTTCTCTGCAAAATGTAATATTGACATCTGTATTATCTTGACAAGTTTCGTAATTACAAAAAAATACGCTTTTTTATTCTGTCTTTTCTTAATGTTAATTAAATTAAAAAATGATTTCTTATTTTTTTTATAAATTCCTTTAGCTGTCGTTAGATTGGTAATTTTTTATTTAAACTTCTCATGAGAAGTTTTTAATAGTTTATTTCTAGTATCATCCAAAGTAAAATATTAGATTAGATTAGATATTGTTTATTTTGTATTATAATTACAAAAAAGCGTGAAAAATTACAAATAAAGTTGAAAAAATACATAAAAATACTTTAAATAGCCTTGTACATATAAAATCAAAATAGTACAATATGATATCACAGTCATAAAACATAATAGAGATAGTAATACTGTAATAGTAAGTCAATAAATTAAATAAAAGCGATATCACAGATAACACGAATAAATACATGCAAAAAGTATAAATAATATAGTTAAAAATCAGTCTCAATATCTATCAGTCAAAATAATTACATAAAATCAAGCGTGTAAAGAGCGCAGTCGAAATATCAGCAGTATACAGTAAGTTAAAATCACAGTAAGTTGAATGTACAGTAATATACAAGTCAATCTGATAAAAATATAATCATTCACTCTATGCACACACATCCTACATACACGCCAATAAATACAATCATGCCTTAAATCTATAAAGGGTACATCACATAATAAATTAACACATATGATATAGTCCGAAAATAATACTGTTTAATCGAGGTCGAGTAAAAACCTCCTCAGAGCGGCTTTAAACCTGCCGATTGATGGAAGATTTTTAATATCAGCAGGTAGGGAGTTCCAAAAATGCGCACCTTGAACTTGAAAGGAATTTCTTCCAGTCTCAGTGCGCATGAAGGGCACCACAAGATCTTTAATCTCACCCCTAGTGGTCGCTCTGGGTATATATCTAGTGAAGAGACCCACTAGATATTCGGGAGTATTCATACGTACGATTTTGTACATAAGTACAGCCATAAAATACTGTCTCCTCGAATCAGTACGTAGCCAACCCAAAGCATGTCTATGGGGAGAGATGTGATCACCCATTCTCACGCCTAATACATATCTCACACATGAATTTTGCATTGTCTGTAGCCGTCTTCGTAACTCCTGCGAAGCATCGAGCAAAACCACTGAGCAATAATCAAGATGTGGAAACAGCAGGGCGGTTGCGAGCTGCTTACGCAGAGCCTCAGTGGTGTACCGACGGAAAAACCGCAGGCTATAAATCACTCTATTGAATTTTTTAGTCAGCATATTAATATGCGGTTCCCACGACAGTTTAGAGTCGAGTACAACACCAAGGCTCGTAACGGTGTCAGAGAAAGGAATACCGATACCGCTCCCCAGGTCAATCGTCCTTGGCTCACCCGAATAAAAATTTTTAATAAAACGATTACTTCCAAAGACGATCGCCTTTGTTTTACTAGCATTCAAAGTGAGAGAAACACCAGCAGCCCACCCCGACACCGCCCTGGCCGCCCTCTGTAAAATACGAATCCCCTCGTCCACATCATCATAAGGGACCTGTGTATAAATTTGAAGATCATCCGCATACAGCAGATGCCCGACGCAACCAGAGTCCGGTGCGTCACGTACGTCATTTATGTAAAGGCAAAACAACAGAGGCCCCAGCACCGAACCCTGAGGTACTCCTAGATTGGTTGTTAGCCAATTCGATTCCTCCTTCAAATGTGTGGAAACCATTTGTTTCCTACCTGATAAATAGGAGTTAATCCATCCGAGTGCGGCCCTGGAGAACCCCATCGATCTAAGCCTCGCAAGAAGTTTGGAGGGAGAGATCGTGTCGAATGCCTTACTAAAGTCAAAAAGTAGCAGTAACGTGACAAGTTTCCTGTCTAGACCTGACCTTATATCGTCCGTAAGCTTAAGTACAGCAGTCTGCGTAGAATGGTTTTTCCTGAAGCCCGTCTGCATAGGATCGAGCAATTTTTTGGATGTAATGTACTCCTGCAGTTGGTCATGGGCGATCTTCTCAAGAACCTTTGAAAGAAAACATAAGATGGCTATAGGCCTAAAATCTTTTGGTTGCTTAGGTGCAGCACACTTTTTCAATGGTATAATACGTGCTTGCTTCCAACGGCAAGGGAAGACCCCCCGTGCAAAAGAGGAGTTGAACAGAGTCACAAGATGTTCACCAATAAATGGTAAAGCTTTAACTATCACGCTTTGCGGAATGCCATCCTCACCACAAGCCTGTGAGGAAAAATGTGAAATTGCAAGAACAACATCATTAAAACTAATTGGTTTAAAGGTAAACCCACTTTCATTGCATTGAGAAAGAATTCTCAATCGCTCTTCACTATCCTCCTGCGGCGAGACTGACACCCCAGCAAAGTGCGCATTAAGCTCATCCGGAGTGAATCCATTCAAATCCCTTGAGGTCCGGATAGCAGTCCCAGGTCTCTCAACTCCTTCCAGACATTACCACCCGCAAGAGCATCAAACAGTCTATTGTGAATATAAGCAGTCTTAGCATGGTCCGTGCGTTCGTCTACCACCCTACGCAACCGCAGAAATTCAAGGAGATACTGCTTGTCCTCTGTCCGTTTGTATCTACGATATGTAGCATCTCTCTTACGCCGCATCCGCGACAATTCTTCATCTACCCATGGAAACTTATTCTTATTAGGCTTGAGCGCTTTCAACGGCGCCAAATTCTCGATTGCAGCAGTGAGATTGTCACAGAGGCAACCAAGTGCAGATTCAGGGTCAACCGCGTCAGTCATAAACGGCGACCAATCACAGCCGGCAAGTTTCTCTCCCAATGCAGTTGGACAAATATTTTTATAGTTCCTATACATGATAGGTTTTTGATCAAAAGTTATAGTGTTGCAAGGCAAACAGACGTCAATTAAATTATGCCGACTGTGAAAGCTCGCCGGTAGGTTCCGTGCATCAAGCACCACGTCGTTGTCATCAACAAAGATCAGGTCAATCCACGTGTGAGACGTAGGAGTATGATGCGTAGCACCGTGCTGGACCAACCGTAACGAAAGCTCAGCCGACAGCTTACTAAGAAACTTAGCATCACTGCTCTCTTTAAGGAGATCGGCATTCAAGTCCCCCATTATAATTTTATGGGAATAGTCCGAACAAAAATTTCTCAAATCAATCAACAAATTAGAGTTTCTAGTAAACGAAACAGCAGGAGGACGATAAATGACAGAAACCAGCACGGGCTCGGAGCCGCCAACTTGCACAGAACAGAAAATATATTCAGGCACCTCCGGCTTACCGCTACTATTACTAGTTTGCGTCTCCGAAGTGGCCAAAATAGTGCATTTTAGATTATCCTTAATATACAAGGCAACTCCTCCACCACGCAAGTTTCTGTCCTGTCTAAACACTTTGTACCCCCCCGACTCGAATGACGTCATCCGATACAGACGGACCCAGCCAGGTCTCAGCAACTCCAAATATGTCGTAAGAATGATAGCCACTTAAAAGTTCACGCACCTGCCCAATATGAGCTCTCAAAGAGGTCACATTCAGAAAGCACGCGCGCAGTTCACCCCTCCTCCCTATTCGACTCTCCGAAGAGGACCAGCGCAGTCATTGGGGAGAGGCTCTATCTAAGGATATTGCATGATTTTTAATTAATTCCTGATTCGAGCTCATCCCACTATTATGAGGTTTACATTTATCATTATCAGTAGTTCCATTATTTGTTAGAGCTTCATCGTGTTTCTCAAAATCAGTTACTTTAACATTTTTCTGTACAATACATTTAGATTTATCTAATATTTCATTCAAATCATGTTCACTTTCAAATTTGTGCGCTCTCTCCCTCTCTCCCTCCTCACCATAAATTTACCACCTCTATGCCAAACAAACTTGCAACCTTTTCCTTTAGCATACTTTTTAAGATTTTTAAATTTAATATATTTATCTTTTTCAAGATACTCATTTATATATATTTGAGAATGGTGCTTGGTGGTAGAAAAACTGCCGAGGAGGGAGGGATCCAGATCCGCTGTCGAAAAACCCGTTAATCTACGCCTAGCCATAAATACCTTCTGCGCCAAGTCATCTCCAGAAAGTCTAACCAACAATGAGAACGCAATACTCGGACCGCCAACGATCTCAGGCCCAGCAGACATCCTGCCCTTATTTTTATTTTCAGAATTAGAGATCTCAGTAACAGATACAATATTTGAACGTTCAAAAGTCGGAAGTATGGTTCCCAGAACAGCGCAAGCATAATCCTCCAGCCCAACATTAGCCGCAGAGCAGTCCAGTCCGCTGGATATCACCAAGACACTATTCCCAGAACCACACCTCTTCACAGTATGGCAGGATGCCTCTCCGCTACTATCTGTATGTGCTTTTACTAATTGTTCATCGTTTGAATCAACAGGTGCTTCAGTGCATGTGTTAAGAGAGCTACTATCTTTACGTTCAAATGATTGTGTTATATTCGAATTTACAGGCATATCAGTGTTGGTGTTGGTGTTGATTAAGTGTTCGTCCTGGGCCGTGAGATCACTAACGGTCTGCACCACCTCAGCCACCCCGGTCATAAGTTGAGAAAAGTTGCTGTCCACTCCATTGAATTCATTACCTAAAAATGCTTGCATATTATTGAAATTAGTCGTGAGAGATTTGAAAAACTTTTCATACATGCCATTTAGAGCAGACAACAACTCCTTCTCTAAAGTACCTATCATACCCCTGAGTTTACGATTCTCCTCTAGCAGCTGCGTCTGCCCAGCATGTAAATTCTTAATAATTTCATTTTGACTCTCCATTTTAGTCACGATATCCTGCAGACCCTTGTCAGTATTTATAAAATGGCTCTCAAGAGCCGGAAGTCGATTAAGATCATTTTGAATCAGATCGAGCCTGCAGGATAGCGCGCTCTCCAAAGCAGACACAGCTGCCTTTACTGAGGAAGAATCAGCTCCATCATTACTCTGCTGAAGACCACCATTTTTACCCCTACTAATATTGTTATCCGGGGTGACCAATGCAGCACCACCTCTAAATTTTTCATTAATTAAATTGATACTTATGCTATGTTCCCCTCCAGCTACCGCAGAACAGCGCGAATTGGTCCTCTTCTTAATCACAGAGTGATCTTGAGCTTTCTTAATCGGTGCGACAGGTGAGCATCCTCGTGATGGAGTAGAAGCAACGATAGGCCGGGCTATAGGAGCACCTCGCATAGTGGCACCGCGTGGTTCAGCGCCAGTGCCAGAGAGTGGGGCAGTGGGAGAAGCGATAGGTCGGCCAGCTATACATTTCTCACAATCATATTTCGGATTACCATCGTTATCATGAGGCACGCGCTTCATACATTTTACATGGCAGCGCTGCCGGCATGTAAAACACTGCATTAATTTTTTCGACCCTCTTATATTATCAGCGGGAAAACCGCAGATGGCGCAGCAGTTCTTGATGGTAATTTGTGACATGGTTTAAGCTGTATAAGATGTCAAGAGAGGTGAGAGAATAAATGTAATAGAAAAGAAATAAAAGATAGCAGCAAGAGCAGCGTCAGAGAAATAAAAATAGCAATAAAAGCAAAACAAAAATAAAGATGGCCTGTGAAACTCTCCGCCCGAGTATATCACATTTAAAATTAAATATAAAAGAAATAAGTTATATATTAAAAGAAAAGCAGCATAATAAGCTGTTTAAAATTCGCGCGTCAAATATATAAAATCAAAAGGCCAGATGGAAACGCGCCTTAAGTATGTTAATTACCTGTCACTTATCCATAGAGTAGATAAGACAGTAAACAAGGTAACCCATAGGTGGAGCCACTAATGACGCACTTAAAAGATTCACCTAAGAGATAGTAAATTTGGCGCCAAAATTATTGTAGGTTATGTAGCAAATGCATAACCTATATGCAATACATGCATAAACCATAAAGATGCAACTGCATCCCCCCACTGCACCACCACTCAACACCCCACTTCACAGGCAAAACAACAAACTAGCAATGCTCCAGCCATTCCGCAACCGTCAGCAACAGCAGCACAAGCAACAAAAAATGACAATGCTGGTAGAGTATTGCACGAAGACAGAAAAACGTCCAGGGTCCGAGAGATGCAGATGCACAGGTGCAAGCAAGTCAAGCCAAGCCTTGAGGACCCCCAGCTGGACGATTCTCTGTAAAAAGATTCACTCGACAGAGTGAAATAAAAAGTATTAAAAGACAAAAAGACAGAGCCGAAGCAGCGTGTCAGTGAATACTTACAGGCGGAGAGGGGAGAGGAAAATATCATAATTAAAAATGCGTTTTCAAGTCTAAAATTTTACTTAAACTAATTCACTAAATTCACGATCATTATTAATTATTATTATTTATTGAAAAGCTAAAATTAAATATTACTATTATAAACTTATTAATTTAAAATTATATTATCAACTTGTAGCTGCTTAGTGTAAATTCTTTTTTCACACTCCTTTTTTCTTTACAATAATTAAAATTAATTTACACTCGTAAAATAAAATTTTATAAATGCATTTATTAATATCAACACATTTTCGACAAAATTTATAGTTCGATTTCGACATTTTACATTTTTACATTTTCAACAAAAGTTATACGTCATACAAAAAAAAGTGCATAAAAAATGTTTGAAACTTTAAATAAATATTTTTTCTATTCAACTATTATACTACTTCTAATTTATTTTAAGATATGAAATAGTAAAATTATTATTCGATTTGAAAGGTAATTTTATAATTTTCATAATGTAAGATATAATTTTTTTAGTACACTGTAAAAAAAATAGCGAGAAATCACTTCGTTGCTCGACTGTTTCAAAGCGACCACTTACCGTCGAGGTTATTTAACACCGTTAAAAGGCGTGATTTCACGTAAACTGAACATGATATTTTTTTCGTGAAATCATTTATATATGCCGCATTTCAACTATGTTAAATAACATCGACGGTGTATCGTCGCATTGAAACCGTTGACCATTCGCAATATTACCCGCTATTTTTTTTACAGTGTATAATTTAATTGTATTGTGCAAGAAAATAGTTACGTAAAAAGAATAATGTTTTTATTAGACAACCGTTCAGCTCTAAGTCACTTTAATCTAATAAAAAAATAGAATTTTTGTTATAGAAAAAATGATTTGTATAAAAGAATAAATTATGTAAGAGCAAATTGAGAATAAAAAAAATTAATGAACAAATGTTTGTGTTAATATTTAAATCCAAGGCATTGACTGTCAGAAGCCCATATCTTAGACATTAGGCTAAAGCTCCTATATTAAATATAGAACATGAAATCATACATATTCATCTGCTTCTTTTTTTTTACAATATTTTAATTATATTTAAAATTTTTAATTTCATTTTTAAAAATATTTGAATGTTCATTATACTAAAATATTAATTAATTTTATACCACTCTGACCTCAGAATAATAACTTTAATATGATTATTAGGCTTTTGTTGTATAAAATATATTTTAAAACGTGTGTGTAAAGGCTATGATACGAAACTCGTTACAGCCCTTACCTTCTGCTCTGTCTGTGAACTTCTCTTTTCGTAAATTAAGCGTTTACACACTCGTTGCATAATGTACTATTATGAAAAAGTATAAAGTATTACTTACCTAGTCAATTGTTTAGAAACCTATATTATTTATTATAAAAAAGAAAACTGAACTTTTCAAAAGTATAAATTTATTAAGGTAGTACTGTCGTAAATCGATCGACGGGACTAATTACGATAATATCAAAATAATAGGTCATTATTGTCATAAGAATGACTAAAATAAATTTTGTGGACCTTTGGTCCCATGAAAAAAAATTATTAATGTTTTTAATTTCCAGTGATTAACATATTAGTCTAACGGCCCACTACAAATCCCGTGGCCATTCAGGTCCTCTTAAACACCAAAGCTTTTCTTATGTATTTTGACCCCCTGAATCAGAATTTCGAGGGTGTTTTGCTTAAAAATGTAGAGAAAAATAATTATAAACAATTTATTGTTAAATTATTGAAAATAAGTACTTTAAACCTAATAAAAACTATTCCTGATATTTTTAATGCATATTTTACGTTTAAATAACTTAATTATAATAAAATAATAAATTCAATGATAATCAAAATTTTGTTATTTTTTTGTGCAACCGAGAGCGACCTGTTTTATCGACCGCGCATCTGTCGCGTGCGATGTAGCTAGATAAAACAGGTCGCTCACGGTTGCATAAAAATAACAAAATTTTGATTATTATTGAATTTATTTTAATAGAATGGAGTTATTTAAACGTAAAATATTCATTAAAAATATCAGGAATAGTTTTTATTGGGTTTAAAGTACTTATTTCCAAAAATTAAGCAATAAATTGTTTATAATTATTTTTCACCCCATTTTTAAGCAAAACACCCTCGAAATTCGGATTCAGAGGGTCAAAATACATAAGAAAAGCTTTGGTGTTTGAGGGGACATGAAAATAGCCACGGGATTTGTAGTGGGCCCCTAGACTATGTAGTCTTATGGACAGAAATGTTTTTCATGTATTAAATTACTTATTTTACGAAACTTGCGGGCAAGATATTGATAAAAATTGATACAGCGCTAATTAGAAATCTTAGTGAAATTTTGCATCTTTAAGAACATTGATTAAGTGCCTGTAAGAATAGGTATAAGCAATATTAGTTATATATGCCCTTTGGCCGTATTCAGGTGGAATATGAATCGAGAACAATGTTTGTCGCTTGAGCTGAAATTGCCGAGAACGCGTGAGGCGCGCCCGAGGTATAGGTTAAAGCGTAGTACCCATCGTAGTGTATAGGTTAAAGCGCGCGCAAAGTTAACAGTACAACGCACTTGAGCTAATGTGATTAAGCTTTAAGAAAGACGTGCAAAAAATTAAACTAAATACGTCAAAGAATGTATAATATACACGTACATCTAGAATTTTATTTCCTATATGGATTTAGTTTTATTTCATTTACACATGCATACATATATATAGAAATAATAATAATAATAATAATAATAATAATAATAATAATAATAATAATAATAATAATAATAATAATAATAATAATGATACCATGAAACTAGCAAACGCTAGATATATTAGCGTGTGTTATAACTAGCAACTGTTAAAACTCGTGTAAGCTGAAACTATGTAACACTAGAAATATGAGAGCTTGCTAAAACAAATGTTTGCTAAAATTAGTGTACTTTGAAACTAGCATAGGCTAGCAAAATTAGCATGCGCTAAAATAGCGTTTACTAAAATTAGCGTGCAATGAAAATATATTTAAAGGATTCAAGGAGAAACTTATCAAAAATGGGGCCTGACGTAATTTACACTAAAGGAGTAAAAAATCTTTAGAATTAACGTGTTTACAATTGACTCTTTCGCAATAATAAGAGTTCAATAAATAGCTCTTTTGTTAAGCTTGTAGGAATATAAGCTCCTTCATGTATTAATTCGAAGTCATCGTTTAGTCTTTGATTATTTAAACAAGTATTTCGAACTCCTTGAAAGTAAACAAGCAAATACTGACCTTAAATAACGAAATAGCTATTCATACACCATAAACCAGCTGAAAAAAGGCAAAGATTATATCCTCGCTCATCTAAATGATGATTGTGGCACAGTTTTGAGAAGGAATATATTAATAAAGCGTGAAATGGCAATATAAGCGTATACTTAATACAGTGTCTGCTAAATAAACGAATGCTTAATCCAGCGTGCGCTAGCAAAATCAGCGTTTGCTAAGACTAGATTGTGTAAGAATAAGCGAGTGCTAAATCAAGCGTTAAATGGAAATATTAGTGTGTGCTAAATTTGATGTCTGTTCAAAGAAGCGCACGCAAAAACTTGCGTAAGCTCTCAATAATATCGTGCGCTGAATCTAGCGGAAATGGTCAATATGAGCGTGTGTTAAATACAGCGTCTACTAAAATGAGCGTGCGCTAAATCCAGCGTATGCTAGAAGAATGAGCGTGCGATGGCTCTAGATTCTGCTAAAATAAGCGTGTGCTACATCTAGCGTGAAATGGAAAAATTAGCGTGTGCTGAATATAGCGTATGCTAAAAGAAGCATACGCCAAAACTACTTAAATTAAATTATCGTTTGATAAATCTAGAATAAAATGGATATAATAGCGAGTGCTGAATATAGTACCTGCTAAAAGAAGCGCACGCTAAAATCAGCGTAGGCTTGCAATGTTAGCATGCGCAAAAACTAGCGTGCGCTAAATCTAGCACACATTAGCAAAATTAGCGTGTGCTTAAACTAAAGGCTGCTTTGATTAACAATCGCTAAATCTAGCGTAAAATGGCAATATTAGCGTGAGCCAAATATGACCTCTGCTAAAATTAGCGGGCGTTGAATTTAAATATTCTTAGCAAAATTAACAGGTGCTGAGACTTAAGACTGCTAAAATCAATGTACGCAAAATCTAGTGACAACTAGCAATATTAGTCGTTACTGAATATATCATCTGCTAAAATTAGCTTCAGCTGAGATTAGCGTACGCTAGCAATATGAGCATGCGTATAGGCTATATTTTGCTACAATCAGTGTGTGCTAAATCTAGCATGAAATAGAAATATTAGCGTGTGCTGAATATTGCGTATGCTCAAAGGAGCACACGCTAAAATTAGCGTGAGCATCCGATGTTTGCGTGCGCTAGAACTACAGTCTGCTAATATAAGCGTGCGCTAAATTTAGATTTTTTTAGCAGAATGAGCGCGTGCTAATACTTTAGACTGCTAAAATGAAAGAGCACTAAATATAGCGATGACTAGCCATATTAGCTGTTGCTAAATATAGCATCTGCTGAAATTAGCGTCAGCTGAAATAAGCGTACCCTAAATTCAGTGGACGCTAGCATAATTAGCGTGCGCAAAGGCTATATTCTGCTATGATTAGCGTGTGCAAAATCTAGCGCGAAATAAAAATATTAACGTGTGCTCAATATAGCGTATGCAAAAATAAGCGCACGCTCTAAGACTAGCGTAAGCTTGCAATGTTAGCATGTGCTAAAACTAGCATTTCTTTGCAAAAATAACGTGCGCTCAGCTTTAGTCCGCTTTAATTTACGATCGCTAAAGCCAGCGTAAAATAAGAATATTAGCGTGCGCTAAATCTAGCAATAACTAGCAATATTAGCCGGTGCCAAATATAGCATCAGCTGAAATTAGCGTTCGCTAAATTCAGCGTGCGCTAAGGCTGGATTCTGCTAAAATTAGCGTGTGCTAAATCTAGCATGTAATAGAATAATTAGCGTGTGCTGAATATAGCGTATGCTAAAAGAAGCGCACGCTAAAACCAGCGTAGGCTTGCAATGTTAGCGTGCGCAAAAACGAGAGTCTGCTAGAACTAGCGTGCGCTAAATCTAGCACACATTAGCAAAATTAGCGTGTGCTAAATGTAGCGTGAAATGGAAATATTATCGTGTGCTCAATATAGCGTATGCTAAAAGAAGCACACGCTAAAACTAGCGTAAGCTTGCGATGTTAGTGTGTGCTAAAACTAGCATTTATTTGCGAAAATAACGTGCGCTAAGCTTGAGTCCGCTAATTCACGATCGTTGAATCCAGCATGAAATAAGAATATTAGCGTGCGCTAAATCTAGCAATATTAGCCGGTGCTAAATATAGCATCTTCTGAAATTAGCATCTGCTAAAATTAGCGTTCGCTAAATCCAGTTAGCGCTAAGGCTGGATTCTGCTAAAATTAGCGTGAGCTAAATCTAGCATGTAATGGAAAAATTAGCGTGTGCTGAATATAGCGTATGCTAAAAGAAGCGCACGCTAAAACCAGCGTAGGCTTGCAACGTTAGCGTCCGCAAAAACGAGAGTCTACTAGAACTAGCGTGCGCTAAATCTAGCACACATTAGCAAAATTAGCGTGTGCTAAATCTAGCGTGAAATGGAAAAATTAGCGTGTGCTGAATATAGCGTATGCTAAAAGAAGCATACGCCAAAACTACTTAAATTAAATTATCGATTGATAAATCTAGAATAAAATGGATATATTAGCGAGTGTTGAATATAGTACCTGCTAAAAGAAGCGCACGCTAAAATCAGCGTAGGCTTGCAATGTTAGCATGCGCAAAAACTAGAGTCTGCTAAAACTAGCGTGCGCTAAATCTAGCACACATTAGCAAAATTAGCGTGTGCTTAAACTAAAGGCTGCTTTGATTAACAATCGCTAAATCTAGCGTAAAATGGCAATATTAGCGTGAGCCAAATTTGACCTCTGCTAAAATTAGCGGGCGTTGAATTTAAATATTCTTAGCAAAATTAACAGGTGCTGAGACTTAAGACTGCTAAAATCAATGTACGCAAAATCTAGTGACAACTAGCAATATTAGTCGTTACTGAATATATCATCTGCTAAAATTAGCTTCAGCTGAGATTAGCGTACGCTAGCAATATGAGCATGCGTAAAGGCTATATTTTGCTACAATCAGTGTGTGCTAAATCTAGCATGAAATAGAAATATTAGCGTGTGCTGAATATTGCGTATGCTCAAAGGAGCACACGCTAAAATTAGCGTGAGCATCCGATGTTTGCGTGCGCTAGAACTACAGTCTGCTAATATAAGCGTGCGCTAAATTTAGATTTTTTAGCAGAATGAGCGCGTGCTAATACTTTAGACTGCTAAAATGAAAGAGCACTAAATATAGCGATAACTAGCAATATTAGCTGTTGCTAAATATAGCATCTGCTGAAATTAGCGTCAGCTGAAATAAGCGTACCCTAAATTCAGTGGACGCTAGCATAATTAGCGTGCGCAAAGGCTATATTCTGCTATGATTAGCGTGTGCAAAATCTAGCGCGAAATAAAAATATTAACGTGTGCTCAATATAGCGTATGCAAAAATAAGCGCACGCTCTAAGACTAGCGTAAGCTTGCAATGTTAGCGTGTGCTAAAACTAGCATTTCTTTGCAAAAATAACGTGCGCTCAGCTTTAGTCCGCTTTAATTTACGATCGCTAAAGCCAGCGTAAAATAAGAATATTAGCGTGCGCTAAATCTAGCAATAACTAGCAATATTAGCCGGTGCCAAATATAGCATCAGCTGAAATTAGCGTTCGCTAAATTCAGCGTGCGCTAAGGCTGGATTCTGCTAAAATTAGCGTGTGCTAAATCTAGCATGTAATAGAATAATTAGCGTGTGCTGAATATAGCGTATGCTAAAAGAAGCGCACGCTAAAACCAGCGTAGGCTTGCAATGTTAGCGTGCGCAAAAACGAGAGTCTGCTAGAACTAGCGTTCGCTAAATCTAGCACACATTAGCAAAATTAGCGTGTGCTAAATGTAGCGTGAAATGGAAATATTATCGTGTGCTCAATATAGCGTATGCTAAAAGAAGCACACGCTAAAACTAGCGTAAGCTTGCGATGTTAGTGTGTGCTAAAACTAGCATTTATTTGCGAAAATAACGTGCGCTAAGCTTGAGTCCGCTAATTCACGATCGTTGAATCCAGCATGAAATAAGAATATTAGCGTGCGCTAAATCCAGCAATATTAGCCGGTGCTAAATATAGCATCTTCTGAAATTAGAATCTGCTAAAATTAGCGTTCGCTAAATCCAGTGGGCGCTAAGGCTGGATTCTGCTAAAATTAGCGTGAGCTAAATCTAGCATGTAATGGAAAAATTAGCGTGTGCTGAATATAGCGTATGCTAAAAAGAAGCGCACGCTAAAACCAGCGTAGGCTTGCAACGTTAGCATCTGCAAAAACGAGAGTCTACTAGAACTAGCGTGCGCTAAATCTACCACACATTAGCAAAATTAGCGTGTGCTAAATGTAGCGTGAAATGGAAATATTATCGTGTGCTCAATATAGCGTATGCTAAAAGAAGCACACGCTAAAACTAGCGTAAGCTTGCGATGTTAGTGTGTGCTAAAACTAGCATTTATTTGCGAAAATAACGTGCGCTAAGCTTGAGTCCGCTAATTCACGATCGTTGAATCCAGCATGAAATAAGAATATTAGCGTGCGCTAAATCCAGCAATATTAGCCGGTGCTAAATATAGCATCTTCTGAAATTAGAATCTGCTAAAATTAGCGTTCGCTAAATCCAGTGGGCGCTAAGGCTGGATTCTGCTAAAATTAGCGTGAGCTAAATCTAGCATGTAATGGAAAAATTAGCGTGTGCTGAATATAGCGTATGCTAAAAGAAGCGCACGCTAAAACCAGCGTAGGCTTGCAACGTTAGCGTCTGCAAAAACGAGAGTTTACTAGAACTAGCGTGCGCTAAATCTACCACACATTAGCAAAATTAGCGTGTGCTAAATCTAGCGTGAAATGGAAAAATTAGCGTGTGCTGAATATAGCGTATGCAAAAATAAGCGCACGCTCTAAGACTAGCGTAAGCTTGCAATGTTAGCGTGTGCTAAAACTAGCATTTCTTTGCAAAAATAACGTGCGCTCAGCTTTAGTCCGCTTTAATTTACGATCGCTAAAGCCAGCGTAAAATAAGAATATTAGCGTGCGCTAAATCTAGCAATAACTAGCAATATTAGCCGGTGCCAAATATAGCATCAGCTGAAATTAGCGTTCGCTAAATTCAGCGTGCGCTAAGGCTGGATTCTGCTAAAATTAGCGTGTGCTAAATCTAGCATGTAATAGAATAATTAGCGTGTGCTGAATATAGCGTATGCTAAAAGAAGCGCACGCTAAAACCAGCGTAGGCTTGCAATGTTAGCGTGCGCAAAAACGAGAGTCTGCTAGAACTAGCGTTCGCTAAATCTAGCACACATTAGCAAAATTAGCGTGTGCTAAATGTAGCGTGAAATGGAAATATTATCGTGTGCTCAATATAGCGTATGCTAAAAGAAGCACACGCTAAAACTAGCGTAAGCTTGCGATGTTAGTGTGTGCTAAAACTAGCATTTATTTGCGAAAATAACGTGCGCTAAGCTTGAGTCCGCTAATTCACGATCGTTGAATCCAGCATGAAATAAGAATATTAGCGTGCGCTAAATCCAGCAATATTAGCCGGTGCTAAATATAGCATCTTCTGAAATTAGAATCTGCTAAAATTAGCGTTCGCTAAATCCAGTGGGCGCTAAGGCTGGATTCTGCTAAAATTAGCGTGAGCTAAATCTAGCATGTAATGGAAAAATTAGCGTGTGCTGAATATAGCGTATGCTAAAAGAAGCGCACGCTAAAACCAGCGTAGGCTTGCAACGTTAGCATCTGCAAAAACGAGAGTCTACTAGAACTAGCGTGCGCTAAATCTACCACACATTAGCAAAATTAGCGTGTGCTAAATGTAGCGTGAAATGGAAATATTATCGTGTGCTCAATATAGCGTATGCTAAAAGAAGCACACGCTAAAACTAGCGTAAGCTTGCGATGTTAGTGTGTGCTAAAACTAGCATTTATTTGCGAAAATAACGTGCGCTAAGCTTGAGTCCGCTAATTCACGATCGTTGAATCCAGCATGAAATAAGAATATTAGCGTGCGCTAAATCCAGCAATATTAGCCGGTGCTAAATATAGCATCTTCTGAAATTAGAATCTGCTAAAATTAGCGTTCGCTAAATCCAGTGGGCGCTAAGGCTGGATTCTGCTAAAATTAGCGTGAGCTAAATCTAGCATGTAATGGAAAAATTAGCGTGTGCTGAATATAGCGTATGCTAAAAGAAGCGCACGCTAAAACCAGCGTAGGCTTGCAACGTTAGCGTCTGCAAAAACGAGAGTTTACTAGAACTAGCGTGCGCTAAATCTACCACACATTAGCAAAATTAGCGTGTGCTAAATCTAGCGTGAAATGGAAAAATTAGCGTGTGCTGAATATAGCGTATGCTAAAAGAAGCACACGCTAAAACTAGCGTAAGCTTGCGATGTTAGCGTGTGCTAAAACTAGCATTTATTTGCGAAAATAACGTGCGCTAAGCTTGAGTCCGCTTTAATTCACGATCGCTGAATCCAGCATGAAATAAGAATATTAGCGTGCGCTAAATCTAGCAATAACTAGCAATATTAGCCGGTGCTAAATATAGCATCTTCTGAAATTAGCGTCTGCTGAAATTAGCGTTCGCTAAATCCAGCGGGAGCTAAGGCTTGATTCTGCTATTGAATCGTAAAACTGTACAATCTTAAACAACTTATATTAGAAAAATTTTTTCCGTGTCAAAAGAAATGTCGATGTTAAGGAAAAAGGAGAATATTACATTATTAACCAAGGAAGTAAAATAGGTGATTTATGTCCAAGACGCGACAATAAAGACAAGGTGAAAAACACCTTCACTTCCGTGGTTAATATATTACTGTCTCTTACACGACGGGCGTCATATTCAGCCGCATTGAGTATACATTCGTTAATAATACGTAAAGTAACGGCATTAATATATGATAAAATGAAAATAAAAATGTGGCAAAGAACCTGTCGGAGTCGGGGGGGGGGGGAGTCCCCCGCTCCAAAAAAATAAATAAAAGATAAACTAGTTTCTACAGAAAATATTATTAAAAAAGTACCTATATTTTCGAGTAATTTTAGTTATTAGAGTAATTAATATTTCTTTGAGTAATTCGATTCTTTAGAGTACTCCGAGTAGCTCATATTTTCACCAGCAATTCGAGTAATTCATATTTTTTTCGAGTAACTCGATCAATTTGAGACACGAATTCGTAGAGTCGAGTAATTTATTTGAGTTGTTCATAGAATCGAATACTCGCACTTATAATTATTACATTTATTTTACGTTCGCGAAATTCATTTACCTTACCGCTCAAAAATTCGATACTACCAATTCCAAAAAAAAGGTTTTAAAGTACAATTTAAGAGCTTTAAAAATCGATGTATAAAATTGATTCCAAATTTTTTTTATCGTATAAAAAAATTAACGTAAAAATAAATATTATTTTCAGACATTTTTAATTTTAGAATAGCTCAGACAATTTTTCGAATGTGATGTAAAAAAATCTAAAAAAAAATAAAGTACTGTAAAAAAGCTTACATTAGCATTTTATAAACATTTTCTACGCTAAGTTTCTGGAAAGTTAAAAAGCTTTAAGGTTTGGGATCGTTTAATTGGCCAATTTTCTGTATAAAACATTAAAAATCCCCAACTTTAAAGCTTCATAACTGTACGTAAACTCATTCTACAAAATATTTATTCATTTAGAAAATTGTTATTTCATTTTAGAAAGCTCTTCTAGGGTACTTTATTGGTTTTAGATATTTATTATATCATATTCGAAAAATTGTCTGAGCAAATATAAAATTAAAAAAGGGTTAATTTCCAAGTTACTATTTTTATACGATAAAAAACTTTGAAAATAATTCTATACATAAGTTCTTGAAGAGAACTTGAAAATATTTTATTTTCTACAACATTTTTTCCAAGATATGGTCATTTATTCCAGACATTTATTTATAATCAAATTTTTGAGCGGTATTGTTTATTATAAAAACTGCGTTGAAATAGACTAGAATTACATGTAAATTAATACGGAAAATTGTTTTAAAGCACTTATGTTTTTTAAAATCACGCATAACCTCATATTTAATCAATAAATATACAACAAAATTTGTACGTGAAATTTAATAAATCATATGATGAATTAATTAATTTTGTTTTTAATATTGCGTTTACATTTTATCTATATTTAATATTGACTGTTAATTAAAAACATCTTACAATAATAGTTCTAATTAAGCTTATATCGCCATCTATGATTAAAAACTAGGTATTCGCATTTGTAAACAATAGCAGAAACATAACCCGCATCTCAAGCAATCGAGTTGAATGTGTGACGTCGATCGCTGCGAAGTTGCTGCGTAACTTTAGACGTTCTATTCCGTTCCTTTGTGCAGACTATCAATAATATTTAAAACATTTAATGAAATATTAATTTTCAATAATTAATTTAAAATACTTCATAAATCATACAATTTAAAAAAGATTATTTAATAAATAAAGGTCATATAATCGTCAATTGGAATATAAATTTAGTCAGCTTACAAAATTTTAAATGAAAATCAAGATTTGTTCGATAACTCAAAAAATAGAGTTTTTATTATCAAAGTATCAACTTTATGATAAAAACGACCTCATCATTCCATTCCTTGACCCCCAAAACCCTTAAATCATTATCTCAATAAATTTATACTTAAAATAGTAAAAATTAAGCCACTATTTCTGCACGGTCACCCAACAGAAGATTCGACCGAATCTAGATTCAAAAGAAATGATTATTGGATCTTCATGAATGCTAATACGGTTACTACTTTTATGATTATTAAATTATAAATAATTCTCTTAGAAAGACTATTTTTTCATAACTATTTAACTTTCATGAAACATTTCTGAAAGAAATTTTGTCGCGACAAAACATTGCTGAAATCTTACACTGAAAGATAGCTGCAAAGTTTCAAATTTCCACTAAAACCTTGCATTACGTAGTTTCATGCTGTGTGAGCTATAATCCGTACTTATAATATACTATAATCATGGATATAGTATAACTACATTCATTGATTACATTTATCGTTAGAAAATAGAATATTACATTAATATTTATATCAATACTAATATCAATTTTCACAAATATTTAAAAACATTAAATTATATTCAAATATTTCGCTTTCAAATATTTTTATAATTTATTATCATTCTTGCTATACACTTTGCAATCAGAATTTCTTTTTAAAATTCAAAAATAATCATTCTTGACTTATAAATTATCAATTAATGATCAATCATTATTTCACTGAATTTTATTATTTTATTAAATAGAACAACAAATAATATCATTATGATAAGACTAACGTTGCCATCTGTCGTGCAACATTGTGTACTTCGATCGTAAACATTAGCAGTATAGATTCATAACCAATCATTTAAAAAGATGGGTTAGGTCTCAAATGACACAATAAAAAAAAAGACGATATGTTTACGAATGCAAACACTTGTTGAATTCTTTTCGAAGCCTTCACGACATGGCAACATCGCTCATTTTGAATTCTAAAAACGATCGCTCATTGGTCACTTTTAATTGATTATCTTGGCTACTGTAATTAAGATAAAAATTTTTTAGAGGTGAATTTGGACTCAGCTCGTCACGCTGAATCCAACGATACCAATATGTATCGATGTTATCCGATCACCCTGTATAATTATATTTATAGCACAACTGGGGGTTGGCGAGCAGTGCGAGCAGGGGGTACCCCCCCTAGTATATATATATATATATATATATATATATATATATATATATATATATATATATATATATATATAAAGATTTAGGCAAGTGCTGTGGTCTTAACATATAGGAATATTTTGCTACCAGTCTTCTTTTGTTTAACGTTTAGACTTGTGAAATTGTACACCATAGGGAATAATGGAATCAAAAAACGGTCAAAAAAGAACAAGAAATGATACATCGTTCTTTTCCGACCGTTTTTTGATTCCATTATAAGTATAAAATAATTTTCATTCCTCGTGATGAACAATTTTACAAGTCTAATCGTTATACAAAAGAAGACTGGTAGCAAAATATTCCTAAAAGTGAACGTACACACGCATATATGTTTACTTTTATAATTATAAATCCCAACATTATATTGTTTAAAAATATTACACTTTATGTTTTTAGAAAATTCATATTACTAATGCGAAAGAAAAAAAGATTTTAATAGACAAAATCAAAAAAAAATCCTTTGAAACAATCCAAAAATCAGTATTAAACAAAAATCTGTAATGTAATTATTTAATTATTAAATAATTACATTACAGACTTTTGTTTATTTATTTATTTGTTTGTTTATTTATATGTTTATTTACTTTTAATAAATATCATATTGTTATATTTGTATTATTGCTTTTCCCAAATAATATTACCAAGAGTCATTCAGTTGACGTAATATTCACTGAGAATCTAACTTATAAGAAAACTGCAGCGCTCGACCGCATGCGCGCTACTTGTAAATGTTGTTATATCTTTTTTAATTATTTATCAATCGATTTGAAACTTTCCACAAATCTTCTTTATACAAAAACCAAAAACTTTCTCGCTACAAGTTTCTTGTACTTGAAAGTTCCCTCGATACTTTTTTCTCGAGTACATTATAAACGCACAGTTTGTAATTTGTATTAATTAATAAACAATTGCGACTAACAATTTGAGAATTAACATTTTTTATAATTATCATAAGTTTCGCTATGATATTTAGAAAATATATTTCAAATTTTAGCAAAATCGGTTAATATTTACTCGAATTACAACGATTTAAGTTTAAAAAAGTATTGAAATTTAATGTAAAAAATTTTCTTGTTTTTAATTTTTTTCTTGAAAAATAAAAATTTTATAAAAAAACTGTTAATATAAAAAAGATGCGGCATGATGAGTTTTACAACGTCAAATTTTTTGAAATTTATTTGAAGAAAATGAAATTTTTACTACCAAGTGACTTCAGTTTTGCGTGCTCCGAGCGTAAATGCCCTTATTGCATCCGGGCCTTCAATTAATATTATTTTCCGTTATTTCTAAGGTATCAGTACTGAGTTAAAGCCCGAAAAAAAAAATTCAAATGAAGCTATAATCTTTTTTTTAATGATATAAATTGATAATACTCCTATTCACTCTTAATATACACGGTGGGCCATTTTAATCTTCGCACTCAATTTTCTCTGAACCTACTGTAGCTATAAAAAAAAGGTCAAGAGCAAAATTGACCGTGACAGAAGGGGCCATTCAACTGCGATCTTAGTTTTGACCTTGAGGTCCAATTTCAAGGTCATTTGAAGGTCAAGACCATTTTTTAAAAATAGAAATACCTATTTTTGACCGCGGATTTCAAAAGAGCGAGAAATTCTAAGATAAATTTGTCCTAGGTCAAAATTGATTTGGTGACCTTTTCAAGGACAAAAATCGAGGTCAAATGTCTAAAAACCGATTAAATGCCCTTTTTCTGCATTATCTTGGTTTGCTGATAAATGCAAATGATCTGAGTAGTGTCAAATGGTCATCTTAGATCCAAGGTAAAAGGATCTTGACCATCTTGACCTTAAGGTCAAATTTCAAGGTCATTTTAAGATCAATAATGTTTTTTCGGTAATAGAAATTCCTATTTTAGACTACGAATTTAAAAATATTAGTTAATTTTACGCTAAGATTATTCTAGGGGAAAGTTGATTTTATGACCTTGGAATGGTCCAAAATCAAGGTCAAATATTGAAAAACTTATTGAATGCTCTTTATCTGAATTACACTGGTTTCCTAAGGAAATGGAGGTAACTTTAAACATTTGCTTCGTGGCTAAAACAGTGAGAGGCAAGGGGACTCACGATAATCTAGCACCCCGACGTGAGAGGCAAGGGGACTCACGATAATCCAGCACCCCAAAGGGAACACAATCCTATTACGTCCACGTCGTTGTTCCTGGGTAACGCTAAAGATGGGATAAGCCTATTATGTTATTTAATCTTGAATTGACCTTCTTCAGATCCATTCACGACATAACAAACTTAAAATATCACTTTAAGTGTCACTTTTTCTAATTGCAGTGTCAAAAATAGGCCGAGGCCCCCTTCGCTATGCAAAAATTTTTTCTGAACTTTTCTTTCATACCGATACACCAAAAGTCTTAGGAAACCAGTGTAATTCAGATAAAGAGCATTCGATAAGTTTTTCAATATTTGACCTTGATTTTGAACCATTCCAAGGTCATAAAATCAACTTTCCCCTAGAATAATCTTAGCGTAAAATTAACTAATATTTTTAAATTCGTAGTTTAAAATAGGAATTTCTATTACCGAAAAAACATTATTGATCTTAAAATGACCTTGAAATTTGACCTTAAGGTCAAGATGGTCAAGATCCTTTTACCTTGGAACTAAGATGACCATTTAACACTACTTCGATCATTTGCATTTATCAGCAAACCAAGATAATGCAGAAAAAGGGCATTTAATCGGTTTTTAGACATTTGACCTCAATTTTTGTCCTTGAAAAGGTCACCAAATCAATTTTGACCTAGGACAAATTTATCTTAGAATTTCTCGCTCTTTTGAAATCCGCGGTCAAAAATAGGTATTTCTATTTTTTAAAAATGGTCTTGACCTTGAAATTGGACCTCAAGGTCAAAACCAAGGGCGCAGTTAAATGGCCCCTTCTGTCACGGTCAATTTTGCTCTTGAACTTTTTTTTGTAGCTACAGTTGGTTCGGAGAAAATTGAGTGCGAAGATTAAAATGGCCCACCGTGTATATTAAATATAAGACTTTGATCAATAAATAATTTTAAACACCTCATCTGATGTTCTAAATTCGTTCCAGTTGTCGAAAACTTGATTTTTGAAAATTTTGGTACTTGACGTAGACTTTTTCAGCCAATTCTTAACTAATTAACTCCAAAATTTCCAGAGATTTTGAGTATCTATATCTTCACAAAACGACGGTTCTGAAATTTCCATAAGATAAATTGAAGTTGATGTTTAATTAAATTACTTATATAAAATTAACAAAAATATGTATTTTTATCAACTTTTTAAACTAAACTTTTAAATTATCTTTATTTTTAAAAACTAAAACTGTGATTTACAAAGATACATAAAATGAAGATCTCTGGAAATTTTGAGGTTAATTGGTTGAAAATTGGTTGAGAAAGTTTGTGGCAAGTACCGAAATTTAGAAAATGAAGTTTTCGACTATTCAAAAGAAATTAAAATATCGGTTGAGATTTTCAAAAATTATTCATGGATCAAAGTTTTATATTCAATAGATATTCAAGTTAATAATAATATATATATATATATATAATAATTATATGTATTTTAATTATATATAAATATACATTCTATTTTTTTATGTTCCTGGTTCTATTCAATTACTTTATATTATTTAATTTTACTGATTCTTAGTATAAAGTAAATCCATGTTCGAAATTTATTTGTTGTTATTGTTTTTGCTACTTTTATTTAAAATATTAAACTACACATATTTGCTCTCTATTGAAAATCGGTGAAGTTAATTATATGCATGTAATCGAACAGAACTACATGACATTCCATATACGACATATTTAAACTTACAAGGAGAGTGCATTGCATTTGGGTCTTGGATTTTCTTCTAGCTTTAGGATTTTTTTCTTACATAAAATCATGAAAAAAGCCGCGCCTATTCGGTCCAACGCTCGATTTTTTCCGAGTTATGAGCAGTTTTGTCTGTTTTGTTGAAAAAATTGCATCTGCTTTATAATTTTACAGTTTTCGAACTATTTATTCTAGAAGGTTTTCACTGATTGCATATTAAAGTTGAGATTAAAACCTTTGATTAAAAAAAAACGTGTCCAAAAAGCTCAAGTTGTTTAAATCTTATGAAGGGATGAAAATTGACATGAATTTCTTACTAAAATTTTGCATTTATTTTCTATGCATTTTTTGAGCTTAATATTTGCGCTATTTTTATTCGCCCATAACTTTTTAACAACTTGAGCTTTTTGGACACGTTTTTTTTTCAATCGAAAGGTTTCAATCTCAACTTTAATATGCAATCAGTAAAACCCTTCTAGAATAAGTAGTTCGAAAACTGTAAAATTATAAAACAGATGCAATTTTTCAACAAAACAGACAAAACTGCTCATAACTCAGAAAAAATCGAGCGTTGGACCAAATGGACACAGCTTTTTTTATGATTTTATGTACGAAAAAGATCCCGAAGCTAGAAGAAAATCCAAGACTCAAATGTAATGCACTCTCCTTGTTAGCCTTATATTGTATGTGTGATAAACTTAAGCTTTTCTTTAATATTTGTTTACATATACAAAGACGTATATTTAAATTTAATATTCTAAAGTTAATTTACTTTTCAGTGAATTTTGAATATTGTTGTAATTAAAATATTCACCACCTTTTTCTATGAATCTCCGGTTCTTCGGATTCGTGCATTTTTTAGGTATGTGCTTCGAGTATATGTATGTGGAGGCAGCATGTTATATGGTGAATTCGTGACTATTTTAACGATGATGCTAGAGAGAAAGGAAATGAACACGCGAATACTTTCTCTCTGGTGCAGCGCTTACGGGAGCGTTACGCGAGAGAGATAGGATTTAAGTTAATATTATCTTTCTCTCTACCTAAAGTTGCCACCACTTTTTAACACGGCATGCTTCCTCCATAGTATATAAGCTCTAAGGGTATGTGTAATTATTCTTGTAGTAAGATTTTCTTTTTCTATTGGATCCTACACTGAGAAAAAAATTTAGTTGAGTCAATGAAATAAATTTAGTTATTAAATATTTTGTTGATAAAAATTAATTTTGATTGAAGTAATATGCAAAGTTATTAAATCACTGAAATATTTAGTTGGGATAAAAAAAATGATACCTAAGTTAAAAAAAAATAAACATTTTTTTAAAATAAAAAAAATTTATTGTTTTGGTTAAATTATTTGATTGATTTAATCAAATCAATTTCATTAAGGCAGCTGATAAAATTTTATAAAATATTTATTTGTAACAATAGAATATGTTTGTAAATTATCTATATATTTTGTTACAGTAATTAAATATTTATTTTAGTAAATCGTTTGTTAAATTTACAAAATCTTTCATAACAATAAAAAAATATTGGTCAATCATCAATATAATATTTGCTTGAATTAACGGTCATCCGATTAAGTTAAAGAAGCTTATATTGTAAATAAACGCTTCACTAAGTTAATAACATTGTCATTTAATTAATAATATATGTGATTGTATAAAAAAAATATTTTGTTGTGTATAACACATAAAATTTAATCAGCATTTCAATAAAAATTACAATTAATTTAAAGAAATAGGTTCTTTAAAATCAACCTATCCGATTTCAATGAATTCACAAAAAGAAAACCAATAAATTATTTTTTTAAAGTCAAGAAAGGTGCAACGTAAAATCAGATATTAAATTTTTTTTAAAGAAATATTTATTAAATCGAATATATTTATTTTATTATTTCTATCAAGTTGTTATTGAAAAAAGAATATAATTCACTGATTTAATTAAATATTATATTAACACTTCCATTAAATTACTTTAATGTTCAATAATGCATTAGATTATCTTAATGAAATATTTATTAAACCAAATATATTTATTTTATTATTTCTATCAAATTGTTATTGAATCAAGAATATATGTCACTGATTTAATTAAATATTGTATTAACACTTCTATTGAATTACTTTAATGTTTAATAATATATTTGATTATCTTAATGAAATATTTATTAAACCAAATATATTTATTCTATTATTTCTATCAAGTTGTTATTGAAACAAGAATATATTTCATTGATTCAATTAAATATTATATTAACACTTCCATAAAATTACTTTAATGTTCAATAATATATTTGATTATCTCAATGAAATATTTATTAAACCAAATATATTTATATTATTAATTCTATTAAGTTTTGATTGACATAAGAATATATTTCACTAATTCAATTAAATATTATAATACTTCTACTACATTACTTTGATGTTTAATAATATATTTAATTATCTTAAAAAAATGTTTACTAATTCTAACGTATTTTTATCAAATTTTGATTAAAAGAAGAATATATTACATTGATTTAATTAATTATTATATCACCTCTATTAAATTACTTTACTGTTCAATAATATATTTAATTATATTAATGAAATATTTAATAATGTCAAAATTATTGTTTTATTCTTTCAATAAATTTTGAATAGTAACAAAAAGATATTTCATTGTTTTAAATAAATATTGTATGACTTATATTAAATTATTTCACTGGCCAATGAAATACTTAATCATTTTAATTCAATATTTAGTTGCTCTGATGAATGCGTTTTTTCTCTTTATGAAATATATGATTGATTCTATGAAATATCTCATTGTCTTTTATTCAAATAATTTCATTGCTATATTATAATTAATTGGATGCATTCAATTAATTAAATTTTCAATTGATTCAAATATTTGATTTATTTTGTTCTATAAAATTATTTTATTACTTTTATTATTTAATTATATTGCGTCTATGAAATCAGTGATTAATTGAATTAATTATTATTTTTAACAATTAAATATTTTATTATTTATGTCCCAATTAAATATTTTGTTGTATTAATTAATTTCTTCATCAGATCGATTAAATTATTATTTGATTATCTTAATGAAATATTTATTGAAACAAGCAGTTATTATTTAATAACGTATTTACTAAATCAAATGAAATATAATGTTAAAATTAATATTTAATATTGTTAAAAAATATTTTTTTGTATAAGTTATCATCCTTTATACTCAAACAAACTCATGTTTTAAATACGTGTCTTGCTAAGTGAATAACTTAGCAAAATATGTACTAAAGTTAATAAAAATTACAGAGAAATCTGATTAAATACTTGTTAAAATCAAGTAAATCCATTATTTGATTCAACTACATAACTTATTTCATTCAAATAAGACATATTTGAACTAAAAGAAACATTTATTGTTTTAACAAAATCATTTAGTTCGATGGTTTGATGATACTACCGCTTGGTGGCGTCGTTAATTTTCGATCTCGCAAGCGGTAAGAGGGCTTCTAAGTTGATATATAAGGAAGTTAAAAATCCAAGTTATATAATACGTAAATAATTGTAATGCGAGCGAAATTTATGCTAGATTTACTGCGTGTACGATCACTGTATAAAGCATACTAATGTTAGTATGTTAATAATTGCTATTCTTTACCATATAAATAAATGGAATCATATTCACCTGTCCTTTAATGAGTCATCAATTCATTGATTTTAATAAATAAATATAAATCACTGAAAGCAAATACTGTTGATTAAAGACAGTATTTGTTCGATTAAAATATCTATAAATCGAATTAATTAAATATTTCTTTACTTTGAAGAAATATTTTATTTGTGAAACCGAATAATTAATCAATTTTTTGTTAAGACAATGAATTAATTTTATTAAATCTTAAAATTTTATTAAATTTAAAATATTCAATAAATTAAACTTTCATTTGAAAATATAAAATATTGAACTAATTTAATTTCAATATAACATTAATATGATGAAATAATTAATTAGAAAAACAAATGGACATTTTAATTGATAATTTTTTTTATTAAAACAATGAATTAATTTTATTGAATCAATCTTCGCGACATTTAATAAGTCAAATATTTATTTGAAAATACAAAATATTATTTGATTTAATTCCAATATGTATATTAATGTAATGAAATAATCAATTAGAAAAATAAATGGGCATTTTAATTGATAAAATTTTTTATAAAAACAATGAATTAATTTTATTGCATCAATCTTCGCGATATTCAGTAAGTCAAATATTTATTTGAAAATACAAAATATTATTTGATTCAGTTACTACATGCATATTGATGTAATAAAATAAGCAATTAGAAAAACAAATATGCATTTGAATTAATAAAAAATTTTTTTAAAACAATAAATTAATATTATTCAACCAATATTTGTGATGTTTAGTAGAATCAAATATTTATTTTAAAAAAATGAAATATTTATTTGACTCAATTAAAATATTTGTATTAATGTAACAAAATATTTTATGTGCCGCCCGCACCTAAGGGATTTCATTGATTCAATTAAGCCTTACTTAATCCAACTAAATTTTTTTCTCAGTGTATATAATTAGTATTCTTGGGTCTTATATGGGCTTTAGTAATTAATTTTAAACTCAACAGCTAACTATTTTAAGAGGCGGCCGTATCATTCTGTCCTTGTCTAATCTAAATTTTCGTTATTATAAATAAATAAAATATTTTCATAGAAAAGTAAGACAACCGCCCAATAGAGCAAAAGACAAGCAAACGATTCTTTTCTATGAAAAAATATGAAATTTTTATTATTTTTCGAGTGAAGTCTGAAACGGAAAAACAATCAAACTTGATTGAGTTGATTTGACTGTTTTTTCGTTTCAGACTTCACTCGAAAAATTATAAAAATTTCATATTTTTTCATAGAAAAGAATCGTTTGCTTGTCTTTTGCTCTATTGGGCGGTTGTCTTACTTTTCTATGAAAATATTTTATTTATTCATAAGAACAAAAATTTAGATTAGACAAGGACAGAATGATACGGCCTCCTCTTAAAACGAAGTATAGCAGATAAACATGTATCGTTCTATTCCTTAAATATCACGAATTAGAAAATTAATTATTAGTAATTTGAAAGTGTTATATAACATATTAATAATTCTATATTTATCAATTTTTAATTTTAGTAACAGAAAAAGCCACACCAAAAGAGAATAACAATCACATTTTCTGAAAAATATTGCCCTTGAATCCAGTAGGTGAAATGTCAGTTTTACTACCGAAAAAAAACACTAAGCATCGAAAATTTATGCTCTTGCTTTATTATATAATAGTACCAACATTAGTCTCTAAAATTTAAGCTATGTACTAATTGAAATTATATTGTCACTTTTATTTTAAATACCTTAGTACATAAATTAGATATACTAGATTTAGTAATTATTTTGACAGTACTTTCCTTTCTCCGAGCAGTTTTTAGTTCTAGGAAACGTCAAATACTGTTTTTGATTATTTCATGGTTCGTGATTGAAACACGTGATTAAAATGAACGAATTTCTATCATATGTTTTCACTGATTTAAATGCAATCTAGTGAAATAATTGTAACTTTAATTAATCTTTTTTTATAAAAATATAAAAATTTAATTTAGTACGAAACTTTAATATCAAAATTCATAAGTTGAGGCAATTCTTTTTCATTACAAAATTTGCTAATTTATACATAATAATATAATATATGAAAATTCAACTGAGCGACGTTAGGTGCGAGGTAAATTAAACTAGAATAAATTATCTTCAAAAATAATTTCCGTTTGGAACATTATTAATATATTAAATTGCTAAATAATTTCACTAACAGTTATGCCTACATCGACGTTGACAGTTTCTCTGTGTTACATGGTAAACACAGCAAGTTTCACCAGTAATATAGGCTGTATACTCGTTGACAGAGCGACTCCAGTAGTGACAGCCAGAGTGCATAACGAAGGCTGATTTTTTTTTCAGTGTAGCAGTATGCACAGTGAAACTCTGGATAATGTTATTTTAGGACAGTCACCTAATAGAATGACCATAAAGTTCGTTCAAAACAAGGCGTTTAACGAAGACCGGATCTTTAATCCATTCAATTCGATCATTTTAACATTAACTTTCTATGTTCGTTTGTTGATGGTGCACAAATACCTTCGAAATCATTACAACCTGATTTGAAAGTAAAAAAGTTATACGTTGGTGCATATCATACTTTATTCAGCGGTACAGGTGTCTATTTTCTCAACGAGGGAAATAAAATTACTCGTAAGTCGTATCCAAACGGTTTCTGTCTGTTTGCATTTGATATAACACTCGATTTATCGGCAAATGAATGTACTCATTGGAATTTAATAAAACATGGAAGTGTTAGACTCGATGCCTGATTTAGCGAACCCTTGACAAACACCATTAATTGTATAATATATGCAGAATATGATAACATTTAAGAGATTGATGCATTGCGATAGGCAGCTGTAGATTTTAACGGGTGAAGCTATCAATAGATAGCGCTTACAATTTTTTATCAGATGAAAAGACATCGCCGCTGCTTTTTAGTACAGCTTTAATTGTTGCATTGATTATACAAAAAGTTAAATCATAGATGTAGTAGGATGTAGTAGTCTACCAGACGTTGCGCGATCTTACTCGGAAAGTTAGAAAAATTTACGTGAGAGGTAAACAAAAATGGTCAATTCCATATGGTATTACAGTGCAAGAAATTATAAATTTAGAATCAAATAAAGATGGACCGTCATTTAATCAGCTACCATGATTAAATAAGTATTGTCTCAATCACGCTGTAAAGACACCTTATCTAAAATATATATGTGCTTTGAACAATGCGTACCGTTTAAAAATTTGGTTATCTTTACGAGATTTGGAGCATGATTCTGATTTTGTTTCAACCGCTGACTCTTCTTTGCGATGAACAGCCTAGAGATAATAGAAATTTTGAAAGGTGTACCATGTCACGCTGTAGGAGTGTACCCAGCAGATCGATTTCAATGGTTTGGATAAAACGGACTTGTAGTGAACACCAAAACCTGAAACGCATTGGGTGTGGATATATGTGAACCGTAGTGATACAGCTTGGTATTTTAATAATTATGGAATGCCGCCTTTGATACCAGATTATATTAACCGCCTACGTCGTAATTGCAATAGATTCTGTTAGAATACGGTATAATCACAGAGTGATGCATCTAACGTGTATGGACAATTTGTATCATGTTATTGGATTACATGACATCTGGATTGGATTTGGAGATTTAATTTCTTAACAATGTTTCCACTGATTTAGTAAGAAACAATGCTGTAGCCAGGAATTATGTGCCGTTTAAACATGCTAACAACAGCTTTTCTGAAAATAGATGTTGTATCATAAGATGTTTTCAAAAGTACTGTGGTAAGCTGCCATTATTACAAACTGATACTTTCTTGTCGCAGAGTCACGTTCGCTACCAAGAAATAGTATGAGCGGGGTTCAAGGAAGTTAATAATAATTTTGCTTATTCCTTAGAAAACAATATTACAGAAGCCACGTGTTGATGAAATATGTTGGCGATAACTTTTCTGAGAATTATTGTTGCTTTCTTATTTATGATATCACGTTCTCAAAAAAGAAGTAGTGAAAGTATATTTTCTTACTAGGAGAGTGTCTGAGTTGCAGGTCACAGATCTTGATGAAACTTCGGGATGAGTATTAAGGTACCAAAATATGAGTAAAGCCACAGCAGTACGGTCTAACGCTTCGAAAAACTGGAGTTATGGACGATTATAGTCTTATTTTCAGAAAAATATGAAAAAAGAACTCCTAATTGAAGTGTAAATAATTCTGTCTAGAAATGTCTTTGATAAATATACAATAACTAAAATGAAAGCAGAGAAAGCAAGCTTTAATTTGCCAGTTTCCGAATTAAAAAATAATAATTAGAACTAAAGTTATGCTTATTTAAAGTTGAGCAGTAAAAGAGTACCAAAAATAGTCTAAATTTTGAAGAATGGTGATTTTTAATACTTTTTTTATGCTTAACTTTAAACAAGCATAACTTTAGTTCTAATTATTATTTTTTAATTCGGAAACTGGCAAATTAAAGCTTGATTTCATTTTAGTTATTGTGTATTTATCAAAGACATTTCTAGACAGAATTATTTACACTTCAATTAGAAGTTCTTTTTTCATATTTTTCCGAAAATAAGACTATAATCGTCCATAACTTCAGTTTTTCGAAGCGTTAGTCCGTACCGCTGTGGCTTTACTCATATTTTGGTACCTAAATACTTATCCTAAAGTTTCATCAAGATCTGTGACCCGCAACTCAGACACTCTCCTGGTTAGTCAACAACTTACTCCCGCTGTATCTTGCGTCAGACCTTTATGTAACGAGATTATATTCATCAAGATGACAGTCACTCAGTCGACATTTGTATCGTATGAAGCTAAAGGAGAAAGAAATAGCGCATCAGAAAAAAAACTTTACACAAACCATCTTTAATTTTATCTACGGTTTAAACAAGTAATTTAAGAAAAAAATTTAAGTTGGTCTTGAATATAATAAACTACAAGGAATAGCTTTTACTACAAATACGTGGAACGAGTTTAAACTTACGTTTGGCGATACTGAAAAATATTTTAATGGTAATGCTGATGATTTCATGGAGCAGAAAGTGTACGGATCTAACTGGATTCTAGTTTCTGAAGCCATACTGATAGAGCCATTGAAATCGAAGAGAATTTGACCCCTGTTTCTGATATAGTCAAAAGATATATGCAGAGCATTGTTATAAAGAAGGTGACTTTCGAGTATTAACAAGGCGTTGCATCTTGTGTAGATGATAGGATTCAACATTTAACTACGCTTATTGAATAGTGCTAGTATGTGTACGGAAGAGATTGTTGATCTCGTAAAAAAATTGTGTGGTGCTCGATATGGATCTTGATTAGATGAATATTCTGCGGGTTATGTTAAAGAAGCTGTACTTGAGTGTGATGATATAATTGTATCATCAATTACAAGTTTGAAAAATGGAATAAGAGAATCTGAAAATTGTATTTTTAAAACCAAAATCATCCATGTATTTCATGAAATTTTAGCACTTTGTGTTGACTCAATTGTAGCTGCGTTAAATGATCTCGTAGTTGTAAAATAATTATGAACGTATTCTCTATATTTATGAAATAATATTATACGCAATGCTTATGAAACAATTTTTTTCGCTATACATATACTGTATTATTATCCACTATATATTCTATAAAACGATAAACAAAAAATATAAAATATACTTACCATCTTCTTCTTCCTTTACCAAAATCACACCTCATCCTAATAAAGTCGTTTTTTTAAGTTAAAAAATAATTTTATTGATCTAATAAATTTATGCTAAAATTTGCTTGACTACTTTAAATAGTTTGATATATTTCAATAACAAATTTTAAAAATTATTTCTGTATATACATTTTTTTATAAATATTATTGAAAAGCTATTTATCCTTAGATTCAATTATATGTATATACATAATCACGTGACATTACAGTGACTCACTCGGCCCCTGACACTATTCGAAGGTCATCCACTTCAGGGGACGGCGGTTGGAAGGGGGTTTGTTGTGACGGGCCATAGTGGTACCTATATTACTTATAGATGTTAAACTGTCATTACTCCTTATTGATGACTACGGCCACCAAGATCTAAAATTTATTTCAAAATTACTGTAGAATGGAAGAAAATAAGCCCTCCAAAAACAATTTCTAAATTCATGAACAATGAGTAATTTTAATTACCATGTAATACATATGAGAACAAATTAGAAAACTCCTAAATTCAGGTCCGTGAAAAATCATGTTGACTCTCCTCCTCATTTACAACAAAAAGTGTTTTCATGAATTTCTCTCTAAAACATCAGAATTTTCAGAAAAAAAGTGATAAAGCTGGAACTTTTCCAAAAATCTTGAAAAATTTTTAAATTTCAAGGATCTATAGCTTTTGATTCTTTCAATCTAGATCTTTGATCATTTTTTCACATATTTCGGGTAACAAAAAGAATATATTCTTAGAGTATCAGAGATTTGGTGTGGATTGTCTCTTATATATATTGTGACCTCACTTATATTATATTCATAATATAAAGAATTGAAAGAGAATTTGAGAGAGAATAAGTAAGAAAAAAGAATAAAATAAAAGATAAGTAGCAATAATCTTATTCTCTCTTGAATTCGAATCATCGCGTTAAAAGTCTATCTCTATCTTGTGCGTCGGCGCGACGTAGCAATTAGAAAGTATATCAGCGCGCGAGATGGATATTAATAAGAATGTATGTACGCGCTTGGATGTGCGCCGATACACGCCTATAAAGTGACGTACGCAGGCACACATCCAAGCGCACCTGTAATAGTATAATGTAAGATATGTAAATGTATCCTTTCTACTGAGTAGTAGGAGAGGATTGCGGCCGCGGCGGCTTGATCGACGCTTAAGCAGATCGAAGCCGAATCTTTGTACGGCACTCTTTGGCCAGCCTTCTCTAAATAAAGTCAATTTTCAATTTAATAAGTGTTATTAGTGTTAATTTTTTCTGATTATTCAGCAGGTCCGCGAGGAGCTGGATAACCACCAGCTCCGTACCGGTAGCAGTTATAACAGAATAAATACTCTTATTAAAACCAAAGTTTTATTGTAATAAAATAATTTAATTATACATTCATTTCTATTTCTTTTGTGTATATGTTAAAGTGTTTCAATACTAATAATATTATTTATTTGAAATTTATTGTGAATGATGTATTGACTAGTCTGATAAATCTAAATTTTAATCAATTGAAATTAATGAATAGGCTCCTATAAGACTATAAGTCTTTGAGTCTTCTGGCCTATAAGAGGCCCTTAATATAATTAAACAAAAAAGCAAAGAGACCCCGGACTAGATGTAGCATGACGCTACACTAAAAACGGGTCTAGCTTAAAATAACCTTACTCCCTTATCCTTTTCCTTGTATATGAGCACTTTGTGCTATCATTTTCAGATTTAGGATTGTGAGAGGTTACAAAATATATATCCTTTATTTTAATAAAGCGGATATTTATTAATGATTATGTTAGATTAATATATTATAGATTACTTTATCTTGTAGTACCTAATTGATATTAAGGGGATGTAAAACGGACACTACACCCGTACACATGAATTTAGTCTATCTTTTCATTTATTGCAAAACTTGAGGAAAAAAATACTTTAGCTCGTAGTATTTACCATGAAGATTATTCAGTTAATTTTTTAAATAAATTCATTCATTAGTTATTGAGAATTTTGAATTCCAATAATAATTACTAAAATTTCTCGATTTTTTACCAGAATCCAAATATCTTAAAAACTAATGAATAAATTTATTTGAAAATTTAACTAAATAATCATCATGGTACATACTACAAGCTAATGCATTTATTTTCTGAAAATTCAACAATAAAATCGAAAGACAGTTAATATTTATGAGTACAGGTGTAGTGTCCGCTTTACATCTCCTTAAGTATTTTATTCGATAAAATATATATTTATTTGAAAATTTTTATTATTCATTAATATCATAATAATTAATATTAATTGTTAGATTTCTGTAACAAAAGATGTATATCTACGTGATTCATTATTTAGTTCTGCACATAATTATGAGTACTTAATACTGTCTTTTGAATATTCAAAAATTTATATTCAAATAAAAGAAAAAATTTATAAATAGAGACACCGAAAACGATTTCAAATTTGTATTTGAATATTTTTGAATATTATGAAAAAAAAAGTAATTAATAATAAATTATGATTTAGACGAAAGACGGTTGCATATTTTGATTTAAATCAAAATATAGTTTGATAAAATTTTATTAATTAGGGATAAAAATATCGTTGAAGCTATTTTAAAAATAATGTTTTAATATTTTTACTTACACTGAAAAAATCTATTACATAAAAATTACTACATAGTATAGTGAAACTGAATTTATTACCGAAATTATAAAAGATATTACTCCTCATTATATTATAATAAGAGCATATAAATTCAATCAATTTCAATAAGTATTCAGTATAGTATTGTAATTATTTTAACCAATAATATATTTACTAATAGATGTAACAAAATTTTATTTTTACTTTTACTTTCTATACATAGATAATATTCTCTACTAACTAGGAGAGTATCACAACTCCTGATCACGGATTTCGCTCAGACTTTGGGATAAGTTTCCAAATGTCAAAATATGAAAGAAAACAGAATTTTAGACACCAACGCTTAATATTTTCCTAGCTATAGGCAATCAAAGAAAATCACTAATCAACTATACTAGCAAATTGAACTTTTCCATTATAACTAATTCGCTTAGCGCTCTTCAAGCATTAAACTCACAAGGAGAGTGTCAGGGTATTAAGACGCAGATTTTGCTCAAATTTTAGGAAATGATTTTGAATCCAAAAGCATGGAAAAAGCCAAGTCACTAGACTCTAACGCTCAATATCTCCCTAGTTACAGGCAATTGAAGAAAATCACTATAGAAATTACTAGATATTTAAACGCACATAGCTACTTGGCATTGATAGCTCGAAGCTTAAAACTTTTTTTTAATCTAAGCTGAGCTCAAATCCTTTCGAAATAGTAGTTATAGCACGTAAAAATATTATTTTTCCCAAATTTATAGCATAATAAACATTGGACCCAATTTCGGTTTTTTTTATTAATTAACATTTTAAAAAGAAAACTCAGGTTCAAGGTTTATTACGCTCTAACTTTGAGAAAAAATAATATTTTAAGATGCTGTAGGTGCTATTTCGAAAGGATTTGAGCTCAGCTTTCATTTAACAAAGTTTTAAACTTCTAGACTGAGAGAAAATTCATGCTAATAGAGCATGCAAACTGCCATCTACGCGAGCATATAAAATATTGATACAAATATGACAGGTGTGAGAAGCTCTATCAGTATTAGATTATCTTATACTAAAAAAGATGGTATGGAGAGTAACTAAAGCATGAACGGCATTCACTAATGACTCGCGTGGTATACTTCGATTACTCCCCACTCTTATATCCTTTGTTTGCTTGAGTCGCCTCCGCTTTTGAGTGGCGACGCGAGCAAACACAGCTGGTCTATATCCAAAATCATGTCGCAAATTTCGTTAACGTATTTTCGTTGCGTGAATTTTCTTTTTCTTTTCTTTTCTTTTTTTATGAGGAAAGAGACATTATAAATATAATCTGTTAAACTTTGTAACTATCAATAATTAATTTTTAACTTAAAATATAATTATTTTAAACAGCTGGGGGGCAGATGAGCATGTACGATTTTACGCCAGAGATGTTTCAAAGTAGATAGATATTTAGATAGATATTTAAATTTATTAACTGTACATTATGTTGTACAACAAAAATAATACAAATTCGTAAGTATATATATATATATAATGAGATACTAAGTAAAAATATAATTAAAATAATGATACAGTAATTAAAATAATTAAAGCCTAGCTCGGAGCAGAGGCTCATTCTCAAGGGAAAGGTAGTGCGAATATGTTGATGCCTTGAATAATGCCAACGATGAAGAATCTCTTAAAGATGATGGTAGACCGTTCCATAGTTGCGATGACACAACCAGGAACGATCTTTGGTGATACTCGGTAGATGAAAAAGGAATGGTTAACGGTCTCACATCACCCCTCAGTGTCCTCACAGGCCGGCTTCACAAATATCTAGAATAAAGATATGAAGGTGAGCATGACAAAAACATTTTGTATAAGAAGGTAGTAGCGAAGTAGTTTCTTCTACCCAAAGTGGATAACCAGCCTAGAGAGGACCTATAAACAGAGATGTGCTCGCGCCTACTTACACCATAGATGTAACGAATACCAGAGTTTACAACCCTTTGAAGCCTCAGATCGAGTTCAGCAGAAAGGTCAATATAGACCAAACAACAGTAATCAAGTAAAGGAAACAGCAAAGAACGGATAAGATGCTTACGTAGTGCAATGGTGGTACTTTTTCGAAAGAAATTTAATCTATAGAGCAATGAGTGACTCCTGTTACACACATGCGCAATTTGGTCCTTCCAGTTCAACTTACTATCAAGCCATACACCAAGACTACGAACAGAAGATTCAAACTTAATAAGATCACCGTTTATTGGAACACCAGTGATGTGTAATGAGGGCAGCATATTGACATAGAAATAAGATCCAATAATAATAGCCTTTGTTTTGCTCACATTTAATTTCAGATGATTTTTTGTCGCCCAGTTAACAATACTGACAGCTTGATCACTCATGAGAGCAGTAACAGAAGCCAACTTAGCAATTGGGAAGTGAATGTACACCTGAAGATCATCAGCATAGATAAGATGCTGCACATCGGCATGGAAGTCAGCAGCCACATCATTGATGTATATAGAAAACAACAGTGGACCAAGGACAGAGCCCTGGGGAACACCAGTATTTAATGTTACATAGTCAGATGCATTACCATCTGCATCAATAACAGCCTGCTGTCTCTCAGAGAGATAAGACGCAAACCAACGCACAACTGAATGCGAGATGTCAAGAGAAGACATTTTTCTGAGCAGAGAGACATAGCATACCGTATCAAATGCCTTGCTGAAATCAAATAGCAACAGCAACGTCACATAGCGTCTGTCCATATTGCGTCTAATGTCCTCAGTTAGTTTCAGTAGTGCGGTCTGAGTACTATGTCCAGTTCGAAATCCAGTCTGATAAGGGTCCAGTAGCTGTCGTATAGTCAGGTAATTGTAGAGTTGATCATGGACTAGACGTTCAAGAACCTTGGACATAAAAGATAATAAAGAAATTGGCCTAATGTCACCAAAAGCTTGAGGAGAGGAGATTTTGTTTATTGTAGTGACCAGTGAGATCTTCCAGCATGAAGGAAATAAGGATTCACGCAATGAGTCGTTATAAATACGACATAACAAAGGCCCAATGACCGGAAATGCCGCACGGACAAAAGATTGAGGAACAGCATCAAACCCTCTGGCCTGTGAAGTTGAATGACAAACAGCCATCCATACCTCCTCCAAAGTAACTGGATTAAACTTAAACATGGGTTTAAGTGGTTCATCTAGAGCAAGTGTATTCATGTAATCAGAAATGGAGGGGACCAGAGGATCAAACGCAACACCACCAAAATACCGATTCAAATCATTAATTGAAAAAGAATGTCGAGAGTCACTACTGCTGGAACATACGCCCAGGTTCTTGAGTTCCTTCCAGATCTGTCTTGCGTCAGTAATCTTAGATAGTCTGTCGTGGTAATACAGTAATTTAGCTGATTCGATGCATGAATGGGCCCGATCTCGAGCATCTCTATAACATATAAGATCAGCACGCAGCCTAGTACGTTTGAAGCGTCTGTAATGCCTATCTCTCTCAGAGATTAAGCGGTGATGCTCAGAGGTAAACCACGGACGATGACTCTTGCTCTGTCGAACACGCCTAACAGGCACAAACCGTGAGATAGCTTCATTAAGATAAGTGTAAAGACATTCAAGGCGAGCCAAAAGAGAAGAGTCACCGTTACACACAGCACAATTCAGCGATCGAAAATAATCAAGAATAGCAGCCTCATCAACCGCTTTATAATCATGATAAGTAAAATTATTAAGTGTAGGCCTAGATAGAGACGACTTCACAGTCGCAGCAATAAAATCATGTCCGTCAATAAATGGTACATCAGTCTTCCAATAATCAAGCAGTAAGTCATTGGCATCGACAAGGCACAAGTCGAGCCACGTATCAGAGGAATAAGTATGATGCGTAGGTCCATAAGGCACTGAAAAAAGTGCATTTTCCTTAATAAGGCTCTTCAGGAACACAGAATCATCAGATTCAGAACACAAATTAGTGTTGAAATCTCCTAAAACTACCTTAGTACTATAATTGTGCATATGAGTGGTCAAATCAGGAATAAAGTCCGTGTTGGCCAAAAATGGAGCGTGAGGTGGTCTATAAACAACACCAACGAAAATGGGTGAAGCCAAGTCAGATGAGTTGACCTCACAGAAGAGACACTCAGGTAAACCAGGCTTACCACTCCAGCTTCAAGAGGATGAACAGAGACGCACAGAAGTGAGAGAGCAGTGTACAAATAAAGCAACGCCACCTCCCCTGGTGTTACGATCCTGTCTATAAAGCACATACCCATCAAGAGCAATCAAAGAATCACAAACTATCTGGCCCAGTTTGGTCTCAGTAACAGCTATTACGTGGAAATAAGGGCGAGAAGCCAAAAAGAGTCTAATCATCTCAATGTGCGCTCTAATAGAGTTGGCATTGAAATGACAAACTCTGAGACCATCCTTAGTAGTGAAATGATCATGAATGACCGATGAAATAGTATTGTTAGAAGGAAGAAGTGTTAGAGTGAGAAGGAAGAGAGAATGAGCTTACCCCAGTGTCAGATGTTAAGTGGTTACATCGTCGTTGGCTGATATCAATGAGAGCTTTGCTAAAAAAGCATCCAAGTCGTCATCCGATGCAACACGAATGGCTGCATCCTCCTTCTTCCTTCTGACGAAGATCTTACCATCACGCACAAATGTAAGGAAGTTGTACCTCTTATCTTTGGCCTTCCTGAGCACTCTCAACTTCAGTTGGTGCAATGAGTGTGGCAGATATTCATTGATGTTGATCAAGGAAGGAGTAAGTGTTTCCACTGATAAAGTTCCCTGCAAAAGGTCACTCCTGATCTTTGAGGTATGAAGGCTACCCATCCTGATCTTTGCTCCAATGACAGATCGCGCCAACGAGGCACTCTTCATAGTGACGAGCAATGGCGTCGTAAGCAGCGGAGGACCACCTTAAGATGTTGTTGCAGAAGGAGCAGTACTATCATCAGTACTACGAGCTGTAGCAGGTCGCGACAAAGGTCGAACCGAAACAATGTCACTGAGAGCAAAACCAGAATTAAGAGAAGCCAATACAGCAAAGACACCGTTCTTCAGATCGTTAAATTCATTAGGAACCAGGCCTCCAAACACCAAGACTGATGCACGCTCAAGACGCTGCTGGCCAGCCGCCAAAAGTAGCGTTGATCTAGTGCGTAACGTTCGCGCTTTTCCTTTTGAGTACGCGTGTTCAACTCTCGGCTAGGGTCACTTTAAAAAAATTTTTTTTTATAGTTTTAATATATTTTATTCCTTTTTATATTTATTTTTTTTTAGATTTTGTATTTTTTTAATAATTTTAAAATTTAATTTTTCACAAGTACGCTTGTTTTTTTCAATGAAAATTTTTTTAAAATAAATTATTCTTTATAGGTAGTAATTACAAATATTGATAGATAAATAATAGTAATGTTTATTTTATAGCAGTATGGTTTAATTTATTCATAATTTAGTTTATTAAATTTACAATAAATTACAATAAATAAATAAAACTGAGGAATTATTATTTATGTTATAATATATATTATATATTGATATGTATTTATAAAGACAAAATTAAACTATAGTATTGTAAACATCACTATTATTTATTTATTAATATTTTAAATTATTTTGTATATGAAATAATTTATTTAAAAATATTAATTAAAAAAACGAGCATACTTTAAGTAACTTTTGAAAAAATAGATTTTAAAATTAATAAAAAAATAGAAAATTTAAAAAATATAAATAAAAAAAAGTAGAAAAAACTATTAAAATAATAAAAGAAAAGTTTAAAAAAAGTAGTTCTAACCAAGAGTTGAACTCGCGTACTCAAAAGGAAAAGCGCAAACGTTACGCACTAGACCAACGCTACTTCGAAATATTTCTGGCGTAAAATCGTACATGCTCATCTGTACCCCAGCTGTTTAAGATAATTAAATTTTAAGTTGGAAATTAATTTTTGATAATTACAAAGTTTAGCAGATTATATTTGTAATGTATCTCCCTTTATATAAAAGGAAAATAAGAAAAAAAATTCACGCTACGAAAATACGTTAACAAAATTTGCGACATGATTTTGGATATAGACCAGCCGTGTTTGCTCGCGTCGCTACCCAAAAGAGGAGACGACTTGAGCAATGGAAGAATGTCATAGTTAACAGTAAAGAAAGAATAGTGGACAAGCCACGTTTACTCCCTTCACGTCCCATGAGAGGATACAGCACCAGCTATCGAAGAATATTAGAGTGGGGAGCTACAAAAACATGTAATCAAACAGTTTTTGGATAGCATAAGCCTTGTAAGCGTATATGGCGCTGTTATGAAAGCATAGGATATTACTTACTAACTTTGGATACGTAAACTAACTGCTCTATTGGCATGAATTTTCTCTCAGTGTAGCTATTAATGCTAAGGAGCTATGTGCGCTTAAAAATCTAGTTACCTGTTTAGTGATTTAAGTATTGTAATTTAGTAAACTTATTCAAATTTCAATGTTAAAATATGTGATACTCTGCAATAACTGTTGTGTTTTAGCTAAGAATTAATACAAATATACTACGTGATAATATTTGTATTTTTTACGTGTTTTACTTTTTATTTAATACTCACATTTTTAACATTTATTATAATCTTTTCTAATAATACATATAGTTTATCGAACATTCTTCTTGAAGAGAAACTGATTTTTCAAACTCGATATAATTCTTAACCCAGTCATAAATTCAAATATTGTATTTAAAAAAAATATTTTTTTTAATTTTCAAATTATACAATATTTTCCAAAAGTTCACAAAAATGTTCTCCAAAAACTTCTGTTTTTTAAACAGTAATATATTCGGTACTACTAATAGTCCCGAAATAAAAAGACACATCGAAATTTGGAATATATAAATTACTAAATTTTTATACGTTGTAACATTTCCCATAGTCATTTTTTATATATTTGTTTACCATTTTGGATAATTTTTAAATTTTAGGAATTTTTCAACTTTGTTTAATTAATTGTACATAAAAAAAATGAAGTTATGTAAAAAATTCCAACAAAAATCGAAAGATGTTTTTTAAAAAAAGTCTGGCACAATGGTAAATTTGCAAATATATAATGGAAGCACGTGAAATTTTACTAATTTCCAAAAGTATAATATAAGTGAACGTGGTGCAATAATTCTTAAGGTGTATTTTTGGCACAAATAACATAGTAATATATATATACGTTAATTTTCTCTATGTAAATATCCATCCATTTTATAAATTGTGTGCCAAGAAAAACCGTATATTTTTCGCTTCCTTTTTTCATCCGTGACTTTACATATGTGTGGGTTAGAATGAGAGTGGCAAAAGTCACATATTTCTAATTTCAAGATTTTTTATGTTAAAGTTATAAATAAATAAACAAAATCAGGAAAATTTTTTTAAAAATTATAGTGCATTAGATTGATAGATCATAACGTTTTTTCTTATAATTCACCCAAACGTGAAAGCATTGTTTAGATTTTTTTTATTGTAATAAAAAACATTTCACTATTTGTGACTTATGCCATTTTCATTATAATTAGAAGTTTCAAAGTTGTAAGTTTTCATGGACTTATGACATTATCATTGCTGATAGTAAAAACGAAAGAATTCAATTGTTAATTTATAATCATATTTCTTATTTGAACTCAATAATTAACATCAATCGATTAATTATATTGAAATTAATGCTCTAACTATTATTCGATTAATTGAGTAACCAAATATTCGGTTATTCGGTCAACCAAAACCGGAGTATTGGTTAACCGATTAGGCTATTCTACTTCTACAGTTATTCAGATAATTGCCTATCCGTTTAATCGGTTAATCACAAAATCGTAAATGTTGCGGTTATGATTAACCGGTTGATTGAATAAAAAAGTTTACATGTAAAAATTTTTTTAAATACACTATCTAAATACGAAATTAGAAAATTTAAAATATTAGTAAATGCTGTTGATCGAATAGTATTACCGAATAACCGTATAAGTAAAACCGTAAACTAAAAATAGTTAACTGAATAACCCATATAAGTAAAACCACCTATTCGAATACTTGTATCGAGTAATAACCGGTTAAACGGTTTACCGAATAACCTAATAATAAAAGCACTAATAAAATAACACAATTTTAGTATAATACAGTAACAGCACGAAAATTTTATTCTATATCAGATTCATCAGATATGAAGGTATGATTATTTTCACTAGTAGTAAGATTTAAAAAAAAATTTATGTATAACGAGATGTCAGAGTGGTTGAAAACGATTTTTGCTATTTTTATCTTATTGATATCTATTTAAATTCATTATTTAAACAAATGCTATGATTTGTCCGCGCTAAAGCTAAGTTAATACAATAATTTTCGTTAAATTGAAAATTCAGTTGCATTTTTTCATGAACTTTGAGTGAAAATTAAATATCAAGCTCGATAAACCTAAGTTCAAAATACTGTACATTGAAAATTTGCTTATAACTTTTTATTTATAGTGTTTTTGTCAATGCCTTGACTTGTCCGCACTTGGGATTAGACCTACGAATTTTTTTATTGTAGCGAAAAAACTTGATTTGATGTACCGTTTATTCATAAACTTTGAATGAAAATATTGTTAAGAAGGAGGGAACTCCGACATGCTGTTAGTAAGTGTAACATATCTTTTTTACTATGATTTTCGGGGTTTCTTTGTTTTTTTTTTTTAAACATTAATTCGTTTTATTACTTTGTGATTCTGAACCACTGCTTGGAATATAATCAGAGCTATTATCCAATGATTTATTTGGATACTAATGCTATTTGAGAACATTTAAACTTACTGCTTTTTATCAAATACAACTGATCAGAAACTGTAACTGAATTGATTACTGCTAACTGTACTATACAAAGCGATCTTATTTATAAATATAAACATGATCGGCTATGAAAACCCATCCTGCGCCCCTACTTTACCGTTTACTGTTGTTTTTGTTGCTCAGCAAGCATTTGCAATATCATAATTATTGTTCAAATATAACCTTGTTATAATCTTATAATTTTACACATACGTGTATAATATAAGTTATAAAAAAAAGTAGCTACGACTATGTAAACAAATAAGGAGCATTAAAGAAACGCCCTTGTGGAAAATAATGACCTCTTTGGTCGTGTCTAAGATTAGAATAAAAAAAGACGTCATTTTTCCAATGTTTAGAAAAATCATTTAACAAATGACGTCTTTTTATTATGTCAAAAACGTATTTTTTTTATAAAGATGACGTTTTTTTCTACGAATTTTTATTGAGAATATATAAACGTGAATGAAAAGAATTATAAGCCTAAGTATTTTTTAATAAGCCATAATAGAATATGCTGAAAAAGCAAAAATACATAAAAATTTTTCATATTATCTTCAGTTTTATGTATCCAAACATATTATATGTTACAAAAGCAAATAGACATAACTATTTTGACCGAAAATTGTGTAGATTTTGTTGATTCCTCTTTCTTATGTAATATAATCATTTATCTAATATATGTGTGGGTAAGAATAAGAGTAGAATAAATTTAAAAAAAAAAAAATTTACTTAGTGATACTTTTTCTTTTTTTAGCAATAAAACAACTTATTTTTTTTAAATAGAGTGTCTTTTTTGTATTTTTTTCTTCAATATTATGAACACTGTAAAAATGGTACGTAACAGAAATGTAAAAGGGTTAATTATGGAAATGACATGGGTCACATTTTAATGGAATTTTAATTTTAAATCACATTTATCGTTTAAAGTTGCTCTAAATAAATTTTAAGTTTCTGTATACATTATTTTATAGTCTTTCATAGAGGACACATGGAATAAATATGCCGTTCCACATTCCTGGACAGGACAAGTATGTTTATATTTATAAATAAGATCGCTATGTATAGTACAGTTAGTAGTAATCAATTCAGTTACAGTTTCTGATCAGTTGTATTTGATAAAAAGCAGTAAGTTTAAATGTTCTCAAATAGCATTAGTATCCAAATAAATCGTTGGATAATAGCTCTGATTATATTCCAAGCAGTGGTTCAGAATCACAAAGTAATAAAACGAATTAATGTTTAAAAAAAAAAAAACAAAGAAACCCCGAAAATCATAGTAAAAAAGATATGTTACACTTACTAACAGCATGTCGGAGTTCCCTCCTTCTTAACAATATTTTCATTCAAAGTTTATGAATAAACGGTACATCAAATCAAGTTTTTTCGCTACAATAAAAAAATTCGTAGGTCTAATCCCGAGTGCGGACAAGTCAAGGCATTCACAAAAACACTATAAATAAAAAGTTATAAGCAAATTTTCAATGTACAGTATTTTGAACTTAGGTTTATCGAGCTTGATATTTAATTTTCACTCAAAGTTCATGAAAAAATGCAACTGAATTTTCAATTTAACGAAAATTATTGTATCAACTTAGCTTTAGCGCGGACAAATCATAGCATTTGTTTAAATAATGAATTTAAATAGATATCAATAAGATAAAAATTGCAAAAATCGTTTTCAACCACTCTGACATCTCGTTATACATAAATTTTTTTTTAAATCTTACTACTAGTGAAAATAATCATACCTTCATATCTGATGAATCTGATAAAGAATAAAATTTTCGTGCTGTTACTGTATTATACTAAAATTGTGTTATTTTATTAGTGCTTTTATTATTAGGTTATTCGGTAAACCGTTTAACCGGTTATTACTCGATACAAGTATTCGAATAGGTGGTTTTACTTATATGGGTTATTCAGTTAACTATTTTTAGTTTACGGTTTTACTTATACGGTTATTCGGTAATACTATTCGATCAACAGCATTTACTAATATTTTAAATTTTCTAATTTCGTATTTAGATAGTGTATTTAAAAAAATTTTTACATGTAAACTTTTTTATTCAATCAACCGGTTAATCATAACCGCAACATTTACGATTTTGTGATTAACCGATTAAACGGATAGGCAATTATCTGAATAACTGTAGAAGTAGAATAGCCTAATCGGTTAACCAATACTCCGGTTTTGGTTGACCGAATAACCGAATATTTGGTTACTCAATTAATCGAATAATAGTTAGAGCATTAATTTTACTATAATTAATCGATGGATGTTAATTATTGAGTTCAAATAAGAAATATGATTATGAATCAACAATTGAATTCTTTCGATTTTACTATCAGCAATGATAATGTCATAAGTCCATGAAAAGTTACAACTTTGAAACTTCTAATTATAATGAAAATGGCATAAGTCACAAATAGTGAAATGTTTTTTATTACAATAAAAAAAATCTAAACAATGCTTTCACGTTTGGGTGAATTATAAGAAAAAACGTTATGATCTATCAATCTAATGCACTATAATTTTTAAAAAAATTTTCCTGATTTTGTTTATTTATTTATAACTTTAACATAAAAAATCTTGAAATTAGAAATATGTGACTTTTGCCACTCTCATTCTAACCCACACATATGTAAAGTCACGGATGAAAAAAGGAAGCGAAAAATATACGGTTTTTCTTGGCACACAATTTATAAAATAGATGGATATTTACATAGAGAAAATTAACGTATATATATATTACTATGTTATTTGTGCCAAAAATACACCTTAAGAATTATTGCACCACGTTCGCTTATATTATACTTTTGGAAATTAGTAAAATTTCACGTGCTTCCATTATATATTTGCAAATTTACCATTGTGCCAGACTTTTTTTAAAAAACATCTTTCGATTTTTGTTGGAATTTTTTACATAACTTCATTTTTTTTATGTACAATTAATTAAACAAAGTTGAAAAATTCCTAAAATTTAAAAATTATTCAAAATGGTAAACAAATATATAAAAAATGACTTTGGGAAATGTTACAACGTATAAAAATTTAGTAATTTATATATTCCAAATTTCGATGTGTCTTTTTATTTCGGGACTATTAGTAGTACCGAATATATTACTGTTTAAAAAACAGAAGTTTTTGGAGAACATTTTTGTGAACTTTTGGAAAATATTGTATAATTTGAAAATTAAAAAAAATATTTTTTTTAAATACAATATTTGAATTTATGACTGGGTTAAGAATTATATCGAGTTTAAAAAATCAGTTTCTCTTCAAGAAGAATGTTCGATAAACTATATGTATTATTAGTAAAGATTATAATAAATGTTAAAAATGTGAGTATTAAATAAAATGTAAAACACGTAGAATATACAAATATTATCACGTAGTATATTTGTATTTATTCTTAGCTAAAACACAACAGTTATTGCAGAGTATCACATATTTTAACATTAAAATTTGAATAAGTTTACTAAATTACAATACTTAAATCACTAAAAAGGTAGCTAGATTTTTAAGCGTATATAGCTCCTTAGCATTAATAGCTACACTGAGAGAAAATTCATGCCAATAGAGCATTTAGTTTACGTATCCAAAGTTAGTAAGTAATATCCTATGCTTTCATAACAGCGCCATATACGCTTACAAGGTTTATGCTATCCAAAAACTGTTTGATTACATGTTTTGTACTCCTTACTCTAATATCCTTCGATAGCTGGCGCTGTATCCTCTCATGGGACGTGAAGGGAGTAAACGTGGCTTATCCACTATTCTTTCTTTACTGCTAACTATGACATTCTTCTATTGCTCAAGTCGCCTCCTGTTTTGAGTGGCAACGCGAGCAAACACGGCTGGTCTTTATCCAAAATCATGTCGCAAATTTTGTTAACGTATTTTAGTAGCGTGAATATTTTTTTTTCTTTTCTTTGCTTTTCTTATAAAGGGAGATACATTATAAATATAATCTGTTAAACTTTGTAATTATCAAAAATTAATTTTTAACTTAAAATTTAATTATATTAAACAGCTGGGGGACAGATGAGCATGTACGATTTTACGCCAGAGATATTTTGAAGTAGCGTTGGTCTAGTGCGTAACGTTTGCGTTTTTTCTTTTGAGTACGCAAGTTCATCTCTCGGCTAGGGTCACTTTTAAAAAATTTTTTTATTTATAAAAAAATTTTTTAAGTTATAAAAAAAAGTAGCTACGACTATGTAAGCAAATAAGGAGCATTAAAGAAACGCCCCTGTTGAAAATAATGACGTCTTTGGTCGTGTCTTAGATTAGAACAAAAAAAGACGTCATTTTTTCAATGTTTAGAAAAATTATTTAACAAATGACGTCTTTTTATTATGTCAAAGACGTATTTTTTTTATAAAAATGACGTCTTTTTCTACGAATTTTTATTTTAAAAAATACGTCTTTGAAATTATAAAAAGATGGCATTTGTTAAATAGCTTTTCTAAACATTGGAAAAATGACGTCTTTTTTGTTTCAATCCAAGACACGACCAAAGACGTCTTTAAAGGACTTCTTTCAAAGACGTCTTAAAAAGACGTCATCATTTTTAACAGGGTTTTCTAAACATTAGAAAAATGACGTCTTGTTTTGTTCCAATCTAAGACACGGCCAAAGACGTCTTCAAAGACGTCTTTCAAAAACGTCATTTTCTCCAAAAAAAAAAGTCATTTTTCATGAATTATGTCATTGAAAAATGACTTTACATGATAATCATTTCCCATTTAAGGTTGTATGGGCTATACAGTCTGTGTCAAAAGTTAGTTTTTTAGAAAATCGTCTATATTTTTCGGTAGCAAGTGATTATCTAATTTTTAGCTTAGCAACTTATTAGATAATATTGAAACAATCATTTTAAACTTTGTTTCATTTAAATATAATGAATTATTAAAGAGTTATAAAATTTTAAAGTTTATAAATTTTACACAAATCTAATGCAATCATAAATAATAATGCCAAACTTTCAAAAATGATTTTATTTGACTGCAACAAAGTTTAGTTTGTTCAGTTTAAAATTTAGAATCTATTGACGAGGATGGAATTTTTATTTTTATTTTTTATTAAAATTTATTGCTAATTTTCTGCGAAAAAATGTATATGTCTCAGACAGTACTTACTGTTTTATCATAGAAAATTAGCAATAAATTTTAATAAAAAATAAAAATCAAAATTCCATCCTCGTCAATAGATTTAAAATTTTAAACTGAACAAACTAAACTTTGATGCAGTCAAATAAAATCATTTTTGAAAGTTTGGCATTATTATTTATGATCGCATTAGATTTGTGTAAAATTTATAAACTTTAAAATGTTATAACTCTTTAAGAATTCATTATATTTAAATGAAAAAAGTTTAAAATGATTGTTTTAATATTATCTAATAAGTCGCTAAGCTAAAAATTAGATAATTACTTTCTACCGAAAAATATAGACGATTTTCTAAAAAACTAACTTTTGACACTGACTGTATAGCCCATACAACCTTAAAGGGAAAAACAAAAATGAGGTAAACCTCGTAGTTTCAACTCTTCGAAAAACGAAGAGCATTTGCAATTAAGCTGAGATCATTCTGGCCTTATATATCTGCATCTTCGAAATTTGTATCAAGGATCAGAAAACTTAAAAAAATGTCACCTAGTGACTTACATTCGAATTGATGGTCGATTGCGTCAATTTAAATTCAACTCAACAGGTTGCGATTTTCAAGTTTTACGATCCATTATACAAATTTAAAAGACACAGATATATAAGGCCAGGACGTTTTCAGTTTAATCGCAAATGCTCTTTGTTTTTCGAAAAGTTGAAACTATGAGATTTACCTCGTTTTTGTTTTTTTCTTTAAATAGGAAATAAATATCATATAAAGACATTTTCCAATGTCATAATTCATGAAAAATGACATTATTTTTTCCTAAATTTGGACAAAATGATATCTTTAAAGACGTCTTTAGTCGTGTCTCAAATTGGAACAAAAATGACATCATTTTTCTAATGTTTAGAAAAGCTATTTAAAAAATAACATCTTTTTATAATTTCAAAGACGTACTTTTTTTTATAAAAATACGTCTTTTAATAATTTCAAGGACGTACTTTTTTTATAAAAATACGTCTTTTAATAATTTCAAGGACGTACTTTTTTTATAAAAATACGTCTTTGAAATAATAAAAAGACGTCATTTGTTAAATAGTTTTTCTAAACATTTGAAGAATGATGTCTTTTTTTGTTCCAATCTAAGACACCTAATATTTTAAAATGATGTATTTATTATTTATTTTATTTAATCAATTTAAGACTGTACAACGATCATCGCGTAATTCATTATTCATTTATTTAAATAAATAATACTTAACTATATGAATTAAATTATAGATTATTTCGTACTAAATCCGATCCATGATTGCTTTATTCATTTTACTTTCTATCTTCTTTTGATGATATACATATACATCTGTGATAGTTATTATTTTATTATTTCTAACGAGACAACGCTTTGATGCAAGAAGATTTAATTTAATGATTTGATCATATTTAAAATAAAATAAGATTTAAAAAAAATGATTGAAATTATTGAAAAAATTTAAAACATAATACAATTCATAAAAATTTAGTTATTAAAAAGCTCTTATTGTTAATGTAAAAGATTTATATAAAATGATTTACTTTTATAAAAGTTTAAGATTAAATTTATGATATGAACAATTTCAGTCTCTATTTTAAAAAATCAAAAAAAATTAAAACATTTATCTTATTAATTGAATATTGTACAAGTAATTTTTTTCAAATTTTAATTGTAATTGATACATTGATAAAGAAACGTATCATTGCAGAAAATTCGAATAAAAATCTAATGAAGATTCTATATATACTATGGGAAAGCTTCCTGCGCGCAAGCGCGCCAACCCCCATTTTGCTTTTATAACTTTAAAAAAATTAAAGAATTTGCAATTTTTTTAATAACTTTTATTTAAAATACTAAATAATATTAATTATTCAAAAGTTTTCTTGAGGTGAATCTTCAATGATCTTTTAATGAATCTAATCATCTGTGAAGTCCTAGCTTTATACCAGGACAGAATTAATAATTAAATGTTGTGTATTATGAGGGCTACGTGTATATGTTTTATTATAATATTATATAAAGAATGAAGTCAGTAATTGATTTATGAATGTTTCATCAAATGTCAGTCTAGTAGTAAAAAGATTCTAAATCTAATGCTGTAATGTAAGTCCAAAAATAAGGGGCACATTTCTGACGATGACAGCGACGACAGTAGCGATATACCTTCGATAGTATAGAGAGAATATAATATAAATAGATCTAAAATGCAACTGAAATTCAGCTAAAATCAAACCAAAATTTACCTGAAATTGCTTAAAATTAACATAAATTTTAGCTAATTTTTAGTTAACTTTAAGTTAACTTTTAGCTAATTTTCACCTAACTATGAGCTTAATTCTAGCTAGATTCTAGCTAAATTCTAGCTAACCAAAAATAAATCGAATTCTCATACACAGCGGCAGTGACAGCAGCAGCGGTGGCGGAATCTTTTTATAATATATACCCCCTGCTCGCTTCGCTCGCCAACCCCTCTTTTGAATTTAATACATAGATTTCATAATGTATATAATCCCTTGTAATAATTTTACATTCATATACTTATATACATTTATACATTTTTTATATTTCAATAATTAATAATGTACACAATATAAAATATAACATATGATATAAATATTTATTTATACAGCGCATATTAGACGCTGTTATGGTCACCATCTCCAACCAATCTTTATTTCGCATTATGCTCCGAGAATCACCTCCTAACTTCTGAAGGCTCAATTCTTATTTCATTTATTTGGCATAAACAAATATTTTTATTTTTGTAAATTTCTAAAATCTTTTATAATATAAAAAGAAAAATAAATCTTATGATAATTTAAATCAAATTGATCTAATTTATCAGATTTTGAGTGAAGAAATTAAAATTTTAAATAAAGTTCACAATAAATTAGCTAAACTTAGCTAAAAAATTAAATTTTTAGCTAAAATTCTCAATAAATCAGCTAAAATTAGCTAAAAAAAATCTTATAATAATTAAAATCAAATTGACCTAATTTATCAGATTTTAAGTAAAAAATGAAAATTTTAGCTAAAATTAATATAAATTAGCTGAAATTCTCAATAAATTAGCTAAACTTAGCTAAAGTATTAATGTTTTAGCTAAACTTCTAAATAAATCAGCTAAAATTAGCTAAAAAATGAAATTTTTAGCCAAAATTCACAACAAATCAGCTAAAATTTACGATAAATTAGGTAAAATTTACCATAACTTAGCTAAATTTATCAGTAAAAAGGATGAGTTAAGATAGAAAGTTGAGAGACTGACAGCGGCAGCGGCGAAAATCTTTTATAGTATAGAGAGATATATATATGCCTGATTCCATTCAGATTCATGCAGGCCTTCACTCATCGAATTTTTTTTTTCTTTTAAGTAATAAAAATACCTTCTATTATGTATATGAAGATTAAACTTACCTTGTAGAACGCTCAAAAAATTTTTTTTCTTTTAATGCAGCAATTTTAGTGTTGGATGTAAAAACGAAAATTCGAAAATTGAAAATGAACCTCTACTTTTAAATGACTATAGTTCCGTCAATTTTTAACCTTTTAAAGCGTTTTTTTGACAAAAGTGTGCGGAATTCTGTCTAGTTTTAAATGCGATCTCGATTTTTGTAATACAATTTGATCTCACTAGGTTATTAACAAAAAACCGAAAAAAGCGATTTTTTTCAAACACGATTTTCTCAAAAACTATATTTCTTTTTTTTTGAAATTTTTATGTGATTTTATACATAAAAAATACTAACTTTGAGGGTAGGTGAGAATATGCGATTTTGCCTTATTTTTTTTTAACAGATTATTAAACGTTTTTTTAATATTTTCGATTTTAAATAGAGCTCTCGATTACCCGGGTACTCGGGTACCCGGTCTACCCGGGTAAAAATGAAAACAGGTTTTAAAACCGGGTTTTAAGACCGGTTTTTTTTTAATACCCGGGTATGCAGGTGGTTGTGGCGAATAATTAAAGTTTAAAGAATCATGATTGTAAAAATCTTTTCATAATTTATAATTTATTTATTTGTAGTTATAAAAAATTAGCTTCTGAATAAAGTATTTCATTTAATTGAATTATACCTAACAAATTTAAATCCATTATATTTATTGTAATTTCTTTATTACTTGAAGTAATAATAACAATAATAATACAATAACAAAAATGATAATAATAAATACAATAATCACTTCTATTATTTTTTTTTAATTATTCAGTTGTCGAAATACTTTCTATTTTGGTACAAAAATATCAACATATTTACATTTTCCGCTAACAAACAACTTCTTTTTATCGAAACGATATTTCCTGCAGTAGAAAAACAGCGCTCTGAACTGTCAGAAGTAGCTGGGATCGCTAGATATTTTTTCGCTAATTTTGCCAGAATAGGATATTTTTTTTCACGTAACTTCCACCACTCATATGGATTTAAATTAAAACGAATTTGAGGTTCAGCTAGATAATTATCAAATTGTGTCAGTGCATCGATTTCATTTTCACTAGCTGATTCATTGTATAAAAATTGTAATGCACTTTCTTTTTTTTACTAGAGTAAATATTTTATTATAGTTTAATAATAAGTACAATACTTTTGGAAACAAATATTTCTATAGAGTTTGAATTGTATTGTAACCTAAAATTATCATAACATACACTTACCGCAATCTTTTTCTGATAGGAGATTCTTCAAAATTTCTACTTTTTCTATGAATAGTCCGCAAATGTCGACCCAAAGCACTAGTGCTTCCGCCTGCACAACTAATTTCCTTATTCTCAGTATCACATAATAAACAATATGCAATTTCGCCTTTTCTTTCAGCAAATTGCCATACCCAACTTCTTTTTTTTCGCTCATTATTAAATTAGAAATTTTAATTATCTTGGACGGATAATAAAATTTGTATACGGTATCGACACGTTGAATGTTAAAGGAATAACGGCTTATTCTTCATTGACCATTATATCGCTTACACAATAATAATACTTATATTTCTATTTATTTACAAAGTTAAATTCCATTCGTGTAGCAAATTATTATACTATATCACACTTTAAACAATACATTTGCTAGTTATACTGTATATATATTTTATTTGAATATAAAATTCATTTTATTTTGTTACATTGGGTTATTAAATAATTTAAATGTTCGCACACTAAGTTTTTCTAAATGAATATTTATTGCTTAAAAATAAAAGTAAATACAAAATAAAATAAGTTGTGTTTATAAATAATATAAAAATCTAAATTTAATTAGTATAACTTAAAAAAGCGGGTACCTGGACTTCAAATTACCCGGTTATTTTTATTACCCGGGTTTTAATCCGGGTATCATTTGAACACGGGTTTTAGTCCGGGTATTGTCCGAACCCGGATTTCAGTTCGAATATTACCCATACTTGGTGCCCGGGTCTACCCGGGTATTACAAAACCCGGGTACAAGCAGTACCTCTAATTTTAAAACATTGATACCATGGTGCATCGTACTATTTTTCTAACTTTACGTGTTCTTACAACTATTTTTATGCTTTAATTTATTAATATATCAAAAATATCAACAATAATCTTTAAAATAAACCCCAGATCGAATATTTTAATCAATTAGAACCAAAGTTATGACGATTTAAAGTTTAAAAAAAAAAATGCTGAAACTTTAAATAAATATATTTACTTTGAATTTTGAATTTTGAATTTTGAATTTTGAATTTTGAATTTTGAATTTAAATTTTGAATTTTGAAAAGGTGAATTTTTTAAATACTAAAATATAATATTTGGTCATTTTCAATGAACAAATAATATGCGATACAATTAAGAAATGAACACTAATGAATTGAAAATTAATGTGAATAAAAAAATCCGAATTTGAATAAAACCTTTCAATTTACTTCTTGCCACTCATGTCTCGAAGTTTAGGCAGTGTAGATTTGGTTTCGTTCACTTTTCCAACAGTGAATCTTTTGAATACCTTTAATTTCTTTTGCATTTCCTAACCATTCCATTTTTTTTGTCTGTCGAAAAACTTCTAACTCATCCTTGCGGATAACAAGAATGTCAATCGACAGAGTATATTTTGACACGTGAGAGGCGAAATTTTCAGCGTTTCTAATAAAATCTGCACTCTTCTTGGACAGATTATCCGTGGTAGCATAATGTTTAACTGAATCACCAATACCGTCACAAGGGCCTTTACCATGACCTGATGCAGAAAAAAGCCATTTTCTTTTTACTTTTGAGTTTTGAAGCTCATAGAATTGATATTTTTTTTAAAAATGACTGGCAGCTCCATCGGAAATGGTTATGATTTCATTAAGATCTTGCGCAATATATTTTTGTTTTAAGTTGTCGATAGTTAAATTTATAGCTATTAGGGCATGAGACAAATCATGTTTAATATCGTCAGATATGGTGACATAACTGGCTGTTTTATCATTTCCAAAATAGCATACTAACGTAAATATTGATATTTGGTTTTTACTCCAATGATAGCTTCGAATTTCATTTTGGAGCAGAACTGTCCAATTTTCTGCAAAATCGACATGAATAACTAATTGGAAGTCATTATTCTTCGCTAAAAGTTTAACCTCTTTAATTGCTATACGTTGAATTTCTTTGACCCATTAATGAGCACTTACAGTGAGAGCGCGCTCTCTTAACTTTATTAAGAAATTTTCAATTGTGCTAGTTTTATTCAGTAAATTTGATTTTTCTCAAACACCATAAATTATTTCTTTATATAAATCTCCTTCTGTCAAAGAAATTACTTGTAAATCAATCGAATCTCCAATGGGACATTCTTTACATTCTCTTAGTACACATTTCATATTATCTTTTGAACAAAAATGTGAAGAACATATTTTCAATTCCAAATCTGCAATGTCTTATTTATTCTCTTTTTTATAATTATTCAAAGCATCTAACATAAGTTTAAGATTCTCGCAGTAAACGCAAAGACACGAATCGGTGGGTGGATGTGGTATAACCCACTTCGGTCTTAAAGCGTAAAATGTTTATTTACCAATTTTTGTTTTCATTTCAGGATTTTTGTCTTTAAATAATTGATATTTCTTTTATACTTCGCGTAAGAAAGCGTTCGACTTTTTTAGTTCTTATACCATTTTCTTTAATAGATACTGTGTCGCTTTTATTTGCACTCTGACGAGAACAATTAAAATCATCGTTCAGATAATAATCCTTTACTTTCATTATAATTTCACTATCCAAAGAATGGCCACAATAGTTCTCAAACAGCTTGTAAATTTTTTTATTATTTACCAATGATCGTGCTTAATCAATCATATAAATAGTTAGATTTGGTAAAACTGATGATAAATAATTTTTGGAAACATCACTTGGTATAATACTCAACAATCGCACTTTCTCAAGAAAATTTGAACAATTATCTAATGCAATTTTAATATTCTCACGCCATTTATCATTTGTCTTACATTCATTATTTTCATTCGATGCGGGCAAATCCGTTATATCGTAGACTTTCATCATTTCACTTGCTATTTGTGAATCAAATGCATCGTTTATTTGTTTTCTTTTTCGGAGAGCATATGATTCTCGCATCTTGATATTGATACTTTGAGGCATTTTAATTGGTGAAATGTTTAATTTCAAATTACTTGAAGTCTCGTTGAGCTGTTCTACCACAGCCTCACTATGAATAATAAGATATTAAACATGATTTGTCTCATGCCCTAATAGATATAAATTTAACTATCGACAACTTAAAACAAAAATATATTGCGCAAGATCTTGATGAAATCATAACCATTTCCGATGGAGCTGCCAGTCATTTTTAAAAAAAATATCAATTCTATGAGCTTCAAAACTCAAAAGTAAAAAGAAAATGGCTTTTTTCTGCAACAGGTCATGGTAAAGGCCCTTGTGACGGTATTGGTGATTTAGTTAAACATTATGCTACCACGGATAATCTGTCCAAGAAGAGTGCAGATTTTATTAGAAACGCTGAAAATTTCGCCTCTCACGTGTCAAAATATACTCTGTCGATTGACATTCTTGTTATCCGCAAGGATGAGTTAGAAGTTTTTCGACAGACAAAAAAAAATGGAATGGTTAGGAAATGCAAAAGAAATTAAAGGTATTCAAAAGATTCACTGTTGGAAAAGTGAACGAAACCAAATCTACACTGCCTAAACTTCGAGACATGAGTGGCAAGAAGTAAATTGAAAGGTTTTATTCAAATTCGGATTTTTTTATTCACATTAATTTTCAATTCATTAGTGTTCATTTCTTAATTGTATCGCATATTATTTGTTCATTGAAAATGACCAAATATTATATTTTAGTATTTAAAAAATTCACCTTTTCAAAATTCAAAATTCAAATTCAAAATTCAAAATTAAAAATTAAAAATTCAAAAGTCAAAATTCAAAATTCAAAGTAAATATATTGATTTAAAGTTACAGCATTTTTTTTTTAAACTTTAAATCGTCATAACTTTGTTTCTAATTGATCAAAATATTCGATCCAGGGTTTATTTTAAAGATTATTGTTGATATTTTTGATATATTAATAAATAGAAGCATAAAAATAGTTGTAAGAACACGTAAAGTTGGAAAAATAGTACGATGCATCATGGTATCAATGTTTTAAAATCGAAAATATTAAAAAAACGTTTAATAATCTGTTTAAAAAAAATAAGGCAAAATCGCATAATCTCACCTACCCTAAAAGTTAGTATTTTTTATGTATAAAATCATATAAAAATTTCAAAAAAAAAAGATATAGTTTTTGAGAAAATAGTGTTTGAAAAAAAATCATTTTTTTTCGGTTTTTCGTGAATAACTTAGTGAGATCAAATTGTATTACAAAAATCGAGATCGCATTTAAAACTAGACAGAATTCCGCACACTTTTGTCAAAAAAAACGCCCAAAAAGGTTAAAAATTGACGGAGCTATAGTCATTTAAAAGTAGTGGTTCATTTTCAATTTTTGAATTTTCGTTTTTACATCTAACACTAAAATTGCTGCGGTAAAAGAAAAAAAAATTTTTGAGCGTTCTACAAGATAAATTTTATCTTCATATATATAATAGAAGGTATTTTTATTACTTAGAAGAAAAAAAAAATTCGATCAGTGACGGCCTACATGAATCTGAATGGAATCAGCCATATGTATATATATGTATAAAGTTAAATATAATTTTACATAATAAAATAATGTTCAAATAATATTAATAATAATAAAAATTAATTTTTTTTAAGGTCACCGAAAGCTAAGGGTTCAACGTCTGGTAATATAAATAAAATAAGTAAATTGAAGAATAGTAGTAAATCAAATTCCAGAATTGACTATGGCACTTTTGACGAGCGACGAAAGTGATTATAAGAACTTCTCAATTATTTTCCAGTCTTCAAGTTAACTATTTTACCTTCAACCTAAAAAACATTATGTAAATATAATATTAATATTAAATTTACAATTATATTTGAGTTTAGGTAAAGAATCATATTTTTTGTATTTTTCAGATTTGTAGTTTAAAGAAATCTCGCAAAAATTTGTTATTTTTACTTATTTTTCAATAGGTCAACGAAATTATTGAAAGCGACTATTGTTTATCATAAAAAATAATAATTTTATATATTCATTTACTATATAACAAAGTTTAAAAAAATTTTATGAATAATCAAATTTTTTTTTTAAATATAAATTATAAAATTTTCAAAATTTTATAATAGTAATATTAATTTTAATCAATCCTTGTAAGGTAACAATTTTATAAATACTTTGTTACTGCTTGTTACACATTTTTGAAAGAAAATCTATTGATAGGATAAAATAAATAAATTTTCTAGTTGTTTATTGATACATTAAAAGTTTTTAATTGTTCATTTATTCAAATTTTTGTACTACAAACCAATCATGAAAAAACTTTCTTTTTGTGTCTTTTTCTTTCTCCTTTGTGATGCTACATTTGGAAATTTGGTTGTCAAATAACATTTGTGCTAATTTCTGATATATATTAAATAAATATGAAATTTATATTGGAAAAAAAGTCTATCGAAATAACAACGGACGTACCATGTGACTTGACATGAGGAATAGAATATATGTGATTGATATGTACTTGGCGGAAAGGATATTTTTCCGAATGTGTACCTAAAGTCGCAACATCGCATATTTTACCATAGGCATAAGACAATTCCAAATTATAGAGGAAATTTCGTATCATCGTTACTTATTAATTAATGACATAATGTTAGTAAACAAATAATATTAATTTCTTTTTTCATGATCCAAATTCTAATTTTATTAAATAAAATTTGTATTTCTTAGTTCAATAATCATATAGAATCTAATATTGTGAATTTAAATTATATAAGCAATAAAATTTAAGTTGTTATCATTTGAATTTTGCATGAATAACCTGTAAGAAAAAACAAAATATGCAGCGCTGCCATTTGAGGTACACATTCGGAAAAATATCCTTTACGCCAAGTGTACACCCACCGTTAATGAATTCTTTCCGAATGTTTTGAAATCCTGAACTTTCATTGGACCATTCCGTTGTTTTCTATGTTTCTATTGAAACATTTTAAAAGATTCGGAAAGAATCAATTAACGTTGGGTGTACGTATTAATTATATACACCATATGGGAGTAAGAAGAATGAATACGGGGCGAGTTTATTGCTAACTATAAAATAATAAATGTACATAAATCACAATTCATCTTTCCTTTGACTTGAATTTGAATAAACGTATGCTAACTATGCAGACGCAGGTCGTCTGCGCAACCGTCATTGACGTGTTACATATTTGACAAGCTGACCACGTATATCACGAACATTTTATATTTAATGTTTTTTTCTCCACTGTCTCACCTTCATAATAATTATTATTTTTTCATTATTTACAATCATTGTTTTTATGATTATTAAATTTTTTTTATTACATATTTTTTAATTAATTAAATAACAAAATGTCAAAAGACAAAACAAAATACGCCGATTAAACTAACAAATTTTATGACTTCAGCGATCCGACCTTAGCTGCATGTCAACTTACAATAGCTAATTCCTACCTTATACTGCGACGGATAGATGACTTCATACATCACGCTGTGAGGTATGAAGTCATACCTGGTACGACAACGTAAACATAGTGTTCGTTGTTTTTTTTTTATAAATATAGCCAAAACTATTCTGAATTATGACTTTGATAATAGAAAATTTTAACAACTTGTACATGGTTAATTATAGAATGATTAATTATAAATATCAACGGATGATAATTTTATTTAAAATAAGTTAGTTTACTGCCAAATTATTTGAATTTAAATCATTTGAATTAATTTGAAGGTTATATCATATATTTTAATATATTCTATAATATGAATTATTGTCAATTTCTCTTTTTTAATATTTAACTTTTCGCGTAAGAATTTTCATGCATTTTAAAATGTGTGAAATTTTTTTAATAGGATTTTGAAAGCCAAGGTAAGGCATAAATGTATTGTAAGTAGATTATTGCTGTGTTTGCTGCAAGACTCATCATTTAATGTTCTTCTTTTTTCAATTGTGTGTAATAAATTGTTTTTATTCAAAACTTGCGGATAGTAAATCCAACAATTTTCTCAAACATTACAGCACCTCCGTAGCCAATGTATAGACGTAATTCATTAGATAGGCAAAAACAAAAAAAATAAGCCCTCACTAAAGTAAAAAAAAAGAAACAAATATTTTAGAAGATTTTAAATTATGAACATTATGAATGAATAGTGTATTTACCATAGAGTTTAAAGTGCAAGTGCTGATCCGTCAGAAGCAACAAATTTTTTCAGTTAACTTACGCACTATAAAGAATGGTTTTTCCATAATTTTGATATATTTTGATGAAATAATGTGAATGGAAACTTCAATGTAATATATTTTTGTTTCCATTTTATGAATCATAAAGATTGCACCCACAATCTAAAAATTACATTTGTGTATTTATAGGATATAATTTTTATCGTTAGCTGTGTTGAAAAAATATATTTCTAAATAAAAAAATTAATATAATTTCTTAAGTAATTCAAATAAATTTTTATGTATCATATTAATTTTTTTTAAAAAGTTAAAATCTTTACTTTGAAAAAATGAATTGACAGTTTTAATAATTAAAAAATTTACCATTTTGCAACTTCTACTGCAGGAAGTCAATTTGTAAAGGAACAATTGAAATTTATATATTTGTTTTGCATTTGCATTATCGGTGAGCAAAAGGACATTATGATCCCCACCTATTGCGATAAATATTGCGCTGGATACGGTCCAACGATACATGCATCGTACTTAATTAAAACTTTCTTTAAACACGTCCGTACATGTACGTATGCATCTCTTATGTTTCTTTTACTATATAGTATACATGAAACTTTTCTTAAAATCACTCACGTATCGCGCTTTACTTTCACGAACAAATTAAATGTATATTGGTACATGCACATATATAGAGATCTTTTTTTTTTCTTTTCTCTAAGGTAGTGGAACCAATCACTGATCGGGGACCAAATAATGATAATTTTGTAAAAAAATTTATTTTAAAATAGTTTTAAGATTTTTTTTTATTAAAAAGAAATTATATTTAATAAATAAAGCATTGATAAACTTATTTCAAAAGTTTTTATGCTCAATCAGTTTGTCAAATTTGAAAAAAAAATTCATGAAAATCGTCTGTTACGTTTCATGTGTTTGCACGGGCAACAGCTTAAGCAATGGCGGAAGAACAGTGAGTGGACTTAATGCATTTTTTCTTTGCTTTTGAGTGATATTTTCATTAAAGGGATTCTTTAAACATAAATTAAAGCATTAAAATGGCAAAATTAAAAGAGGTACGAATTTATTTTTACAACTAAGCCTTATTTATTTTAATGATTATCAATTGGTTACTTAAATTATACAGGGAACCTATTATTGATAATCGAATCTCTAATGATTTTTTCAAGTTATTTTAAAAGAAATAAAATATTTATAAAGTTAAATTAGTTATATTTATTATTTCATTGGTTTTTTCTAGAAAAAACAGTACAAAGAAAAACAATGATTCCGATATGGAAAAAGCTGTAAATGAGGTTAGGACAGGAGTTAAAGTAAGACAAGCTAGCAAAACATTATACACAAAAAGTAAAGAATATTTACGTTTGAAAACTCATCAGAAGAAAAACGATCATTATTAGAAGCTCAGACTAAACAATTACATTTAGAGATCGTTGAAAATTTGTCATGTAAAAGTCAACTGGTAAAACAAAATAAAACTTTGATTTCAGAAGAAAAAATAATTAGAAATAAATTAAAGAATATCAAGCCTAAAAAAATAATTAAAAAAGAAAAGTAGACTGATTAAAAAAAAATGTAATTTATTACAAATTTTATAGTTTTAAGCAGTAACTATGCACTATTTTTGAGTATTTTAATAATGAATCGTTTTCCTTGTATTCATGAATGTATACATACTTAAATTATATTGAAATATGTTGTTTAAGGCTGCAATTTTAGTTTCAATTATTATTATTTAATATGAAATTTAATATCTGTACAAGATTTAACTTTATAAGATAAAGTTATTTAAAAAAATAAATGAATTTATGCATTCAAGTTTCCAGAATTTAATGTTATCAATAAATGGTTCTTTCCTTGATTAATAATTGGTTCCTAACCTAAAATGCTGATCAATAATTGGTTCTTACGATGCTTAAAATAAAATAGAAATTAAAAAATATTTATTGCATAAAATGAATAAAATTAATTATTTTCGCGATAAATAAGTACTATATTTTCTAACAAAATAGGTTTTATATAATTTTATTTATTAAAAATTAAATTATTTGTATTTTTTTTCAAGCTTTTCCTTAAATGATCAATAATTGGTTCCACTACCTTACTTGGAAGGTCATTGCGTAATCATGGATCCTTCCTTTTTAAAATACTTCATTTTTTTTCTAAAGACTGTTTTAGATTTTTATATATTTTTGTTCTGTAATAACGCGATAATTCATAACAACTTTCGCGAAAATTGTATAATTTATTTACTGTTGCTTAAAACAAGTATATGTAAGAATCAGGAAAGTTTTATGTTTTATTGTAGATAATGATTATTTTGGTAGTGCATTAAGAGAAAGTAGTTTGAAAGGAAGGAGGAAGAATGTTTTTTAACAATATATTAATAAAAAAAAAGTTAATTAAGGATAGTTTTCCAATTTTATGCATTCATATGATAAGAGAGTATAAGATTTACATTCACAAAGTTGTTAATAATTTAACTTAAGGTAGTACGATACCGACTCGTCTAGTCAATGCAGAGAGGTTATCTTGCATGACTAGTGTAGTCATGGAGTTTTTGTTTTATTTGGTCAGCTGATGTTTGTATTTAGTTAAAGCACGTATAGCTAACCTTTTAATTAGCATGATAATATGAAGCTGAAGTGCGAGATCCCTCATCAAAAATATGGTAAGAAAAGGAAAGTTTAGAAAATGAAAAAAGAGAAAAAAATGCATATTTATGTAATAAAAAAATGTTAATTATTTATAAAGATATTTTATCTGTAACAATTATAAATAAAATGGCAAAAGCTGGTATAACGCAACAAGTTTTAAAAAAGGCTTACGAAAAAAATGGATCAGATGGTGTAACTCTGTTATTATCTGAAAATATTCGTAATAAACCCAGAGTTACAAAAGATAAGAAAATAATTAACAAAATATTAAGTTTATTTTGAAATACAAGTATATTAATATAAATAGTTACATTGCAGAGTATTATTTTTTCTAAAGCTGTTACAAGTTGAATAAATATGTATTATATAAATATTGCATTTCCATAAAATTGTTAAATAAATAGATTCCGCGTTAAAAAAGTCTAGTTAGAATTTCAATTGGAATTTTATGGAAATCCATGATGGAATTCCAATTGGAATTCCAATGAGATTTATACTTATGAATGATTTTGCTTGTTCCCACTAATTCAGAGGGAGAAAAGTTCTTTACGCCCGACAACATTAATTATTGTAACAATAAGCAGGCAAAGCGTACTTTTTTCTTGCAAATTCAGAGGGCGAAAAGTTTTTTACGCCTGCTAATATTGATTTCTCTAAAAATAAGCGGGAGAAAAGTACTTTTCTCCCGCAAAATTTAATTTCTCTTAAATTAAGCGGGAGAAGCGTACTTTTTTCTTGCAAATTAAGAGTGCGAAAAGTTTTTTACGCCATTGGAAATTCTACTAAAATATGATATTTTATGCATTGATGGACCATAAAATCGATAAAATTTAATGCTAAGACTGATAAAAACAATGTCAAATGCTGTAATTTATGTCTAATTACGATATATGACGAGTTAAAGAATTTTAAGAATTTTCAAAGATTTTTAGACACTAATGTTAAAAGTATATCTATATATAAAATCTACAAATTTTCAATTTTGCAAACATCTCCGCATATAATTGAATAATCGATATATAAATCGGTAGGAATATATAAATTTGATTGTATTATCCAACAATGCATGCAAAAATATAATATCGAATATATCAATATATAAATATATCAAATAAAGAATTTCCAAAATTTTCGAAGATTTTTAGATTCCAATGTTAAAAGTATATTCATATATAAAATCTTCAAATTTTCAATTTTGCAAACATCTCCGCAAATAATTGATATATTAATATATAAATCGGTAAAACATATAAATTTTTTTTTATTATATTGCATTGTCATCGAAATCTGAATCATGTTTAAAATTTCAAGTCTCTAGCTCATCGGGAAGTTAGTTTAAAATCGATTACAAAATTCCACCCGAACAGACTACCAGACTGTAAGTACTTTTCTCCCGCAAATTAAATTTTTCTTAAATTAAGCGGGAGAAGCGTACTTTTTTCTTACGCATTTAGAGGGTGAAAAGTTCTCTCGCCCGCTAATATTGATTTCTTTGAAAATAAATGGGAGGAAAGTACTTTTCTCCCGTTTATTTTTAGAGTAATTAATGTTGGCGGGCGTAAAGAACTTTTCTCTCTCTGAATTAGTGGGAAAAAGCAAAATTATTCGTAAGTATAGATCTCATTGGAATTCCATCATGTGGAAATCCATAAAGGGTACCCCCCGTTAAGATAGTCAATTTTGCCCTGTGCCTAAAATTTTTGTTTGACCTTGTAACTTTGTTTTAGATAAAGAAAAATTGTTTGTGTCATATTTGCAGACCGCGACCCCCCTCCCCTGTCCACAGCATGGAAAAAATGACTTTTTCACTATTTATTTTTTTTCTCCTCATCTAGTCGGTAAAAAAAACCTCAAGAAAATTGTGCTTATAGCTTAAATGGTTACAAATCACGTAGATTTTTTTCATAAAGATTTGATAATGCTATATAACCTAAAAGGATGAAAAAAAAAATTCAAACCCTTCCTATTTTCACGAGAAATGCGGTACAGGGCCAATTCTTGCAAAAAAACCTTGTATTTTGTTTAAAATTACTCGCCTGAATTTTTCCAGATATTTCCTGTTGGTGCGCCATAGTTAAAAATGCGAAAAACTCATTTTTCGACGTTTTTGGCTGATTGTAGCTCATTTGCGGACTTTGTATTATTATTTATATTATGAAATTGTATTCTAGAACTTTATTTATAAATTTAATTATGCAATCAAGTCAGAAAAATAAGATTTACAAATATCTGCATCATATTTTTGCACGAATCCACATTTTAGATTAGGTATTTAAACACTTCTTTCATGATTTTGTTGATATTTCACTACTTTATATGTGATAAAATCTTTTAAATATTATATCGCTTTAATGAAAGAAAATATTCTTGTAAATAAGTTATTTCACAGGTACAGCTATATTAAGTACGGTCGAAATATCAACTTGAGATTATATATGAATTTATATTTCGTAAGAAAAACTTATCAACACAAACATTCCCGAGGAACCTTTTTAATGTTGCAGCCAGACGCGCTTGCGCGGGCCTAACTCGGTTACCGCAAGGGGGCCGAATCTGTAAAGAATCTGGCGGCGCATTCAAGCCCGATTCGGCTAAATGAAAATGCCATATTCTCAGCAGCATATGCCGCTTATGTCGAGCAGCTGATTGGCAAAATGTGGCTACTGCTATTTTGATTTTGAGGTTAACTTGAATTCGTGTTCACCTCTTAGAGCTATGTTTTAAAATTTGTATAAAAGGGGAAAATATTTTTTAAAAATGATTGCCAAAAAAAAACCTTAGATCAAGTAAACAAAAAATGCTTTTAGATAAAAACGCCGAATAAGGAATCTACGAGCAAGATTGATTTTAATCAATTTTATTGTTAAACTTTGTTTGGTTACTTCTGAAGCTGACTTATCAAATGATTTAAATGACACTAAGTGTACTGCAAATCAGAACAATTATTCTGAATTATCCTGCGATAATATCAGTTTCCAAGATTCTAGTGATTATAACAGCGGTAGTGACTTAGATAATATTAATGAAAAACAAATTTTTTGTAAAAAAATTGTGATAAAGGAAAGCATAAGTGTTTTATAATTTGTAAAAAATTGAGATTATGGATCATTAATTTCTTGATAGTGCAAATCATAAAAAATACTCTTTTGAGAATTTTTCACTGAGTTTCAAGTTGGCATGCGCGATAGGCCCGAGCTTGCCGCCCGATTCTTGAAACTGTGGTGCCGTCTTGGGTGCGGAAAGGCTAGCACTGTGGGGCCAATATGGCGAGTCTGGCACCCTCATCGGCCCGAATTCGCGCCACAACGAAAAGGTTTCTCGGGTTATCATCATGATTTAATAATATAAACCTTGACTTTGGCATTTTTAACATTATGTAATCTAAATCTGCACTTAAGTCACACTTTTGCGAGAGCTATGTAATCTATTTTTGCACTGTGTAAAAAAAATGTGAGCATGCGAGTACATTGAAATCTTGTTTACATGTCTCATATTAATATTGCAATATTAAATATACTTTTGTTAAAAAGCGCATATTATTCGCAATTATTTTATGACATTTGCAATCGTTTTAACGACCATAAATAAAGTTTGCACTTATGTCATGTATTGTATTATATTATCTCCATTGAAATAGGTACAAATCCAGCAACGTAACTCAAGTAACAATCGTTAGGCTGGAAGTTATAGTCTTTACTCAGTTCTCAGATATCTATCTATGTTCTTACTCTTTTTCCATAAGAAGAACAAGGATAGAATATTTGAAAAATGAGTAACAACTACAACTTCTAGCCTTAGAATTGAGTTGAGTCTATGATTTCGTGCCATAAAAAAACATTCTGGCCCGAATTTATAGTCGTGTCTTGAGTATTAAGTATGACTTAAAACTTAAGTTTCGTTACTTGAGTATCGGCTGTTACTTCAATTGAGTGCTACATGAAGAGGTTATCACAGTTAGTTATGAAACAAAATCACACAAATAAGATAGTCGTCTGTAAGGATGTAGCACTGAATTGAAGTAACAGCTGATACTCAAGTAACGATATTATGAATTCGGGCCAAAGAAAAGTAACATGTAAAATATTTTGTAAATAGAATAACGAATATTAGTATTGAAACAGTATCACGAATAATTTTATAAAAAATAAAATCCTATATTTATTAAATTATATTTTACGTAAGGATTTATTTCTAACGAAATCGTAATTGAAAAAGATAATATTATTTCATGGGCTATATTACAATATTAGAATAACATTGTAAAATAAAAATTGATCCGATATTAAACGGTTCGCTACAATTATTATTGTAGATGTTTAAGAAGATCTTTCGATTAAACATTAGGGCAAAATATTCGAATTATAATTTGTATATGGTTGAGATAATAAGTCCAAAATCTTTGATAATATATAGGGCTATTACACGCTAGAAAAAGAACAGGAACAGAAATATGAATTACATTACTTCCATATCTATATATATGAGGAATAGCGAGTTGTTGCTAGGAACAACGCGTTTATTTATCATATATATATATATATATATATATATATATATATATATATATATATATATATATATATATATATATATATATATTAGTTACATACGTAACTTGGAATTACGAAGGATGAATACAGGCGAGACTAAAGTGTTTGTCGCTTGAGTAGCAGTTGGTCGAGGGCGCGCAAAGCGCTCTTGAGACTGACTGCTGCTCAAGCGACAAGCACTTTAGTAAAGCCTGGATTCAGAATCCTTTGTACTCCCAAATTACGTAGATAAGTTGATGTCGTTGGTAGGCCGTATGAGGAACTATAAAAATGATTTTTTAAAATTAATGATATATGTTTTATTAGAAAAAAGTAAATAATGTCATTATTTACTTATTTATTTTACTTATTAACTGTTTAACTTTGAAAATTTGTTTAAACAAAACATTCTGTAAAGTTAAAATTTTATATGAATTTGTATGAGCATTGACATATCTAACGACATTCTTTCGTTTTCACTAACCTACGAATCGATGTCACCCGCGTCATATACGGCCATGCTGTGCGATATCTCGATCTATCAATACTCCCTTAGGGAGTATAGAGCTGTCAATACTTCCTAAGGGAGTATTGACACAGAGAATATCGTCGAAGATATTAGCATGAACGTATGCAATGCCTATACAAATTTAGCGTGGTCTATAGGTATTCCACCGAATACGGCCTACGATGACATAAATATATATATATATATATATATATATATATATATAGATAGATAGAAAGATATAGAAGCCATGTATTTCTTATATCTGTTCCTGTATTTTTTTCTAGCGTGTAATAGCCCTATATATTATTAAAGGTTTTGGATTAATTATCTCAACCATATACAAATTATAATTTAAATATTTTGCCCTAATGTTTTATCGAAAGATCTTCTTAAACATCTACAATAATAATTGTAACAAACCATTCAATATCGAATCAATTTTTATTATACAATGTTATTATAATATTGTAATATAGCCCATGAAATAATATTATCGTCTTAAACTACAATTTCGTTAGAAATTAATCCTTACCTAATATATAAAATTAATAAATATAGAATTTTATTTTTTGTAATAATATTCGTAATACTGTTTCGATACTAATATTCGTTATTCTATTTACAAAATATTTTATGTTACTTTTCTTTGGCCCGAACTTAGGCCCGAATTCATAGTCGTGTCTTGAGTATTAAGTATGACTCAAAAATTAAGTATCGTTACTTGAGTATCAGCCGGTACTTCAATTGAGTGTTGCATCCTTACCGACGACTATTTTATTTGTGTGATTTCGTTTTATAACTAGCTGTGATAACCTCTTCATGTAGCACTGAATTGAAGTAACAGCTGATACTCAAGTAACGATATTATGAATTCGGGCCAAAGAAAAGTAACATGTAAAATATTTTGTGAATAAAATAACGAATATTAGTATTGAAACAGTATCACGAATAATTTTATAAAAAATAAAATCCTATATTTATTAAATTATATTTTACGTAAGGATTCATTTCTAACGAAATCGTAATTGAAAAAGATAATATTATTTCATGGGCTATATTACAATATTAGAATAACATTGTAAAATAAAAATTGATCCGATATTAAACGGTTCGCTACAATTATTATTGTAGATGTTTAAGAAGATCTTTCGAGTAAACATTAGGGCAAAATATTCGAATTATAATTTGTATATGGTTGAGATAATAAGTCCAAAATCTTTGATAATATATAGGGCTATTACACGCTAGAAAAAGAACAGGAACAGAAATATGAATTACATTACTTCCATATCTATATATATGAGGAATAGCGAGTTGTTGCTAGGAACAACGCGTTTATTTATCATATATATATATATATATATATATATATATATATATTAGTTACATACGTAACTTGGAAGTACGAAGGATGAATACAGGCGAGACTAAAGTGTTTGTCGCTTGAGTAGCAGTTGGTCGAGGGCGCGGAAAGCGCTCTTCAGACTGACTGCTGCTCAAGCGACAAGCACTCTAGTAAAGCCTGGATTCAGAATCCTTTGTACTCCCAAATTACGTAGATAAGTTGATGTCGTTGGTAGGCCGTATGAGGAACTATAAAAATGATTTTTTAAAATTAATGATATATGTTTTATTAGAAAAAAGTAAATAATGTCATTATTTACTTATTTATTTTACTTATTAACTGTTTAACTTTGAAAATTTGTTTAAACAAAACATTCTGTAAAGTTAAAATTTTATATGAATTTGTATGAGCATTGACATATCTAACGACATTCTTTCGTTTTCACTAACCTACGAATCGATGTCACCCGCGTCATATACGGCCATGCTGTGCGATATCTCGATCTATAAATACTCCCTTAGGGAGTATAGAGCTGTCAATACTTCCTAAGGGAGTATTGACACAGAGAATATCGTCGAAGATATTAGCATGAACGTATGCAATGCCTATACAAATTTAGCGTGGTCTATAGGTATTCCACCGAATACGGCCTACGATGACATAAATATATATATATATATATATATATATATATATATATATATATATATATAGATAGATAGATAGATATAGAAGCCATGTATTTCTTATATCTGTTCCTGTTTTTTTTTTCTAGCGTGTAATAGCCCTATATATTATTAAAGGTTTTGGATTAATTATCTCAACCATATACAAATTATAATTTAAATATTTTGCCCTAATGTTTTATCGAAAGATCTTCTTAAACATCTACAATAATAATTGTAACAAACCATTCAATATCGAATCAATTTTTATTATACAATGTTATTATAATATTGTAATATAGCCCATGAAATAATATTATCGTCTTAAACTACAATTTCGTTAGAAATTAATCCTTACCTAATATATAAAATTAATAAATATAGAATTTTATTTTTTGTAATAATATTCGTAATACTGTTTCGATACTAATATTCGTTATTCTATTTACAAAATATTTTATGTTACTTTTCTTTGGCCCGAACTTAGGCCCGAATTCATAGTCGTTTCTTGAGTATTAAGTATGACTCAAAAATTAAGTATCGTTACTTGAGTATCAGCCGTTACTTCAATTGAGTGTTGCATCCTTACCGACAACTATTTTATTTGTGTGATTTCGTTTTATAACTAGCTGTGATAACCTCTTCATGTAGCACTGAATTGAAGTAACAGCTGATACTCAAGTAACGATATTATGAATTCGGGCCAAAGAAAAGTAACATGTAAAATATTTTGTAAATAAAATAACGAATATTAGTATTGAAACAGTATCACGAATAATTTTATAAAAAATAAAATCCTATATTTATTAAATTATATTTTACGTAAGGATTCATTTCTAACGAAATCGTAATTGAAAAAGATAATATTATTTCATGGGCTATATTACAATATTAGAATAACATTGTAAAATAAAAATTGATCCGATATTAAACGGTTCGCTACAATTATTATTGTAGATGTTTAAGAAGATCTTTCGATTAAACATTAGGGCAAAATATTCGAATTATAATTTGTATATGGTTGAGATAATAAGTCCAAAATCTTTGATAATATATAGGGCTATTACACGCTAGAAAAAGAACAGGAACAGAAATATGAATTACATTACTTCCATATCTATATATATGAGGAATAGCGAGTTGTTGCTAGGAACAACGCGTTTATTTATCATATATATATATATATATATATATATATATATATATATATTTATTACATACGTAACTTGGAAGTACGAAGGATGAATACAGGCGAGACTAAAGTGTTTGTCGCTTGAGTAGCAGTTGGTCGAGGGCGCGCAAAGCGCTCTTGAGACTGACTGCTGCTCAAGCGACAAGCACTTTAGTAAAGCCTGGATTCAGAATCCTTTGTACTCCCAAATTACGTAGATAAGTTTATGTCGTTGGTAGGCCGTATGAGGAACTATAAAAATGATTTTTTAAAATTAATGATATATGTTTTATTAGAAAAAAGTAAATAATGTCATTATTTACTTATTTATTTTACTTATTAACTGTTTAACTTTGAAAATTTGTTTAAACAAAACATTCTGTAAAGTTAAAATTTTATATGAATTTGTATGAGCATTGACATATCTAACGACATTCTTTCGTTTTCACTAACCTACGAATCGATGTCACCCGCGTCATATACGGCCATGCTGTGCGATATCTCGATCTATCAATACTCCCTTAGGGAGTATAGAGCTGTCAATACTTCCTAAGGGAGTATTGACACAGAGAATATCGTCGAAGATATTAGCATGAACGTATGCAATGCCTATACAAATTTAGCGTGGTCTATAGGTATTCCACCGAATACGGCCTACGATGACATAAATATATATATATATATATATATATATATATATATATATATATATATATAGATAGATAGATAGATATAGAAGCCATGTATTTCTTATATCTGTTCCTGTTTTTTTTTCTAGCGTGTAATAGCCCTATATATTATTAAAGGTTTTGGATTAATTATCTCAACCATATACAAATTATAATTCAAATATTTTGCCCTAATGTTTTATCGAAAGATCTTCTTAAACATCTACAATAATAATTGTAACAAACCATTCAATATCGAATCAATTTTTATTATACAATGTTATTATAATATTGTAATATAGCCCATGAAATAATATTATCGTCTTAAACTACAATTTCGTTAGAAATTAATCCTTACCTAATATATAAAATTAATAAATATAGAATTTTATTTTTTGTAATAATATTCGTAATACTGTTTCGATACTAATATTCGTTATTCTATTTACAAAATATTTTATGTTACTTTTCTTTGGCCCGAACTTAGGCCCGAATTCATAGTCGTGTCTTGAGTATTAAGTATGACTCAAAAATTAAGTATCGTTACTTGAGTATCAGCCGTTACTTCAATTGAGTGTTGCATCCTTACCGACGACTATTTTATTTGTGTGATTTCGTTTTATAACTAGCTGTGATAACCTCTTCATGTAGCACTGAATTGAAGTAACAGCTGATACTCAAGTAACGATATTATGAATTCGGGCCAAAGAAAAGTAACATGTATAATATTTTGTAAATAAAATAACGAATATTAGTATTGAAACAGTATCACGAATAATTTTATAAAAAATAAAATCCTATATTTATTAAATTATATTTTACGTAAGGATTCATTTCTAACGAAATCGTAATTGAAAAAGATAATATAATTTCATGGGCTATATTACAATATTAGAATAACATTGTAAAATAAAAATTGATCCGATATTAAACGGTTCGCTACAATTATTATTGTAGATGTTTAAGAAGATCTTTCGATTAAACATTAGGGCAAAATATTCGAATTATAATTTGTATATGGTTGAGATAATAAGTCCAAAATCTTTGATAATATATAGGGCTATTACACGCTAGAAAAGAACAGGAACAGAAATATGAATTACATTACTTCCATATCTATATATATGAGGAATAGCGAGTTGTTGCTAGGAACAACGCGTTTATTTATCATATATATATATATATATATATATATATATATATATATTAGTTACATACGTAACTTGGAAGTACGAAGGATGAATACAGGCGAGACTAAAGTGTTTGTCGCTTGAGTAGCAGTTGGTCGAGGGCGCGCAAAGCGCTCTTGAGACTGACTGCTGCTCAAGCGACAAGCACTTTAGTAAAGCCTGGATTCAGAATCCTTTGTACTCCCAAATTACGTAGATAAGTTTATGTCGTTGGTAGGCCGTATGAGGAACTATAAAAATGATTTTTTAAAATTAATGATATATGTTTTATTAGAAAAAAGTAAATAATGTCATTATTTACTTATTTATTTTACTTATTAACTGTTTAACTTTGAAAATTTGTTTAAACAAAACATTCTGTAAAGTTAAAATTTTATATGAATTTGTATGAGCATTGACATATCTAACGACATTCTTTCGTTTTCACTAACCTACGAATCGATGTCACCCGCGTCATATACGGCCATGCTGTGCGATATCTCGATCTATCAATACTCCCTTAGGGAGTATAGAGCTGTCAATACTTCCTAAGGGAGTATTGACACAGAGAATATCGTCGAAGATATTAGCATGAACGTATGCAATGCCTATACAAATTTAGCGTGGTCTATAGGTATTCCACCGAATACGGCCTACGATGACATAAAATATATATATATATATATATATATAGATAGATAGATAGATAGTAGATAGATAGATGTATTTCTTATATCTGTTCCTGTTTTTTTTCTAGCGTGTAATAGCCCTATATATTATTAAAGGTTTTGGATTAATTATCTCAACCATATACAAATTATAATTCAAATATTTTGCCCTAATGTTTTATCGAAAGATCTTCTTAAACATCTACAATAATAATTGTAACAAACCATTCAATATCGAATCAATTTTTATTATACAATGTTATTATAATATTGTAATATAGCCCATGAAATAATATTATCGTCTTAAACTACAATTTCGTTAGAAATTAATCCTTACCTAATATATAAAATTAATAAATATAGAATTTTATTTTTGTAATAATATTCGTAATACTGTTTCGATACTAATATTCGTTATTCTATTTACAAAATATTTTATGTTACTTTTCTTTGGCCCGAACTTAGGCCCGAATTCATAGTCGTGTCTTGAGTATTAAGTATGACTCAAAAATTAAGTATCGTTACTTGAGTATCAGCCGTTACTTCAATTGAGTGTTGCATCCTTACCGACGACTATTTTATTTGTGTGATTTCGTTTTATAACTAGCTGTGATAACCTCTTCATGTAGCACTGAATTGAAGTAACAGCTGATACTCAAGTAACGATATTATGAATTCGGGCCAAAGAAAAGTAACATGTAAAATATTTTGTAAATAAAATAACGAATATTAGTATTGAAACAGTATCACGAATAATTTTATAAAAAATAAAATCCTATATTTATTAAATTATATTTTACGTAAGGATTTATTTCTAACGAAATCGTAATTGAAAAAGATAATATTATTTCATGGGCTATATTACAATATTAGAATAACATTGTAAAATAAAAATTGATCCGATATTCAACGGTTCGCTACAATTATTATTGTAGATGTTTAAGAAGATCTTTCGATTAAACATTAGGGCAAAATATTCGAATTATAATTTGTATATGGTTGAGATAATAAGTCCAAAATCTTTGATAATATATAGGGCTATTACACGCTAGAAAAAGAACAGGAACAGAAATATGAATTACATTACTTCCATATCTATATATATGAGGAATAGCGAGTTGTTGCTAGGAACAACGCGTTTATTTATCATATATATATATATATATATATATATATATATATATATATATATATTTATATTACATACGTAACTTGGAAGTACGAAGGATGAATACAGGCGAGACTAAAGTGTTTGTCGCTTGAGTAGCAGTTGGTCGAGGGCGCGCAAAGCGCTCTTGAGACTGACTGCTGCTCAAGCGACAAGCACTTTAGTAAAGCCTGGATTCAGAATCCTTTATACTCCCAAATTACGTAGATAAGTTTATGTCGTTGGTAGGCCGTATGAGGAACTATAAAAATGATTTTTTAAAATTAATGATATATGTTTTATTAGAAAAAAGTAAATAATGTCATTATTTACTTATTTATTTTACTTATTAACTGTTTAACTATGAAAATTTGTTTAAACAAAACATTCTGTAAAGTTAAAATTTTATATGAATTTGTATGAGCATTGACATATCTAACGACATTCTTTCGTTTTCACTAACCTACGAATCGATGTCACCCGCGTCATATACGGCCATGCTGTGCGATATCTCGATCTATCAATACTCCCTTAGGGAGTATAGAGCTGTCAATACTTCCTAAGGGAGTATTGACACAGAGAATATCTTTGAAGATATTAGCATGAACGTATGCAATGCCTATACAAATTTAGCGTGGACTATAGGTATTCCACCGAATACGGCCTACGATGACATAAATATATATATATATATATATATATATATATATATATATATATATATAGATAGATAGATAGATATAGAAGCCATGTATTTCTTATATCTGTTCCTGTTTTTTTTTTCTAGCGTGTAATAGCCCTATATATTATTAAAGGTTTTGGATTAATTATCTCAACCATATACAAATTATAATTTAAATATTTTGCCCTAATGTTTTATTGAAAGATCTTCTTAAACATCTACGATAATAATTGTAACAAACCATTCAATATCGAATCAATTTTTATTATACAATGTTATTATAATATTGTAATATAGCCCATGAAATAATATTATCGTCTTAAACTACAATTTCGTTAGAAATTAATCCTTACCTAATATATAAAATTAATAAATATAGAATTTTATTTTTGTAATAATATTCGTAATACTGTTTCGATACTAATATTCGTTATTCTATTTACAAAATATTTCATGTTACTTTTCTTTGGCCCGAACTTAGGCCCGAATTCATAGTCGTGTCTTGAGTATTAAGTATGACTCAAAAATTAAGTATCGTTACTTGAGTATCAGCCGTTACTTCAATTGAGTGTTGCATCCTTACCGACGACTATTTTATTTGTGTGATTTCGTTTTATAACTAGCTGTGATAACCTCTTCATGTAGCACTGAATTGAAGTAACAGCTGATACTCAAGTAACGATATTATGAATTCGGGCCAAAGAAAAGTAACATGTAAAATATTTTGTAAATAAAATAACGAATATTAGTATTGAAACAGTATCACGAATAATTTTATAAAAAATAAAATCCTATATTTATTAAATTATATTTTACGTAAGGATTCATTTCTAACGAAATCGTAATTGAAAAAGATAATATTATTTCATGGGCTATATTACAATATTAGAATAACATTGTAAAATAAAAATTGATCCGATATTAAACGGTTCGCTACAATTATTATTGTAGATGTTTAAGAAGATCTTTCGAGTAAACATTAGGGCAAAATATTCGAATTATAATTTGTATATGGTTGAGATAATAAGTCCAAAATCTTTGATAATATATAGGGCTATTACACGCTAGAAAAAGAACAGGAACAGAAATATGAATTACATTACTTCCATATCTATATATATGAGGAATAGCGAGTTGTTGCTAGGAACAACGCGTTTATTTATCATATATATATATATATATATATATATATATATATTAGTTACATACGTAACTTGGAAGTACGAAGGATGAATACAGGCGAGACTAAAGTGTTTGTCGCTTGAGTAGCAGTTGGTCGAGGGCGCGCAAAGCGCTCTTCAGACTGACTGCTGCTCAAGCGACAAGCACTCTAGTAAAGCCTGGATTCAGAATCCTTTGTACTCCCAAATTACGTAGATAAGTTTATGTCGTTGGTAGGCCGTATGAGGAACTATAAAAATGATTTTTTAAAATTAATGATATATGTTTTATTAGAAAAAAGTAAATAATGTCATTATTTACTTATTTATTTTACTTATTAACTGTTTAACTTTGAAAATTTGTTTAAACAAAACATTCTGTAAAGTTAAAATTTTATATGAATTTGTATGAGCATTGACATATCTAACGACATTCTTTCGTTTTCACTAACCTACGAATCGATGTCACCCGCGTCATATACGGCCATGCTGTGCGATATCTCGATCTATCAATACTCCCTTAGGGAGTATAGAGCTGTCAATACTTCCTAAGGGAGTATTGACACAGAGAATATCGTCGAAGATATTAGCATGAACGTATGCAATGCCTATACAAATTTAGCGTAGTCTATAGGTATTCCACCGAATACGGCCTACGATGACGAATAAATATATATATATATATATATATATATATATATATATATATATATATATATAGATAGATAGATAGATATAGAAGCCATGTATTTCTTATATCTGTTCCTGTTTTTTTTCTAGCGTGTAATAGCCCTATATATTATTAAAGGTTTTGGATTAATTATCTCAACCATATACAAATTATAATTTAAATATTTTGCCCTAATGTTTTATCGAAAGATCTTCTTAAACATCTACAATAATAATTGTAACAAACCATTCAATATCGAATCAATTTTTATTATACAATGTTATTATAATATTGTAATATAGCCCATGAAATAATATTATCGTCTTAAACTACAATTTCGTGAGAAATTAATCCTTACCTAATATATAAAATTAATAAATATAGAATTTTATTTTTGTAATAATATTCGTAATACTGTTTCGATACTAATATTCGTTATTCTATTTACAAAATATTTTATGTTACTTTTCTTTGGCCCGAACTTAGGCCCGAATTCATAGTCGTGTCTTGAGTATTAAGTATGACTCAAAAATTAAGTATCGTTACTTGAGTATCAGCCGTTACTTCAATTGAGTGTTGCATCCTTACCGACGACTATTTTATTTGTGTGATTTCGTTTTATAACTAGCTGTGATAACCTCTTCATGTAGCACTGAATTGAAGTAACAGCTGATACTCAAGTAACGATATTATGAATTCGGGCCAAAGAAAAGTAACATGTAAAATATTTTGTAAATAAAATAACGAATATTAGTATTGAAACAGTATGACGAATAATTTTATAAAAAATAAAATCCTATATTTATTAAATTATATTTTACGTAAGGATTTATTTCTAACGAAATCGTAATTGAAAAAGATAATATTATTTCATGGGCTATATTACAATATTAGAATAACATTGTAAAATAAAAATTGATCTGATATTAAACGGTTCGCTACAATTATTATTGTAGATGTTTAAGAAGATCTTTCGATTAAACATTAGGGCAAAATATTCGAATTATAATTTGTATATGGTTGAGATAATAAGTCCAAAATCTTTGATAATATATAGGGCTATTACACGCTAGAAAAAGAACAGGAACAGAAATATAAAATACATTACTTCTATATCTATATATATGAGGAATAGCGAGTTGTTCCTAGGAACAACGCGTTTATTTATTATATATATATATATATATATATATATATATATATATTAGTTACATACGTAACTTGGAATTACGAAGGATGAATACAGGCGAGACTAAAGTGTTTGTCGCTTGAGTAGCAGTTGGTCGAGGGCGCGCAAAGCGCTCTTGAGACTGACTGCTGCTCAAGCGACAAGCACTTTAGTAAAGCCTGGATTCAGAATCCTTTGTACTCCCAAATTACGTAGATAAGTTGATGTCGTTGGTAGGCCGTATGAGGAACTATAAAAATGATTTTTTAAAATTAATGATATATGTTTTATTAGAAAAAAGTAAATAATGTCATTATTTACTTATTTATTTTACTTATTAACTGTTTAACTTTGAAAATTTGTTTAAACAAAACATTCTGTAAAGTTAAAATTTTATATGAATTTGTATGAGCATTGACATATCTAACGACATTCTTTCGTTTTCACTAACCTACGAATCGATGTCACCCGCGTCATATACGGCCATGCTGTGCGATATCTCGATCTATAAATACTCCCTTAGGGAGTATAGAGCTGTCAATACTTCCTAAGGGAGTATTGACACAGAGAATATCGTCGAAGATATTAGCATGAACGTATGCAATGCCTATACAAATTTAGCGTGGTCTATAGGTATTCCACCGAATACGGCCTACGATGACATAAATATATATATATATATATATATAGATAGATAGATAGATATAGAAGCCATGTATTTCTTATATCTGTTCCTGTTTTTTTTTCTAGCGTGTAATAGCCCTATATATTATTAAAGGTTTTGGATTAATTATCTCAACCATATACAAATTATAATTTAAATATTTTGCCCTAATGTTTTATCGAAAGATCTTCTTAAACATCTACAATAATAATTGTTACAAACCATTCAATATCGAATCAATTTTTATTATACAATGTTATTATAATATTGTAATATAGCCCATGAAATAATATTATCGTCTTAAACTACAATTTCGTTAGAAATTAATCCTTACCTGATATATAAAATTAATAAATATAGAATTTTATTTTTTGTAATAATATTCGTAATACTGTTTCGATACTAATATTCGTTATTCTATTTACAAAATATTTTATGTTACTTTTCTTTGGCCCGAACTTAGGCCCGAATTCATAGTCGTGTCTTGAGTATTAAGTATGACTCAAAAATTAAGTATCGTTACTTGAGTATCAGCCGTTACTTCAATTGAGTGTTGCATCCTTACCGACGACTATTTTATTTGTGTGATTTCGTTTTATAACTAGCTGTGATAACCTCTTCATGTAGCACTGAATTGAAGTAACAGCTGATACTCAAGTAACGATATTATGAATTCGGGCCAAAGAAAAGTAACATGTAAAATATTTTGTAAATAAAATAACGAATATTAGTATTGAAACAGTATCACGAATAATTTTATAAAAAATAAAATCCTATATTTATTAAATTATATTTTACGTAAGGATTCATTTCTAACGAAATCGTAATTGAAAAAGATAATATTATTTCATGGGCTATATTACAATATTAGAATAACATTGTAAAATAAAAATTGATCCGATATTAAACGGTTCGCTACAATTATTATTGTAGATGTTTAAGAAGATCTTTCGATTAAACATTAGGGCAAAATATTCGAATTATAATTTGTATATGGTTGAGATAATAAGTCCAAAATCTTTGATAATATATAGGGCTATTACACGCTAGAAAAAGAACAGGAACAGAAATATGAATTACATTACTTCCATATCTATATATATGAGGAATAGCGAGTTGTTGCTAGGAACAACGCGTTTATTTATCATATATATATATATATATATATATATATATATATATATATATTAGTTACATACGTAACTTGGAAGTACGAAGGATGAATACAGGCGAGACTAAAGTGTTTGTCGCTTGAGTAGCAGTTGGTCGAGGGCGCGCAAAGCGCTCTTGAGACTGACTGCTGCTCAAGCGACAAGCACTTTAGTAAAGCCTGGATTCAGAATCCTTTGTACTCCCAAATTACGTAGATAAGTTTATGTCGTTGGTAGGCCGAATGAGGAACTATAAAAATGATTTTTTAAAATTAATGATATATGTTTTATTAGAAAAAAGTAAATAATGTCATTATTTACTTATTTATTTTACTTATTAACTGTTTAACTTTGAAAATTTGTTTAAACAAAACATTCTGTAAAGTTAAAATTTTATATGAATTTGTATGAGCATTGACATATCTAACGACATTCTTTCGTTTTCACTAACCTACGAATCGATGTCACCCGCGTCATATACGGCCATGCTGTGCGATATCTCGATCTATCAATACTCCCTTAGGGAGTATAGAGCTGTCAATACTTCCTAAGGAAGTATTGACACAGAGAATATCGTCGAAGATATTAGCATGAACGTATGCAATGCCTATACAAATTTAGCGTGGTCTATAGGTATCCCACCGAATACGGCCTACGATGACATAAATATATATATATATATATATATATATATATATATATATATATATATATATATATATTGATAGATAGATAGATAGATAGATAGATAGATAGATAGATAGATAGATAGATATAGAAGCAATGTATTTCTTATATCTGTTCCTGTTTTTTTTTTCTAGCGTGTAATAGCCCTATATATTATTAAAGGTTTTGGATTAATTATCTCAACCATATACAAATTTTAATTTAAATATTTTGCCCTAATGTTTTATCGAAAGATCTTCTTAAACATCTACAATAATAATTGTAACAAACCATTCAATATCGAATCAATTTTTATTATACAATGTTATTATAATATTGTAATATAGCCCATGAAATAATATTATCGTCTTAAACTACAATTTCGTTAGAAATTAATCCTTACCTAATATATAAAATTAATAAATATAGAATTTTATTTTTTGTAATAATATTCGTAATACTGTTTCGATACTAATATTCGTTATTCTATTTACAAAATATTTTATGTTACTTTTCTTTGGCCCGAACTTAGGCCCGAATTCATAGTCGTGTCTTGAGTATTAAGTATGACTCAAAAATTAAGTATCGTTACTTGAGTATCAGCCGTTACTTCAATTGAGTGTTGCATCCTTACCGACGACTATCTTATTTTTGTGATTTCGTTTTATAACTAGCTGTGATAACCTCTTCATGTAGCACTGAATTGAAGTAACAGCCGATACTCAAGTAACGAAACTTAAGTTTTAAGTCATACTTAATACTTAAGACACGACTATAAATTCAGGCCAGAATGTTTTTTTATGGCACGAAATCATAGACTCAACTCAATTCTAAGGCTAGAAGTTGTAGGTGTTACTTAGTACTTAAATATTCTATTCTTGTTCTTCTTATGGAAAAAGAGTGAGAACATAGATAGACATCTGAGAACTGAGTAAAGATTATAACTTCCAGCCTAACGATTGTTACTTGAGTTACGTTACTGGATTCGTACCTATGTCAATGGAGATAATATAATACAATACATGATATAAGTGCAAACTTTATTTATAATCGTTAAAACGATTGCAAATGTCATGAAATAATTGCGAATAATATGCGCTTTTTAACAAAAATATATTTAATATTGTAATATTAATATGTGACATGTAAACAAGATTTCAATGTACTCGGATGCTCACATTTTTTTCACACAGTGTAAAAATAGACCACATAGCTCTCGCAAAAGTGTGACTTCAGTGCAGATTTAGATTACATAATGTTAAAAATGCCAATGTCAAGGTTTATATTATTAAATTATGATGATAATGTTTGTATTGATAAGTTTTTTTTACGAAATATAAATTCATATATAATCTCAAGTTGATATTTCGATCGTACTTAATATAGCTGTACCTGTGAAATGACTTATTTCCAGAATATTTTTTTTTATTAAAACGATATAATATTTAAAAGATTTTATTACATATAAAGTAGTGAAATATCAACAAAATCATGAAAGAAGTGTTTAAATACCCAATCTAAAATGTGGATTCGTGCAAAAATATGATGCGGATATTTGTAAATCTTATTTTTCTGACTTGATTGCATAATTAAATTCATAAATAAAGTTCTAGAATACAATTACATAATATAAATAATAATACAAAGTTCGCAAATGAGCTACAATCAGCCAAAAACGTCGAAAAATGAGTTTTTCGCATTTTTAACTATGGCGTACCAACAGGAAATATCTGGAAAAATTCAGGCGAGTAATATTAAACAAAATACAAGGTTTTTTTGCAAGAATTGGCCGTGTACCGCATTTCCCGTGAAAATAGGAAGGGTTTGAATTTTTTTTTTTTTCATCCTTTTAGGTTATATAGCATTATCAAATCTTTATGAAAAAAATCTACGTGATTTGTAACCATTTAAGCTATAAGCACAATTTTCTTGAGGTTTTTTTTACCGACTAGATGAGGAGAAAAAAAATAAATAGTGAAAAAGTCATTTTTTCCATGCTGTGAACAGGGGGAGGGGGGTCGTGGTCTGCAAATATGACACAAACAATTTTTCTTTATCTAAAACAAAGTTACAAGGTCAAACAAAAATTTTAGGCACAGGGCAAAATTGACTATCTTAACGGGGGGTACCCTTTATTGCTAATTTTCTATGATAAAACAGTAAGTACCGTCTTAGACATATACATTTTTTCGCAGTAAATTAGCAATAAATTTAAATAAAAAATAAAAATAAAAATTTCATCCTCGTCAATAGATTCTAAACTTTAAACTGAACAAAATAAACTTTATTGCAGGCAAATAAAATCATTTTTAAAAGTTTGGCATTATTATTTAAGATGGCATTAGATTTGTGTAAAATTTATAAACTTCAAAATGTTATAACTCTTTAATAATTCATTATATTTAAATGAAACAAAGTTTAAAATGATTGTTTCAATATTATCGAATAAGTTACTAAACTAAAAATTGAATAATTACTTTCTACCGAAAAATATAGACGATTATCTAAAAAACTAGCTTTTGACACAGACTGCATAGCCTATATAACCTTAAATAAAAATATAATTGTATTTATTTTTGCGGCTAATTACAAGAACGTCAGAAAATAATCTGATTAGAAAACAATAAACGAACCAATAAAATAATCAATAAACTTGAATCTAGATGCTCCGCCAACTTTATAAATTAAACTTCTTAACATCTGTTCGATATGTTTGCCACAATAACAATTAATTTTATAGGCAGATAAGACTTTAAGTCATCGCAAACTCAAATAATTATTTGATCATTCTTATAGTTATGTATACAAACATTTTTTTCTAAATACTTATACGAGTATAATATAGATCAAAATTAATTTGACATATAATCACATTATTGACATGTATGTTATTTGTAATCTTATATGTAAGATAATCTGATTTCCACCTTGCAAGTTGACGAAACAAATTTTTCATCAACTGCGATGACCTGTGCCATCACAATTGATAAAATCAGTCAATCGAAATTCTATATGATATTAGTACACCGAACAAATTTTCATATCATAAAGAGAATCATCAGATATGAAATCCTCAATGTAACTGATAACTTTTAATTAATATGTAACATGACAATAATTTGACAGTTACAAATGAAGTCAAAAAAGGCATTGTTAAGGACTGAATGCTAATATTATAACAATCAATGGAATAAAAGTTATGTGAATAATAAATCATTAAAAAAAATTTGTACAGCAAGCAATACTGCGAAGGATGTTATCTACATTAAGACTCACATAGTAAGTACTTATATTGTTTCTAATTGAATAATTAATACGGTTCGAATAAATAATTTTTTGAAGCAAAGCTTTTATACGGACGTTCTGGGCGCTCGCCGCGCGGCCACTCTATCTGTGCTAAGCGTCAGATTTTAAAAGCGTTACACGATGTATACAGGTATACAGAGTGGCAGTTGCGGCGCGCGTGTATACATATCGTGCCAGTACGTGCACACTGCCTCTTATCCCTACCTCTCCCTAACTCAGTGTGCGTGGTCTTCTATCTCTCTCTCACTTATATCAGTCATCGCTTTCTATCTCTTTCTCTTGAATATCCGCTGTGATGTGCTGTTTCGTTTATCCCGCTTTCTGTCGATTGTTAATAAATCGTATAAATTGTCATTCTATGAGAATAGAATTGAAAACATTTGTACCATAATTTAGTTACCATCAACCAATAGTTACTTTGGTACAATATAAAAATGAGAATAGTGGTGTACAAATTACTGAATGTACACTTGACGGAAAGGATATTTTTCCGAATGTGTACCTCAAATGGCAGCGCTGCATATTTTACCACAGACATAAAAAAACTTCGAATTATGCATTGAGTTTCGCATCATGATTATTTTGTTTTTTCTTATAGTAAAATTATAATTCGGATCATGAAAAAATAAAGTAATATTGTTTGTTTACTAAAATTATGTCATTAATTAATAAGTCACGATGATGCGAAATTTCCTTTATAATTTGGAATTGTCTTATGCTTGTGGTAAAATATGCGATGTTGCCATTTGAGGTACACATTCGGAAAAATATCCTTTCCGCCAAGTGTACTTCTAATAAACATACAAATATAGTATGTTAAAACCTTGTACATAAAACTAATTAATAAATCTTATCATGCAAAAATTACAGTATTCAAATTATTTTAACATTTTTACTACTTGAAGGACATAAAGAAACAACAGTGCTGTCTAGGGACGCCCGAAAGAAGCGAAGCTTTGTATAAAGCATAGGAACTAAGCGTTAAAATAGATAATGAAAAAAATACGCGAGGAAAAAAAATTAAGACTTAAGAAAAAATAAAAAAATAAATATTTTGGGAAATAAAAAAAATACATTTAAAATATAATACACGCCCAAAAACGCAAAGCTACAGCGGAGCTCTCTTTACGATTAGAAGAAGAAAAAAAGAGAGCTCCGCTGTAGCCTTGCGTTTTTGGGCGTGTATTATATTTTAAATGTATTTTTTTTATTTCCCAAAATATTTATTTTTTCTTAAGTCTTAATTTTTTTTCCTCGCGTATTTTTTTCATTATTTATTTTAACGCTTAGTTCCTATGCTTTATACAAAGCTTCGCTTCTTCCGGGCGTCCCTAGACGGCACTGTTTTTTTTTTAAATTTACTTATTTAAAAGAGTTGTTTTATTAATAGAAAAGGATAATTAAATATTCACTATTTTCCTTGCATTAACTTTCTATAAAAAATATTTGTTAAATAGAAAATGATAATATAATTTTGGAACACACACAGTTAAAAGAAATGATAGCTGCTTCCATTGCATGTAATCGAAGCCAATTTCAAGCCTGCACATTAAGTGTACAATTGAATTAAAATATATGAATTTTACAGCACAATTACTGTAAAATGCATTAATTTTCGTGCAAGCTACATTAAATCTCATGTATTGTACAACATAATATACCTTGAATCATTTCCCTGCTATAAAAAAGCAGTTGATAAACCCGTTGATAAACAAGTTGATAAGCGAACTGATAAATCAGCTGATAAAGCTCCTGATAAATCAGATGCTAATTTGACCGCTGATCGCAACTGATACATCAGCTGATATGTTAGCTGATTTATCAGCTGGTTTTGATAAAATATTTTTTCCAAAATAGTAAATCATAAATTATATTATACATGTAAAAGAATATATATTCTTATAGGTTATAAATTTTTTTTTTAATATATTCATTGGAAATTAATTTAAATTCATATTAAATACACTGAGAGAAATTTTATATAAAATATTACAAGAATTATAGTACATTTTTACGATATAGCTTTGTAAACTTTTCAACTGCGTTAAATTTACTATGCCGCATAGTAAATTTTATTCCTGTGCTTAATAAATTTTAAACAAAATAAAAAATAAAAATTATTCATGCTGGTTACTAATTTTCATTTAATGTACAGCATATTATTTACATCTAGAAACAAATATTTTTAGAGTCGATTTAAGATACAATGTACTATTTTATATTGACGTTCCTATTTTCGCTGTGAATTAATCTTGAATCAGTATTACATTTACTGGTTTTTGTTGCTTGCTTTTTTCACAAAGTCTTTATTGAAGGATAATAGTGTGAAAAGTGTCTTTTCTCTTTGTTTAGCGCAAATTTAAGCTTTCGCTTTTACGGTGCACTATAGGCCCAAACGACTTTTTATTGGACAAAATTAAGTAGCGCCTAATAGAATAGGGTTACGGGGGTCTACCAGAGCTCATTTTGAAGGTCTTGTGATATACTCTTATGGAAAAATATTTATGAAAAGTTTTCTGTGACAGAGACATCTTAAAGAACCCACCAAGACCATGGTTTTTCAAATTTTTCGCTTATTTCTCCTTAAACGTTAGTACGAACGAAATGAGGACGAAAATACATCACAACTTATTAAAGTAGAGTGAAAAATCTTCAATTCGTTCTTTTGAAAACGTTTCTAGGTGCTATAGAACTCAATTTACAATGATTTTAAGTTAACAGTCTCCTTAAAAATAAGATTTTTCAACATATTCCGCTTGTTTCTCTTGAGGATTTATTGAAAAGAAAATCATAATGATAATACATTATAGACCATTAAAGTAAAGTAAAAGAATTATTTTCTTGGTTTTTAAGTGCTATAAAATCGTTTTCACAGCTATTTCAAATGAAAGTAGCGAGTATATTCAACCATTTCCACTTGGCTTTAAGTATAATAACCCGTGTCAGCCCAAATAAGCATAAATTTTTTATGTTATTCGACTGAATATTTTTCTATGTAATCATAAGTAGAAAAATTTGTAAATTAATTTTTTTCTAAGTATTTTTGTCCGTACTTTTCAAATCTGCTTTTTCTCTCACATGACATCTCATGTCATATTTTTAGTAAGGTAGAAAAATGTTCTGACAAAAGTCGGGCAACGTGAAATTTACGGCCAACGGTCGGTTTAGAATATTAAATTATTGAATGATTATAATTTTTACAATCAAACAAATAAATAAAAAATTTGGAAAATGAACGTAAGAACTAACAAATTAAGGAATAACAATATATTGTATGCAAAAACTTGTAAATTTTTGAAAAAAAAATCAATAAATTCAAGAAAATTATGACATTTTTCGCTATTTGGAACTCTATATATTTTTATATCACTATTTTCTTAGATAATAATTATTAAAAAAATAAAAAAATAATTAATTTATTTAGAAAGCGAAAGTTATGACCTTATAACATAAAAAAAAGAAATGAATAAAAAAACTCTTGTAAACATCATCATATTAAATCAGCCATTTAAGATTTTGATATCCTATGCGTCTTAAATTTTAGGTATGATAATTATTCCATGGAATTCTAATGTTCGCAATATTTATATAGAGGGAACATTACAAGCCAGTACGATAAAAAGATGAAAAAATTTTTTAAATTGTTTTTTTTTGCAAGGAAGTTGCTATTTTGAAAAAATAGAATATTATAGGCGAAAATTAAGAGTAGATTTGAAAAGTACGGACAAAAATACTTAAAAAAAATCAATTTGCAAATTTTTCTACTTATGATTACATAGAAAAATATTCAGTTAAATATAAATGAGCATAAAAACTTTATGCTCATTTGGGTTGACACGGGTTATTATACTTAAAGCCAAGTGAAAATGGTTGAATATACTCGCTACTTTCATTTGAAATAGCTGTGAAAACGATTTTATAGCACTTAAAAACCAAAAAAAAAATTCTTTTACTTTACTTTAATGGTTTATAATGTATTATCATTATGATTTTCTTTTCAATAAATCCTCAAGAGAAACAAGCGGAATATGTTGAAAAATCTTATTTTTAAGGAGACTGTTAACTTAAAATCATTGTAAATTGAGTTCTATAGCACCTAGAAACGTTTTCAAAAGAACGAATTGAAGATTTTTCACTCTACTTTAATAAGTTGTGATGTATTTTCGTCCTCATTTCGTTCGTACTAACGTTTAAGGAGAAATAAGCGAAAAATTTGAAAAACCATGGTCTTGGTGGGTTCTTTAAGATGTCTCTGTCACAGAAAACTTTTCATAAATATTTTTCCATAAGAGTATATCACAAGACCTTCAAAATGAGCTCTGGTAGACCTCCGTAACCCTATTCTATTAGGCGCTACTTAATTTTGTCCAATAAAAAGTCGTTTGGGCCTATAGTGCGGTGTAGCTTTGCTTTAATGAATGCCCTCATTATACGAATGGCTTTGACAAGAAATGGCTGGCTCAACGGATGAGTTAGCAAATTTGACTACAAACTCTGTTATAGAGATCGCCAATATGACGATCGAATGCCAAATCCTTACAAACAAAAGAAAAATTAAAAAAAAAGGGTAATATCAACCATTAACTACAGGCTCATAATGATACTCAAATTGAAAACAACAATTAGACCGATCAACATGATTTTTGGGTCTGACTCTTAAGTGTTAAATTTTGGTTTCTGATACGTCATTAATTAAGGGAAAAATAGTTAATCTGATCAAAATTTGTTTTTGTAGATTAGCAATTTTCGGAAATTAAAGCGGAATGACCGATTTTTCCGAGATTTTATGATTATTGAAATAAAAAAAAATTTATTGGATAAATATATCTTTTTTTATTTAAAAATAATGATTACTAATAGAATAGGATTGCAAATTCACTAAAAATTTAGTTAAAAAATGAATATTTCTAGTCAATTTCTTATATTTGTTTGAACCTTCTCGTATTAAACCCCAAATGTAATCGCCCATCATATTTTCGCTTTACTGTCCTTGGTAGCGTCGTTCAAAGTCCTTTATATCCTGGTGAAAACGTTCTTGCTCCTCTGAATAGGCACCCATATTATCTTTGAATTCATTTAGGTGAGCATGTGAAGTTTATGGGACATTCTGCAGCCCGTAGTTTTAAAACTTTTAAGCATAGTGTCAATCAATTCCCGATGATTGTCAGCCCTATTGTTTCCAAGAAAACCTCTAATGACTTCTTTAAGACTTTTCCAGGATGCTTTTTCAATTGTATTGAGTAAATTAGTGAATACATCTCTGTTTATTATTTTTTTTATTTGTGGCCCAACAAAAATAACCGCTTTTATTTTGGCCTCAGTTAATTAAGGAAAAAATCCTTTTAAATATTCAAAGACTTTAGAATTATGATCCAACGCTTTCAAAAACTGTTTCATCAAGCCTAGTTTTATATGTAATAGTGGCATCAATATAGTGCTAGGCGCTACAACTGGCTTGACATTATGCTTTGCTATCTGAAAGTCGACTCGCTTAGGTCATATACGCTGTTGATAGTATACTGAATCTGCTCTACTATCTCATAAACACAGATGACAAGGATATTTAGTATATCCACTTTGCATTCCCATCAGAAAATCAACTATTTTGAAATCTCTTATTATTGGCCAGTTGTATTCTGTGTATTTTAATTTTCCTAGTATCATTTTCATACTATTGAAACTTTCTTTAAGAAGTACAGAATGTGCTAAATAAAGACTGAAAAATTCATTTCCATTCTGGAAAAGAACAGCTTCTAAGCTTTTTGAAGAGCTATCGATACAAAAGTCGCCAGTCAGAAGGAATGCAAGGTATTCCGATTTCCTTGAACAAACCGATCACGTCATTGCAGTAACAAAATCCATCTTCTTTGACGAAAAAGTAGGAAAAACTCGAATAAAGCTGTCTTTGATCAGTAATTCTTACATCATCATCAATCAAATTCCACTGCTTCAGTCGTGAAACCAGAAGCTCTGCTTTATTCTTCGGCAAGTTGAGGTCTCGTATCAAATCAGTAAATTCTGTCAAGCTAATGAGATGTGGTCCAAGACCTTGAGATTTCTCAGTGAATTCCTCACTGACTTACACCCATGACAGTGGGTGTAAGTAAGTGATGCACTGGATTCCGTAGAGCTTTGAAAAGCTTGAATCTCGATGCTATCAAGATTTAAACAAGACGAAACGAGCAAATTTCTACTATGCGGTACTGGATAAGACGTTGAAGGAAAATCAAGTGAATTATTTTAGATCTTTATTAGAGATTTTACTTTAAAACACAAAAAAAAAACAAGTATTGTAACTTAAGATCGATGCATAAAAAAATTATGTAAACGCTGTGATATTTAAACAGTTGGAATGATGTGAATATTTCGAATATATTTCTATTTACAGAAAATTTTTAATATTGATATCAATTGAGCTTGATTTTGATGATTTTCTCGTATACTGATGTCAGTTAAAAAGTGTCTTAAGTGTTTTAAGTTATAAAAATCTTCAAATTTTAAAACTTTTTTTGAAATTTAATTTTTAGTTTCTAAAGTATTTTATTTTCTAAAGTATTTTTCAGTTTATACAGGAGAAGTAGTGTACCCAATTTTTATTTTTACTCCGGATTGGCAGTTTAAAATAGGTTTCATAAGCTTCACAAAGCTTTAAATTGGTTGCCAAAGAGAATTTTTTTTCTTACTCTAATAAATTCACCGCAAATAAAACAAAATGAATCAACATCGCTTTTACACTTCCTTGTCGCCATTCTTATACTCAGCTATAAACAAAAATGGTTATAACAGTTGCGATAAAAAAGTAAATATTCACTATCGCCTCCTACTAAAGGAATGCGCAAACTGTTGCCGTTTTGATTGACGGTGGTATTACCTGTTCATAAAATTGATTAAAATCTTCGAAACTCGCTTTTTGATGTAAAACAGACAATAGACTAAGAATTTATGTATTACAACAGAAATCCCATAAAAAATTATTTGTCAACCTGTGTCATGCAAATAATAACGCAAACAATATAAAAAACAATTCAATACCAGATTCCTTCAAAGAAAGTAATAAAGGCCTATATGGTGTCTGGATTAAAAAAATAAAAATAGATAGTGACGACCTAAATGCATGCAAGATAGGTAATATCCTATATAAGTCCTATAGTGGCATAATAGGTATCCCTGTTGAAAATGATAACGTTATTTAATGACGTCATTTAATAACGTCATTTAATAACGTCATTTCATCAAATGACGTTGCAAATTGAGAAATTTCGCGACGTCATTTATGCAAAAAACGTCATTGTTCAAGTGAGCTCTGATGGCTTATTAAATTAAGAAAAAGACTTTATTATATATTTCAAAATGACGTCCTTGTTTCCAAACGACGTCATTTTTTGATGACATGATTTTTTAGAGATGACGTTACTCGTTATCAAAAACACGGGGGTTAACAAAAACGAAGTAAATCTCGTAGTTTCAACTTTTAAAGAAACGAAGAGTATTTGCGATTAAACTGAAAACATTCTGGCCTTATATATCTACGTCTTTGAAATTCGTATAAGAGATCGCAAAACTTCAAAATCGCCACCTGGTGATTTAAAATTAAATTGACGCAATCGACTATCAATTCGACTGTAAGTCACTAGGTGGCGTTTTTTTAAATTTTCTGATCCTTGATGCAAATTTTGGAGATGCAGATATATAAGGCCAGAATGATTTCAGCTTAATCGCAAATGCTCTTCGTTTTTCGAAGAGTTGAAACTACGAGTTTTACCTCGTTTTTGTTTTTTCCTTTAAATGGGAAATGATTATCATGTAAAGTCATTTTTCAATGAAATAATTCATGAAAAATGACGTTGATTTTCTGAAATAACGTTATTTCATAAAATCATGTCATTTGAAAAAGTTACGTCATTTCCCACTATAAATCACATTGTTTTGATAACGAATAACGTTATTTCAGAAAATCATGTCATTTAAAAAAATTAAGTCATTTCCCACTATAAATCGAATAAGGAATAACGTCATTTAAAAAAAACATGTAATTGTAATAAAATTACGTCATTAAAATAACATTTCTGCATAACGTTATTTCAAAAAATTATGTCATTTCAAAAAGTTACGTCATTTATCACATTGTTATGATGACGAATAACGTCATTTCTGAAAATCATGTCATTAAAAAAAATAACATCATTTTCGCACTATAAATATCACGTCTTTTTAATAACAAATAACGTGATCTCTAAAAATCATATCATCAAAATAAATGACGTCATTTTGAAATAACGTCATTTTCTTAATTTAATAAAAGCTCACTTGAACAATGATGTTATTTACATAAATGACGTCGCGAAATGTCTCAATTTGCAACGTCATTTGATGAAATGACGTCATTAAGTGACGTTATTAATTGACGTCTTAAAATAACGTTATCATTTTTAACAGGGATAGAGAAAAAAAATAGATTTAAGGAGGTTATTTTTAGTAACAGAAACAATGCTAATAAGCTACTAATGGATAGACATTAGTATACAACATAAGACATAATTCTGGTATTGAATCAGAAATTGCAATTGTAAACATAAAAATGTTTGAGCATAGAGATAGAACAGCTAATAAAGGTAAAGGTGAAAAAAGTAGCTGGATAACAAGTAAAACAGTCTTAATAACTTATTCTGGACAAGTTTTACCAAACCACATTTCTATTTTTGGAGTGAGGACCAAAATAGAATCATCTGTTGCCTAGAATCATAAGCCCTTACAATCTTAAGATTGCCTTAGGTTTGGCCATATAGCTGAAACATGCAAAAGTAAAGAAATTTGCTTAATGTATAGTGTTGAAAAACATGAGGAAAAGTGCTTCATTGAAACCCCCTCATTTTCTAATTGCAAAGGCCCACATAAAAGTTTTTTTTCCCAGTATATCAAGAGCATAAATATTAGTATTATTATGGCGTATGACAACGTATCTTTTATTGATGCTAAAAAGAGCTTAGCGAAGGACAGCTCTGAAACTCCAAGAAGAAGCAAGGAAAAATTTCCAAGCTTGAAAAAGAATTCAACTATTAATAAAAATTTCAATCAGGTCGTGAAAGAGACCAATAAATCAAATGAACCAAAAGAAAAACAGAATTAAGTCAAAGAAAATCGATATAAATCTTAAATTTTGGAGATTTTCTCATTGCTGGATGTTATAGACCTTTAGTGATAAATGGCGACTAAACTGGGTACGAGAACAGAAGCCTGGTCAGTGAAATTGGTGAATATGAAAAATTTTTTTGTTGGGGATTTTAACTCCCATCACTACTATTGGGGTAGTAACAGATGCTGCCCTAATGGAAATGTATTGATAAACGATTTGGATCTTGAAGAGTTCTTTCTGCTTAATAATAATGCTTCCACGCATTATTACTTAAATAACTCAGCTTTAAAATATTCTAATATTGATTTAACTCTCGCGTCTATCAATTTAGCAATGATGTCGAAATGGAGAGTGAGAGAGCAATCATTTCCCAATTTTTATAGATTTTAACATTTAACCGGAATATACTACCAGAAACTATTTTAGACACAATGTGAAAACACTTGAGGGCAGAAAACACCTTTTCCACCTGCAAGTAATGCAAGTAAAAAAGTTATGCATTAATTAGATTTGAATTAATTAATTAGAAATAAGAATAGCATTTAAGAGTAGACTAAAATACCTTTATTTTAAGCCTTTATAAGCTCATATTGCTGTAGCCATAGTCCCATAATCATTCGATCAATTCTTGTTCTCATAATCACTCCCCCGTAAGGTTTAAGCTGAACCGCTAAATAAAAATAAATTTTCTAAACATATTTAGCTTCAGTATTCTTGCCATTCTTGCGTGAATAAAGGAATTCCTAAAACACAAAAAATTTTTTACTTATCAACAAAAAATATCAATTTATTTAATAAATTTTAATATTTTTACCTTATTTTTCGATTTTTTAATAACTTCTAATCATTTGATTTCAAAACCCTTTATTCACGCGAAAATGATGCTAATACTGTAGTTAAATCAGTTTGGAAAAGTCAGATTTATCCAGCGGTTCAGCTCAAATCATACGGGGCAGCACCTAAAGTTTTAAAAATTCAATATTTGAGAAAAACAACTTTAAAGTTTCTAATTATTAAATCTGGAAATTATCAATGCTATACTTATCTTTCATAAAATAATTTTTTCCTGGTATCTCTTATTTATATCAACTAACAATATAAAAAAAAACCAGACAAGAGAACCTTGTTATTGACTCGATAAAGCTGAAATGCAAAAATATATGTTATTAAAATAAGCAATAATAATAATTTATCTTATTATAAGATATCACAGGCCCTCAAAATGAAAAAAAATGTCTGAACTTTTGACCGCACATACATATTCCCATGTATTTTTCGACGCTGAATCCGAATCTGTAATAAAAATATAGGGTTTTCCTACCTTTTCTCAGAGTTTTATTGAAAAAACCTCATTTTTTACGGTTTTTTTGCGGTTTTTCGAGTCTAGAAAAAACAAATCATGAGATACGGTTAATTGGACTTCAAAATCGAATTCTACGGGAAAAAATACACGGGAAACCATACCTTTAAATTTTTTTAACGCGATTCTAGTCCTCTGTATGGGGCTGAAAAGATGAGGAAATCGGTAAAAGTCGAAATTTTGCCTAAAATGGATTTAAACAATATTAAAATTTAATCATGCGTCTTTTGAAGAGTCGATAAACATTGGAAATACTATCCTGGGGGTTTTTCAGATTGCTGATCATGAATTTGAAGTCAGATTGTGTAAAAACTACTTCTAGAGGGCGGTGACAAGAACTGTATATGGTAAATTTATCGATTTTTTAAAAATTTTACGTCTGAAATACTAATTTTAGAGTCTTTCACAGCATTGACTGTAAATTCAAGATATTAACTTAGCCTATTGTGTACGTTGAACTTAACATTTTGTCTATGTTTGTCTCTCTCTCTCTCTCTCTCTCTTCTTCCGATGTTTTTTTAAATTGGCTTACGCTTACGTACACGTTTCTCTTCGAATGACCGATGTAGTGGATTTCTGACACGTTTTTGTCCTTTTTCGCAGCTGTTTCTCTTTTTATCATCTAGCAGTAATCTGCTAACATGTTGATACCCCAGTTTCCTTGAAATCTACGTTCAAACTCCTTTAAATCTTGGTGAAATCGTTCACCATGCTCTTCACTAAAGTCTCCGTTATTTTCAGGAAACTGATCAACGTGTGAATCAAGAAAATGAAGTTTTAAGTTCATTAGACAACCCAATTTTTCAAAATTACGTACCATTCTTTTCACAATAGCTTTATAATTCGTGTCTTTGGCATTACCCAAAAATTTCGTCGATACCTCTTTAAAACTTAACCATGCTGCCTTTTCAACATCAGTCATGCTTTGTTCAAAGTTTTCGTCTCTAAATAAAGTTCGGATTTCAGGACCATCAAAAATACCTTCATTTAATTTAGCATCAGATTTATGGGGAAATACTTTGCTTATATATTGGAAGCATTAACCGTCCTTGTCCAAAGCTTTAACTAATTGCTTTATCAATCCAAGCTTTATATGCAGAGGCGGTATCAAAATTTTCGAAGGATTAACGAGTGGATCTTTTATAACATTCTGTTTTCCAGGTTCAAACGATTCTCTTGAATGCCAAATTTTCTTTTTATAGTGTTTTTCTCTATCTCTGCTATCAAACATGCATAAATAACATGGGTACTTCGTAAATCCAGATTGTTGTCCAAGTATCATAGATAAAATCTTTAAATCGCCACATATTTGCCATTTATGTTCTCTATATTTTATTTTCGTTAAAAGTAGTTCAAGATTGGAATACTCTTCTTTAAGTACTGTTGAATGTGCTAATGGTATAGGAGCATATTTATTTGTGATATTGAGGAGTACTGCTTTAAGGCTGCGCTTTGATGAATCAATGAATAGTCGCCAATTTTCAGGTTTGTATATGTTGGGTTTCAATTCATCAATAAGACCTTTCACGTCCGTGCAATAAACCATATTAGAATCATTCTTGAAATAATTTCTAAAGCGCTCTTCTCGATTATGATATGCACATACTTTAGTACCCTTTGTCAACATATTTCGTCTCTTAAACTCTGAAGCCATAAACTCTGATTGTTCCTTAGATAAACCACTCTTTCTAAATAAATCGTTCAGACTTTTTTGATCAAACTTTTCAACAGTTCGTTCTTCACCCTTAGGAATATACTCTTCATCACTATCCAGAGAATGTTCTTCAGGTGAACTTAGATCTTCTTCATTTGGTGTGTTTGTGTCAGAGACAATTTGATCTGTCAATTTTTATTTATACTTATTCTGTTGTAAAACTGGGTACTGTTGTTTAGAAATGAATTCGGTTTCATTTTAAAGCTCCGTTCAGTTAATCACTGTTGTACACTGTCATTGATCTTAAAGCATTGTTTATAAACGAATGGGACTTATGATCTTTTTCCAAAGCTATATATATATATATATATATATATATATATATATATATATATATATATATATATATATATATCAGTACTCTATAAGGGTACCTAAAAAAAACCTGCTGCTGCGAAGTATTGGTCACGATGACAACTGCCCTGAAAATGGGATGTGTAGAATGATTCGGTGTACTCAATACTTTGCAGTAACGAACCCAGCGAAGGCGCGCTGTCCTGCAGGGGAGCACTAGGATGTGAGAATGATGCCGTAGTGTGTCCGACGACGAGTTGACATTGTCCTCGTCAAAGTCGGAAAGCTCTCATACTTAGGCCTGGGGAGGTATGAGAGTTATCACCCCTAGGACGGCGGACTCACCTGCGAATGGGACAGGATTCCTAGTGTGTGGGGTTTAATTCAACAATATGGCTAATTCAAATTTTCAACCTTTTTTAAACTGCGCTGGTACATCCAATAACAGTTTTAACCATACGTGTAATGGATCTTAAGATAATTTCTGTTATGTATGTTCAGAATATATTGGACAACGAAACAAAAGAAAAATCACAGATGATATTAATTTTATCTATCAAAAATGTTTTGATATTGAGATTTCTCAACAGGATAAAATTTGGGTTCCTCATTATATATGTGCTTCATGTTATGCCATGATGAATCGATACAACACCAGTCAGGCTAGGTCCAAATTAAAATTTACTATACCTACAAAGTGGAAGGAACCAAAAGATGAAAATGATTGCTATTTTTGTTTAACAAAGATACAAGGTTTAGACAAGATACAGAAAAAAGGAATAGTATATCCTAATACTTCTTGTATAGAATTTCCATCCAAGAATTTTATAGATATTTTTGAAAATAAAGATTCGAGAGAGTTTTACAACAGGCTTAGGGAATCTAAATGTAGATGAAAACTCGACAGATGAAACAACTGAAAATCTGATTGCCGCAGACGGAAGCTCATCAAATGAAGAAGATCTAAGTTCACCTGAAGAACATTCTCTGGATAGTGATGAAGAGTATATTCCTAAGGGTGAAGAACGAACTGTTGAAAAGTTTGATCAAAAAAGTCTGAACGATTTATTTAGAAAGAGTGGTTTATCTAAGGAACAATCAGAGTTTATGGCTTCAGAGTTTAAGAGACGAAATATGTTGACAAAGGGTACTAAAGTATGTGCATATCGTAATCGAGAAGAGCACTTTAGAAATTATTTCAAGAATGATTCTAATATGGTTTATTGCACCGACGTGAAAGGTCTTATTGATGAATTGAAACCCAACATATACAAACCTGAAAATTGGCGACTATTCATTGATTCATCAAAGCGCAGCCTTAAAGCAGTACTCCTCAATATCACAAATAAATATGCTCCTATACCATTAGCACATTCAACAGTACTTAAAGAAGAGTATTCCAATCTTGAACTACTTTTAACGAAAATAAAATATAGAGAACATAAATGGCAAATATGTGGCGATTTAAAGATTTTATCTATGATACTTGGACAACAATCTGGATTTACGAAGTACCCATGTTATTTATGCATGTTTGATAGCAGAGATAGAGAAAAACACTATAAAAAAGAAAATTTGGCTATCAAGAGAATCGTTTGAACCTGGAAAACAGAATGTTATAAAAGATCCACTCGTTAATCCTTCGAAAATTTTGATACCGCCTCTGCATATAAAGCTTGGATTGATAAAGCAATTAGTTAAAGCTTTGGACAAGGACGGTCAATGCTTCCAATATATAAGCAAAGTATTTCCCCATAAATCTGATGCTAAATTAAATGAAGGTATTTTTGATGGTCCTGAAATCCGAACTTTATTTAGAGACGAAAACTTTGAACAAAGCATGACTGATGTTGAAAAGGCAGCATGGTTAAGTTTTAAAGAGGTATCGACGAAATTTTTGGGTAATGCCAAAGACACGAATTATAAAGCTATTGTGAAAAGAATGGTACGTAATTTTGAAAAATTGGGTTGTCTAATGAACTTAAAACTTCATTTTCTTGATTCACACGTTGATCAGTTTCCTGAAAATAACGGAGACTTTAGTGAAGAGCATGGTGAACGATTTCACCAAGATTTAAAAGAGTTTGAACGTAGATTTCAAGGAAACTGGGGTATCAACATGTTAGCAGATTACTGCTGGATGATAAAAAGAGAAACAGCTGCGAAAAAAGGACAAAAACGTGTCAGAAATCCACTACATCGGTCATTCGAAGAGAAACGTGTACGTAAGCGTAAGCCAATTTAAAAAAAACATCGGAAGAGAGAGAGAGAGAGAGAGAGAGAGACAAACATAGACAAAATGTTAAGTTCAACGTACACAATAGGCTAAGTTAATATCTTGAATTTACAGTCAATGCTGTGAAAGACTCTAAAATTAGTATTTCAGACGTAAAATTTTTAAAAAATCGATAAATTTACCATATACAGTTCTTGTCACCGCCCTCTAGAAGTAGTTTTTACACAATCTGACTTCAAATTCATGATCAGCAATCTGAAAAACCCCCAGGATAGTATTTCCAATGTTTATCGACTCTTCGAAAGACGCATGATTAAATTTTAATATTGTTTAAATCCATTTTAGGCAAAATTTCGACTTTTACCGATTTCCTCATCTTTTCAGCCCCATACAGAGGACTAGAATCGCGTTAAAAAAATTTGAAGGTATGGTTTCCCGTGTATTTTTTCCCGTAGAATTCGATTTTGAAGTCCAATTAACCGTATCTCATGATTTGTTTTTTCTAGACTCGAAAAACCGCAAAAAAACCGTAAAAAATGAGGTTTTTTCAATAAAACTCTGAGAAAAGGTAGGAAAACCCTATATTTTTATTACAGATTCGGATTCAGCGTCGAAAAATACATGGGAATATGTATGTCCGGTCAAAAGTTCAGACATTTTTTTTCATTTTGTTGGCCTGTGTATTTTGTCAGTGCTCATTCTTGTTCACCAATGAAACAATGTATTTGTTGTAGGAGTCAACAAATACATAGTGAATTGTTACTCTGATGGTTGTTAGAATTACTTGTACTAACCTTGAATCAGCTTGAAACTAAAAAATAATATTTAATATGGAGTAATCATTTTATATTTTATTTTATAATTCAAATTTAGAATTAAGAAATAAAATTAAGATCACAAAAAGTAGATAAGCCAACAAGTCCATGGCCAAGTGCACGAGCAGCAAGAACATTACGTCTATTCACTTCACATGCATTATTCATAACATCCACTCTCTTGCTAGAGTTTATAGATGTTAATTCACCACAAGAATTACAAATCACATCAATTTTAAATCCTAGCCTGTGGAAAGAAGATTGAATAAATTGTATTTTATTATGGTACACATTACAGCACATAATTTTTTCAAACTCAGGAAATAGAATGTTGATATCAACAATTCTATTTTTTACCCTGGAACTTGAAAATTCTGTTCTTTTCAGTTTAGAAAAAGAAGTAGAGGATCTACTTCTCTCAGCTTCAGGAGAATTTTTTTCACTCCTACCAAGAAATTTCTTTGGCCTCTTTTTAGATCTTCCTGTAGATCGTTTTCTATCTTGATGTTGGTTAACAAATCTGCCTGTTGTATCTCTTTCATTTTTGAAGTTAGTAATTTTAACGTTAATTCAAGCTTTTAACGCTTTAAATACACTTTCTATTTAGATAAACGTAGAATTTCAGGCGCACATAAAAAAATACGAAATAACTCGCAAACGTGTAATTTATTAAAAATTAATAATTTGACGTAAATTAAATCACAAAACCTACTAACAATTTTTTAAATGCACTTTAAATAATCAAACTAACTGCAAACTGACCATACAATCAGCTAAGACTGGCTGTAATGTAGCGAAATGATACGAGCCGAAAGCGCAAACGCGCGATATTCAAATTGATAAAAAATTAGATGAATAACTATGTGCCACTTGTTTCCTTACAAAATCAAAACGGAATAAAATATCTATGTAAAACTTTTTAGAATTTAAATCAAGATAAATATTTTGTTGAAATTAAAAAAATAAACTTTTTTTTCCTAATTAAACCTGAAATAAATCAATAAAAATTTCAAAAATATAATTTAAAATAATTCTTAACATTTTTTAAATTTGTTAAAATTATATTATTATAGACTTAATAAATAAAAACAAAATTAAATCTCTTAAAAAAAACTTTTTGGAGATTAATTAATGATTTATGAATTATTGAATCAAGCAATAAAAAAATAATTTCTTATAGTGTTTTAATAAAATTAGCTAAAAATTCGAGAAAAATCTCAAAATGGCAAAATTAACAAAAAAATCAATTAAAAGTTCACCTACTAATTTCTTCATAGAAACAAAACTCAATGAGATAGGGTAAAAAAACTTTTTGGAGATTATCCTACAGTAAATTTTTTATGAAAAAAGCAATAAACCCAAATTCGATGGTGAGACCGGAAAAAAAGGGTTTTGTGCCCTTAATTGGCTTCACTTTCTAAATTTTTACTATCTTCCACTCATCTATTTGCTAACCTAGAATTTCTAAATAATAACGTTCTATTGAAATACGATATTTTTTACTGATTCCATTAATGAGAATGTTGTCAACTTTTCTAATATCAAATTTAATAATAGCAATAGTAAGCATAATAAGAAACTCTCTTGCAAGAAAAAAAACATCTAGTGGAATGAGGCTTGTGAAAAAGCAGAATAAGAAAAGCTACTTTTAAATCTCTAAAGTATAAATGCAATTTAGATTCATTCATTAACTTCAAGAAGATACGTGCTCAAACCACAAGAACATTAAAAAAAAGGAATCGTTCAAAGGTTTTATTGAATCTATAAATAGACATACTTCAATTTCTTATATTTTTAACAAAATAAAAATTTTCAGGAACGGGATTAATAAAGATATCCTTCTATAGGTAATATAAATTCTTTAATTAATTCTAACGACCTTCTTGAGGAACTTTGTACCCCAAAAGACAATAATGTTGCTAACTTCGAAATTTCCAAGTATAATTGTACACCGAATAAAAATAGTGAATTTCTCAATGAACCATTTTCCTTTGAGGAAATGAATTTTTTCATTGGCACTGCCAAAGCTTCATCTGTTCTAGGTATAGATAAAATTAATTTCGAAATTTTGAAAAATCTTCCAGAGTTTTTATTAAGAACTCTCTTGGATATGTTCAATGATTTTTTCTTTCAGAGTATATACCCTAAACAATGAAGTGCCTTTTTAATCACCTTCATACCCAAAAGGAACAGCAATAAAGCCAGGCCTATTACACTGGCTTTATGTATTTTCAAAACGCTCGAAAAAAATGATAAATTGTAGGCTGGACTGGTATGTTGAACATAACAGCTTCCTATCTTAAGTTCAATATGGATTTCATAAAGCAAAATCTTGTATGGATAATTTTTATATAATCATCAGTGAAATACATAGTCCTTTTCCAATGACGAAAGTTTTATAGTAGTATTTCTAGATGTTGAGGGTAAGGCATTAAAAAATATTATGCAGCAAGAGGTAGAGTTGTTGGAAAAAGATATTATAGAATCATCCATGTCGAGTTATAGTAGCCCAGCATGGATAGTTAACGAGAAACCTGAGCCTTAAGGCAGGAAAAGCTGGCGTTTGGTGACAGGCTTTTGCTAACTAAATGAAATCACTGTGGGAAGCAGCTATCAACTGCCATGAACTAGTGACATTCTAGAAAATTTAGCTTTATCAAATTACATCACCTCCGCAGATCTTAAGGACGGCTGTAATCAAGTAAAAATTGATTTGAAAGACGCGCATAAAACCGCATTTTTGGGCCATCTGGACCTGAAATTAAAACTGACCCTAAAAACATAGAAGCGGTGCGTGATTATCCTATACCAAAAAATAAAAAGAAGCTAAAACAATTCGTAAGTTTCGTTGGTTATTATCATCGATTTATAAAGGATTTTGCAAGCATAGCAAGACCACTACATAAATTAAGTTCAACAAAGGATAAATTTTTGTGGCTAGAAGAACATCAAATAGCGTTTGACACGTTACGTGAGAAGCTATGCAAAGAGCCTGTGTTGGCTGCGCCTAAGTTAAGCGAACCATTTATAGTAACAACAGATGCGTTTGCTTATGCGATAGGCGCAAGATTAAGCCAAGGAAAAATCGGTGAAGATTGACCTTGTGTATATGCCTTAAGATATCTGAAAGGAAGCGAACTTAAATATTCTGTATATGAAAAAGAATTATTTGCAGTTGTCTTCGAAAAAGAACAGTTTAGGCCTTATTTATACGGTACGAAATTCACCGTAGTGACAGTTCATGAGCCGTTAAAACATTTTCATATAAGCACAGAGCCTAAATTAAGATTTAATAGATTAAAAGCCTAAATTAAGATTAAATAGATTATGAGGCTATACGTTTGATGTTGTGTATAGGCCAGGAAGAAAAAATAATGCAGCTGATGCACTCTCCAGAAATCTAGTAATTGCTAACGGTGAGCAAAATCATGAATTACCACATGCAGAAATGTATCAGTTGGCAATAAACAAGAAAAGGAAGATCCAAGCAATAGCGGGTGTGGACCGCCAGCGAGAACTTTCATCACACGCACAGCGCATAAGAAAGGTGAATATAAGACAAAACAAATAGATTCAAACTCAGAAGGTTCGGAAAATCCAAAAAAGAACATTTTTATTCAAGACACAAGCAATAAATCAGAAATCGAGAATAACGCTGAATCAAAGGAAAATTGGAATTATGAAAAAAGAAAGAAAGACCCTTGGAAAAGATCAGCGTAAAAAAGAAAAAGAAGAAATAAAAAAGCATTAAAAACACGCAAAACACAAGCAAATAGAAAGAAAGAATCGATTCAGGCCGAAAGCATATTAAATCAAGCGGAAGACTACGGTAAGCTCGCATGTATGTGAAAAAAGACAAACATGTGAGAAGGAATTCTTGCAACGAGCACACTAATTGATAGACCGCATGCAGTGTCAGCAAGAAAAGAGCAGAGAACGAATAAAAGTAAACCAGCAAACAAAGCGTCAGAAAATGAAAACAAAGGTATATTGAAAAATACTAAAAGCTTTTATGACACAGATACATCAATAGAAATATCAGAAGTTGAGTCAAAAATCGAAGGATAAGAAAACTTAGAAAATACAACTCGAAGTAAAGAAAATGACAAAAAAAGTATATGGGAAATGATGCCTGAAATTATAACAAAAATACGTGCTTGATTTTTAGTCGATGTACAAGAACAAGAGATAAATGGTAGAGAAGGTGTACAAATAAATATTTGGGAAAAAACACCAGGAGAGGTGGCAGAAGCATTGAGAAGCAGTGCACCTCAAGATGTAATTAATCAAACAGAGATTAATGAACAAGAAAAATTTCGTTCCCATATGCGTAAAATATATTACCAACTAGTGCCAAGTATAAGCTCAGAAAAAGAGAAAGAGAAAAAGTCGTTAAGAATAAAATCTGATGTTGAAATTATAGAAAATGAGACAGACGAAGAATCATATTTTGAGGACGAGTTTGAAGTAAAAGATCCAAGTAAAAAGCAAGAGAAAGAAATTATAAATGAGAGCGAAAGCGAGAGAGATTAGGATGACGTCAGTGAATCTGAATCTCAAGGTGAAAGCATGGAGCAAGAAGAGAAGGAGAGTGACATAGAAGTAGATAAAAATGATTTAAATGAGACTAACAAGGAAAGTACCTGACCTTCGGGAAACGAATTTGGCTAAAACTGCAGAAAATAATTTTTTTATGAAAAAAAATGAGCCCGTGTTTTTTCTTTTCTTTGAATAGGCCCTATAGACGGAGATATAGTCATTTTTTCGAAAATATAATAAAAAAGAGCATTTATAAGATATTGAATAACGAAACAACTAAGACTATTACAAAAAATGTATCAAAAATAAAATAAAGTACAGATTAAATGCTTTAATTTAAGCTTCATTACATTAAAAAAGCTTTAGTGGTGCTAAAGTTATAGGCGATTAAAATATGCTAATGTGTAGCGTAAAAAATTGATGACATATTACACGCTAAAAATTTTACAAATATGTAATAATTTCAATTAGGCACAACTTTTAAATCACGTAAGCTTTTTTAGTGCAACAAAGCCTAAATCAAAGCATTTAATCTCTACTTTATTTTATTTCCCATTCATTTTTTCGTAAGAGTCTTAGTTGTTTGGTTATTCAAGATCTTATAAATGCTTCTTTTTATTATATTAAAAAAAAAAAAAAATATCATTGTCTATGGGGCCTATTCAAAGAAAAGAAAAAACACGGGTTTATTTTTTTCATAAAAAAATCATATCTTGCATTTTTAGCCAAATCTGTGTCCCGAAGGTCGGGTATTCTCCTTGTGAGGGCTCTCCTGTAAGGGCCTTTCAAAAATTATCAATGGACTTCTATGGGCCATTAACACCCTCAAAACAAGGGTACAGATATGTCCTCACAGTACAAGATTGGTTAACGAAGTACTGTATTTTAATACCAACGGTACATGCAGACGCAAAAGAGGTGGTTCATGCTCTTACACGCAAGTTGCTAGCTTATTTCAGGCCGCTATCGAACATACTGACAGATCAAGGAAGACATTTTATGAATAATGTACTCGAAGAATTTGCAGATATATTTGGAATAAATAAATACTGTACAACTGCGTATCACCTCCAGAGTCAGGGAGGAATCGAACGCATGCATCATACGATAACAGAATATTTGAAAGCTTAAATGGAGGAAAAATCGGACTGGGCTGAATGGTTAAATTTATGCTAATTAGCATATAATTGTACAGAACATGAAGCAACCGGTTATACGTTATATGAACTTGTTTTTGGATATAAAGAGTGAACACAGTTAAGCTTCCAATGGAAGGAAAATCTGCAAACATACGACGAATATTTAAATCAGATAGTAGACAATCTTTCACAACTACAAACATAAGCGGCAATGAATTTAGTGCAAGCCAAATATTATTATTTTTTTAAAAAAAAGATTAATTATATAAAGGATATTGTTATCCTCTATATAATTAACCTTTTTCAATGGAGATGTCGACGGAGTCCAGCCCGGAACCGTTTAACACATTACATCAGACTAGACTGTCAAACACCACCATACCGAAAACTTTGACTATACCGATGGATAGTCAGCCACTTTTGTGACCAACAATCAACCGATACCCAATGAGGTCGGATTCTTGAAAAGTCGCGATATAAATGGCACATACACTAATTTTCTTTGAAAAAAAAGTTTAGAGGTACCTGGTCAGGATTCGAACCCATGCCCTCCGCGTTGAAGGCAAGAGCTCTATCCATTACACCACCGCGCTCTCAGTGCAAGCCAAATATAAATCGAAATACTATTATGATAGAAAATGAAATACTAAACATCACTGCTTATTTTATTTATTTATTTATTTATTTTATTTATCAACGGGCATAAGCCCATATTAATACAAAAAAAATGATAACAAAGTGTAGTCGTAGGTGGCACAATAATAATATTGATAAAAAATTCTCAAACAATAATTTCAAATTCATACATCAATAGTTATTTATAACTCTTACAAACTAATTATATAAAAGAATACGCCTTGATTTTTCCACTACTTGATACCAGGAATCATTATTAACATTGAACCATTCTCTGTGCCTATTACACACCATCGCAAATCTTAGAAAAGGTGAGTGCAAACAGCAGTTGCTAACAGCATTGGGGATCTGGAAATATTCCTTTAATCCTCTAAGTTGCCGATTAGGAACAATAAAAGAGAAACGCTCCAACAACTGATTGCATTTAATTTTACCACTCAAAATCTTAAATGAAAATAATAAATCACATCTTCCAAAGCTTGATTCAATATTGGGAATCATCAGCAACTCTCTAATACTTGAGTAATTATGATTATCAAAGCGCATAGGCATATTAAGTTTAAATGCTGGGTACCTAAGAAATTTCCTAGCCACACCCTCTATAGCTGCCACTTGATACTGTAAATAAGGCCTCCATATATTCGAAGCATAACTAATTACTGAATAAATATAAGAGTAGTATAACACTCTAAATTACTCAATTCTCTCAAATTTAGTGGTAAATCTTTTAAAAAAACCAATCATTTTAGAAACCTTATTCACAACATGATCTACATGTTTATCAAATAGCAGCCTTGAGTCAAATATTACACCCAAATCCTTAATCTCATCTACCCTATTAAACATAAATTTGCCCAAATAATAATCATATACAAGACCTTTGGACCTTGAAAAAGTAATAACAGCGCACTTTGATAAGTTACATAATAAGCCGTTAACGGAACACCATTGAAAAAATGATGCAATGTCATTTTGGAGTAGAACAGCGTCATCACCAGATATTACTTCTCTGAATATTTTAGCATCATCCGCAAATAAAAGAAACGTACTATATTTAATAACATTTTTCACATCATTAATAAAAATCAAAAACAAAATCGGGCCCAGATGAGTTCCCTGTCCCACTCCAGATAACACTTGTATTAATACAGAGATAAACGACTTAATTTTAACCCTCTGTGTCCTACCACCCAAATATGATTTAAACCATCTTAACAAATTTCCCTTCATACCATAAAATTCTAATTTTGAAAATAATTCAATATTAACAGTATCAAAAGCGTGACTCAAATTGGCATAAAATGCATCCATTGCAGTTCCTTTATCGAAACAATCTACAATATGATTAACGTAAATACTAAGGTTCGTCATCGTGGATCTACCAATTGAAAACCCATGCTGTTCTTCAATTAAATACGCATTAAAGCAATCACTCAATTTATTACAAACTAACTTGTCCAACAATTTAGCAAACACATTGTATTTATTAATAGGCCTATAATTATTTATATTAGCATTATTTTGCAAAAAAAAATAAAAAATATATAAAAATAAAGTGTTAATAAAATTGAGATCATCAAATGAAAAATAATAAGATATCATCAAGGATATCATATTATTTTTCATTCGATAATCTTCAAAGGCGTGACAGTTAAATAGATTATTGTATAAAAGTTTATAAAAAAAGAATTAAATATCTTTTGAATAAAATAAAAGAAAAGAAGGAAAAAAGGAGGAATAAGAACTTAGTAAATAAGAATTCAATCGTACAGCAAAGCGTCAAGCAGGATAAGGCTGTGAAAATCTTTTAATTAATCGAAATTAATACTTAAGTAGTCAATTAAGAAAAATATGTAATAATAATACTTTAATAATTAGCAAAAAAAGTGACAAGTTAAGCAACTCAAATATCCTTCCTATATTATATTTTAACATGGCAAATTGGCCATATTACTTATATGTATATTTTTAGCACCAATAGACGACAGAAAGGAGCATCTTACTACTGGCAAGACGGAAAGCAGACCACGCGAGTCAAATATCTAAAAGCATAGTCCAAAATCGTTGGCACACACGTGCGAATCTGTATAGCACGTATACTATGCACTGATATAGATAGCAAGCAGCTTGACTCGAGTAGCTGAGCTTGGGTCCGCTACGGATCGTTTGTCTCTCTCTTGCGGCGCGTGCAGCGTATAGCACGAGAGATGAAGCTGAGCAGAGACAAGAAGGAAGCGTCATTGCGTCATTCATCCCTTCTGTCGCCGATGTTCGGTAAAGAGCGTTACAACTTGCGATATTGCGTAATACTTTTATGATTGTGTGTTACAATTATCGTATTTAGTGTGAGTGAGACTAAGTAGCTTCACTAAATTATAGCTTCTTTCATTTTGTTAAAATCAAGCCTCGTATTATTGCAAGTGCCCTAGTGCAACGTGAAATAGCATAATTTATTGCTTTATTTGTGCGACGTGTGTGCCGGACGATCTCGTGCGCGTCCTATTGCTATTTTCCCTTCGTGCTAATATAACTCTTTTTTTGTGTGCTCGTGCCCTTTTTGCGTGTGTCTGTTTTTTATGTAACCATCTGCTTTTACTCTTGCCGATAGTTCCTTTGCTAGTGCAAGCGGTGTCGCGTACGCTATACGTGGCTGGCGTCCATTTTGAGCGCGCGTACTATAATTGTATCATTATTAAAATGAAGCCTTTTTTAACCGACTTCAAAAAGGAGGAGGTTCTCAATTCGACTGAATTTTTTTTTTTTTTATTTTTGTTACCTCATAACTCCGTCATTTCTTAACCGATTCGAAAAAACTTTTTCTTATCTGATAGAGAATGTCTGCAGGAAAGTCCCATACGTGTCCTATAATTATTGGGCCAATATTCGGTTTGTATGACCCAATTATCAAATTAAGAAAACTGGGAGTTTTGTTTTCTCTCTCTCTCTCTCCCTCCCTCTCTCTCTCTCTTACCTGAGCTTGAATATGTATACATGCACACATAACGACACTGTGCTGTTGAGCCTTCTTTCTTTCCTGCTATATATTGCTTGGTGGTGTACTAATGCATGCGTTATGAATTAATAATGAAAGTTTAATGTAATTAGTCGGTCCACCTATATTTGCGTTTTTAGTAAGAGGATTCACTAGAAGATAGAAAATAAAAATTTTTCAACAAAAAAAATTTTTTAACAAAAAACAAAACCGACTTCAAAAAAAATTTTTTTAACAAAAAACAAAACCGACTTCAAAAAAATGCACTAAAAAGTTACAAATAATTTTTGATCTTCAATAATTATACGCATACTACGCATCTAACTCAACACATGTGTAGCAAACATTTTATAGATTATTCAATCATTTGTAAACAGCACCAACAAATTATATTTTTTTTCAATTCACAAAAAAATATTTTCGAAGTCGGCGTCAAGTTGTTGAATTGGTCTGCACAGATGTAGAATTTGACGCCGACTTCGAAAATATTTTTTTGTGAATTAAAAAAAAATATAATTTGTTGGTGCTGTTTATAAATGATTAAATAATCTATAAAATGTTTGCTACACATGTGTTGAGTTAGATGCGTAGTATGCGTATAATTATTGAAGATCAAAAATTATTTGTAACTTTTTAGTGCATTTTTTTGAAGTCGGTTTTGTTTTTTGTTAAAAAATTTTTTTCTTATTCAGTTAATTAGAAACCCGCATCTTATCTGATTTAAACCTTAGTGCAACTTCCTGATCCCCAAGGTTGTCACAATATTAAAGTGAAACCACTTTTTTTCCGGTTCTCCGCATTTGTTAAATGTGTCTAATCTTTTGGTAATAAAAGTAGCAATTTTTTATTAGGCCCTATATAATTAGTCCTCATTAGTCATAAGCATCTTTTTGAGCCATATTTTTTTGGGCCCAATATTTTTTCGAAATTAATATTTACTTGGGTTTTATAATTTTTTTGGGTCCTATATTTTATTTAGCTCTATTTTTCTAGGCCTTATATTTTTCAGGCCCTACATTTTTTTGAGTCCTATTTTATTTGGGCCTCATATTTTTTTTGGGCTTTATATTTTCTTAGGCTCTATATTTTTTTGGGCCCAATATTTTTTTGATTCTTATGTATTCTTGAGCTTTATATTTTTTAGGCCCAATATTTTTTTGGGCCTAATATTTATTCAATTCTCACATATTCCCGTGCTCTATATTTTCGAGCCCAGTATTTTTTTTTAATTTATATTTTCTTGGGTTCTATGATTTTTTGGGTCCTATATTTTATTTAGCTCTATTTTTCTAGGCCTTATATTTTTCAGGCCCTACATTTTTTTGAGTCCTATTTTCTTTGGGCCTCCTATTTTTTTGGGCTTTATATTTTCTTAGGCTCTATATTTTTTTGGGCCCAAAATTTTTTTGATTCTTATGTATTCTTGGGCTCTATATTTTTTAGGCCCAATATTTTTTGGGCCTAATATTTATTCAATTCTCACATATTCCCGTGCTCTATATTTTCGAGCCCAGTATTTTTTTTTAATTTATATTTTCTTGGGTTCTATGATTTTTTGGGTCCTATATTTTATTTAGCTCTAAATTTTTCTGGGCCTTATACTTTTCGGGCCCTAATTTTTTTCGAGTTCTATTTTCTTTGGGCCTTATATTGTCTTAGGTCCTAATTTTTTTGGGCCAAATATTCTTTCGATTTTTACATATTCTCTGGCCTTATATTTTTTTGGTCACAATATTTTTTTTGAAATTTATATTTTCATGGATCCTATAATTTTTTTGGGTCCTATATTTTATTTAGCTCTATATTTTTCTGGCCCTTATATTTTTCAGGCTCTACATTTTTTTGTGTCCTATTTTCTTTGGGCCTTATTTTTTTCGGCCTTTTATTTCTTGGCTTCCATATTTTTTTGGTCCTATATTTCTCTAGGCCTTATATTTTTTTGGACCTACTTTTTTTCGAGTCCTATTTTCTTTGGGATTCATTTTTTCAGGGCTTTAATTTTTTAGGGCCATTTGTATTTTTGGGCCTTATTTTTTAAACTTTTTTTTGGGTTTTATATTTTTCTAGGCTCTATTTTTTTTTAATCTTATATCTTTTGGGCGCAATAGTTTTTTTATTATTATATTTTCTTGGTCTGTATATTTATTTTGGCCCTTTATTTGTCTGATTCTTTTCATTTTTTGGACCTGATATTTTCTTGATTCTTATATTCACTTAGACTCTATATTTTTTTGATTCTTACAGTTTCTTGGGCTCTATATTTTTTTGGACCAAATATTTTTATAAATCTTATATTTTTTTGGGCGCAATATTTTTTTTATTATTATATTTTCTTGGTCTCTATATTTTTTGGGACCAATATTTGTCTGATTCTTTTATTTTTTTGATTTCAATTTTTTTTTTATTTTTATTTTACTTGAGCTCTATATTTTTTCGATTCTTATATTTTCTTGAGCTCTATATTTTATTGGGCCCAATTTTTTTTTTGAATCTTATATGTTTTCTATTCTTATGTATTCTTGGCTCTATATTTTTTTGAACCCAATATTTTTTCGATTCTTATATTTACTTTGGCTCTATATTTTGGGCTCTAAATTCTGCCATAATAAACTAAATTTAACTGAATTTTTAATAATGTTCATACAGCTTCCATGTCGTACAATTGGTAATGTTTGCCTGAAATCTCCTGATACAATTACAGTTTAACCACCGAAGGGTTGGTTCACATCGCATTAATCTTGAAAAAGACGATCAACTGCTTCAAAAGCAAATTTTGAAGTAATGGATATTTCATCCCAAATAATTATTTGTGTTTCCTTTAATTGTTTGCCTTCTGCAGAATTAGGCTTAACATTACAAGTTGTACAATCTGTTATAAGTTTAAATGTTGTATGCACGGTTTTTCCATCGACTAATGAATTCGCTGCGATAGCTGTCCAAACTACACATAAATAATGTAAAGTATGATATTTAAAATAAATTATTAAAACGATCAGTAAATAACTTTCTCTACTTCCACCTAGTCCATCTATAAAAATATATTTTTCTTTACTTTGGTTGCTTAAACTTTTTATAGTAGAGTTGAATATTTGCCTTTGTTTATCATTTTAAGAATTTATTTTTATTTCTAATTTATCAAGAATATTATTATTATGATTTAAAATTATTTAATTACTATCTTCTATAAATGTGCTTACGTTAGGTAAATTAAAATCGTTTAAGGAAAATCCGTTGACTTGTAAATTATTTTTAATAACATTCAATGCAAGATTTTCACCTATATTTTTTTCGTATTTAGGATGGTATGATTTATCTTTATGTTTTTCATATACACTGCCGTTCAATTGCTTTTGCCCACCCTAGAGTAAAATTTATTAAAATAAAAATTTTTATATCTGCGGAACTAATGATCGCATCTTCAAAATCCAAACGGCGTTTGAAAGATTGGTCAAAAATCTCTGAAATAAAGTAAGTCCGGTATGAAAAAAGTCGTTTTCTAACTGCTTATAGCAATGTAGAAAATATTTTTTTTTACTAATTTTTTTCGCCCACATAAAAGTGAATGCCATTTTCATGGAAATTATGATATCGAAAGAGACCAAATGGGTTTTAAAACTCCAATAGTTCTCTTTAAAATGAGCTAAGTAAAACGTTTCTATGACTTTTTTAACCACAGTTATGATGATTTTTCGAAAGAAAGACCTATTTTTTCAACCATAATTATCTTATAAACTAAAAAAGATAAAAAATTTTGTATTCGAGAAAAAATATTCCATTTTCAGTCTGAAATATATATATTTTGTGATCAATAAGTTTCAGGAAAAAAATTTTTTTTTCACCAATTTTTTTAGGGAAATTTTATGAAAAATCATTAAAAATTTTTAATTAAACGAGTAAAAAAAAAACTTTTTCCCCGAAACTCATGAGTCAGTAAATATATATATTTCAGACTAAAAATGAAACATTTTTTCTTTAATACAAAATCTTGTATCTTTCTTAGTTTATGAGATAATCATGATTCAAAAAATAGATCTTTTTTTCGAAAAATCACCATAACTATGGTTTAAAAAGTCATAGAAACATTTTACTTAGCTCATTTTAAAGAGGACTATTAGAGTTTTAAAACCTATTTGCCCATTTTTTTTTATATCATAATTTCCATAAAAATGGCATTCATTTTTATGTGGGCAAAAAAAATTAGTAAAAAAATTTTTTTTTTACATTGCTATAAGCAATTAGAAAATGACTTTTTTTATACCAGACTTACTTTGTTTCAAAGATTTTTGACCAATCTTTCAAACGCCGTTTAGATTTTAAAGATGCGATCATTGGTTCCAGAGATATAAGACTTTTTATTTTAATAAATTTTACTCTAGGGAGGGCGAAAGCAATTGAACGGCAGTGTAAATCACGTGCTTTTATAGGATTATGAAAAACGCAAATAAAAGCAAATAATTCATAGAGAATATAAAGAAATTCTGTTGAAGATGCTTCTTCCAAACATCCATCCCAGCCTTCATCTTCATTAATTAATTGTTTTGCCTTAGCTGCTTCATAAAACGAATTGTACATCACATCATCAACAGTACGCAAAGCTTCAAAAGATGTGGCTTCTTTAACATGTAATAGTAATAACCTAATGAAAAAACATTCTCTATCTTTCGGACTTACTAAGTACATTCTACTAAGTATTGGTTTTCTTTCTTTTTTTCTTTTATTCCACTTTTTCATCGAATGTATAAAAATTTGGTATTTCTGCATACAAGTAATTTCGTGCTTCAAAATCTTCTTTATTTAGTTCAAAATATGCTGTTAATGTTGTTCCCACATTTTTTTGCATGATCATTTCTTCTTTTCCTTCTTTAAAAAATACGTTTGGTTGATTTTCTTCATGAATGCTTAGATGTTTTATAGTATGTGAAATAACACGTGAAGGATATTCTCATAATCTGTGTATTGCCTGAGGTGGACATAAATATCCTGTATTAATGTATTGTTAGATTTCGTCATATTCATATTCAACATTTTCACGATTATCATTTTGAAAAGTGTCTTTATTTTCTGATTGGAAATCCACACTTACTTCATGTATTAAAATGTATGCACAATTATGACCTTTATAACAGTATTTTAATAAATATTTAATGTATTGTACAGTGGAACAAACTTCTACGTTTATGTGTGCATTAAATTTCAATAATAAGTAAGGATTATGAGGAACAATAAATCCATTATTTTTTGAGAATTATTTTGACGCCATCATTTTTACGTTTGTATAGTGGATATCCATTGGATTCAGCTGTTGTTGTATTATTAAATTTTTTTGGAAATTTTTCAGTACATTGTTTCGTATTTTTACCCATACATGGACAATTTATATTTTGCATACCACAGGGACTGCGTATAATAAATTGTTTAACAATACTGTATAATTTTGGATAAATATCTCTATTTGGGATTTCTGCACTTATTATTTTATCAACTTTTTCGGGAATATCAAATTTATCATTTTTATCTAAGAGTAACAACATATACATATGCGGTAATCTTCGTTTTTGAAATTCAATTACATAACTATATGCAATACATTTTCCTGATATTCCCTTTTTTATTACTAAATTTTTTAATACTTCTACTTTGTGATAAAATACTTTTGTTATAATATCTGGTCTTTCTATTGCATTTTCATAAATTTCTAAGTTTTCAGTTATTCCTTTCCAATGTGGGTTACAGGTCATAGTTACAAAAAGGTCAGGTTTACCATGATAATTTACAAGTGTCATTGAGTCGATGTGATTTTGCTTTAAAAGTCGTGGACTTCCTGTAAAGTTTGACGGTAATATTACCATTTTTCCAATTTTTGAAGAATCTAATTCTTTTTTGTTATGTAAATAATCCATAACACCTTTGTTTCAATCACTTCTTAATACGTTTTGGTTTTTTCGTATGAAATATAATCTGGAGGTTTCAACTTTTTCAAACGCATCAACAATGTACTGTTGAGATAATTTCCCCAAATTAAGGAATAAATTAAATTCATTTCTAATACTTAATTTATAATTATAAACTTTCAAATTTGAATTATTAGATTTTCCAAATTTACTTTTTACATTTGGCATCCATCCAAAACCACCATTAGGATGAATAAGCGAATATGTCATAGAATCTGTATGTTTGCTCATTGTCGGTATACTAATTGGTGTATCATACTTAGAGTAAATGACAATATCACGTTCAATAGGAGGAAGATCGTTTTCTCCAACATATACTATTGCAACTTCATTATATGTAAGTCGATTATATCTATTTTTATTCAAATTATTATTGCGGACAGTAGACATAGTAACAGTTCTTGGAGGACAATAGATTTTTGCGCATCGTTGTAGTTCTTCTTCTTCTACTTTATGCATCATTTTATAGGCTTTAGCATAAGGGTTAATGTCTCTTATCAAGATATCTAAATGTTTTAATAATGTTAAATGTATATTGAGCTTATTCCGTTCAATCGTTGCCATTTCATTATCTAAAATATATAATTGTCCATATTTCCAAAGAGCTCTATGAGAAAGCATTCCGTCAAAGTACTTGGCAGCGTTTTTACTACTTTGCCCTTTATTGTTTTATCGATAACTTTGTTCAATACAATATATTGATTGTTATTATAATTATTATTATTATCGTAATTTTCATTATAATTATTGTCTTCAATTTTTAATCGTTTATACTTATTAAATAATGTCTTTAATTGATAAGAATCATATTTATGTTTTCGCTTTTTTTCATCTATTGGTTTATTTATTGTAGTATTATTATTAACATGTTTATTGTCATCAATTTCTATTTGTTTACACCTTCTGCGTGATTCTTTTAATTGGTAACAATCATTTTTTACTTATGTTTTCTTAATAATATCGGCATTTTCCAATTTTTTATTTTTAATTCGTACCATTCTGTCATATTTATTATATTGTTCACTAATAACTTTTCTATAAGTCTCTTTTTTGCGTAATTTTTCTTTTTCATGCAATTTTTTCAATTTATTAGTATCTCTATTTTCAATTGATTTTATTTTTTATATCTTAATATTTTCAATTTTTTAAATATTTATTTAGTTGTTCTTCTTTTATTTTTATGTAAGCTTTTTTCTAACGTGTAGCCTCATTTGTATGTATTGTTCCATTTTATCAGTACCCTTATTTATCTTTGATCTCATTTTTGATATTTTAGTATTTTTTAATTTTTCTTTATATTTATTGGGTTGTTTTTCTTTAATTTTTATATAATCTTCTTTTTCACGTGGAGTTTCATTCGCACGTATTTGTACCAATTGATCAATACTCATTTTTTCCTTGAATTTCAATTTTATCTTAATATTTTCTAATTTTTTTTTTATATTATTTTGATTTTTTTCTCTAATTTTTATATAAGCTTCTTTCTTACGTAAAGCCTCATTCGCACGTATTTGTTCCAATTTATCAGTACTCATTTTTTCCTTGAATTTCAATTTTGTTATCTTAGTATTTTCTAATTTCTGTATATATTTATTTAGCTGTCCTTTTTTCATTTTCTTATGAGCTTTTTTCGTATGTAAAGTTTCTTGAACACGTCTTAGTTCTAATTTATCATAACTTTTTTTTCTTGCATTTTCATAATAATGTCTTTTTTTGAAATTTTTTTATATTTATGTGATTGTTTTGTTACCATTTTCCTATTAACGGAATGTCTGAGCTGCAGAAATTGAGATTTGCTTTTTTTATTTTATCAATATCTTTTAAAATTCATAAATTAAACAAATATAATGACTTGTTTACACTAAAGCTATATTAATACAATAATTTTTGTTAATAAAAAAAACATTTGGATTTGTTATTTTTTTATGAGTTCAGAATGGAAATTAGATATCAAACTCGATAAACCTAACCTTGAAATACGATGCATTGAAAGTTTTTATTATAACTTTATATGTCTTATATTTTGGTGGATTTCTTGAGTTGTCCGCACTAGAGTTTAATTTTACAAATTTTTACTTTGTAGCAAAAAAAACTCGATTAAACGCATCGTTTATTCATAAAGTTAGGATTGGAAATATTATTAAAAGGCGGGCAGCTTCGTCATGCTTTTAAGTCCTGTTATAAATAAGGCTTCTTTTTCATCTATTTTTTTTTATTCTTTTTTTTCTTCATTCAATTTAATCTCAATTGTCCTACTTTTACTATCGTTATAATTTAAGTGGATATCATCGATTTCCATTATATCATTATCTGGTTTAAAAAAATTTGTATCTGAAATGTCATTGTCAATTTCCGTTAAAATTGTTTCATGATTCGAAATCTTTTGTTTACGATACATTTCCATGATCTTTTTTTGTTCTGCTAATAAGTGCATTTGTGAGTTTTTTTCTAATAATTCAAGCTCGGCGAAATTTAAATTTAATGGTATTTGATTTTGACGTTGCTCATGACAAAAATTCCTCCTTATCATGTCCAGTGGATTATCGTAATTGATGTTTGCATTATTATAATTTTGTAAAACTGGAAACATTCTTATTTGTTGCGTTTTAAAAGTTCTTGATAAACGTAATCGCATTTGAGAAACATCATATCTTAAACAACATGGACCTAAATTATAAAGTATTGCAACAGCAAAAACAATTGCAAAAACGCCACAATCATAATTATTTGTTTCTGATTGTACTATTTCGAATACTATGCTCAATTCTGATTAGTTTGGAAATAATCTGTTTATATAAATCTTATGCTCATCTTGTAGATATTTAAGATTTAAACTGTCATATGTATGGATTACCTTATTATTATAATACACACAAATCCGATGACCCTTTTCTAAATTTCCGGAAAATAATAACTGTATAAATTCTCCATCAATCGGTACTGAATTAGTATGTTGTGGTCTTTGAATTAGTAAAGTTAATTGCATGTTGAATGAGGTGCACTGGTTTGAAATACTATTAAATTCTAATATATGAATATCAGTTAACATGAAAGCAATTTCACTATACAATCCCTGTCCTTTAACAATCAATTTATCCTTCTCAGTCAAAACCAATATTGGAAATTAAAATTCTTTTAAGAATTTTAATTTATTTTTAATGAACTTTTTTCAAAGATATTCACAAAAAAATTGCTTTCATATTAACTAATTTAATGTACTGCCTTTTTACTTTAAAAGCTGAAAATAAAAGAAATTATGAAAAATGCTATGAATTAATTGTTGTATGATAAATAAATAATAATAAGATTTGAAGAAATAATATAACGATAAAAAATGTTTATTTTCGGCTGTATATATGTAAGACATTTCACACTAACTGAAAGAGCAAAAAAATAAAAATTGCTGAAACTCTGAGAATACATCCTGTTTGTTATCCAAAATGTGTAAAAAAATTTTCAAGGATTTAGATTGGAAGGATCAAGAGCCATAGATCCTTGAAATTTGGAAATTTTTCAAAATTTTTGAAAAAGTACCAACTTTTTTTCTGAAAATTCTGATGTTTTAGAGAGAAATTTATAAGAATACTTCTTGTTGTAAATGGAGAGGAGAGTTAGCATCATTTTATACAGACCTAAATTTTGAAGTTTACTGTTGGTTCTTATATGTATCACATGGTAATTAAAATTACTCATTGTTTGCCACTTCAGAAATTGTTTTTCGAGGGCTTATTTTTTTCTATTTTACATCAACATTAAAATAAATTTTCGATTGTGCAAGAAAGAACCACCAATAAGGAGTTATAACAGTTTGAAATATATATTTTCATGTATGATTTATTTTTCATATTGAATATAATTGTATATTTTCATGTATGATTAATTTTTATATTAAAAATAAATTTTACATTGAAATATATATTTTTAACTATCATAACTCCCTATTGATGGCTCTGACTTACATAATCAAAAATTCATTTTAAAGTTCATGTAAAATAGAAAAAAATAAGCCCGCGAAAAGAAATTGCTAAAGTGGTGAACAATGAGTAATTTCAATTACCATGTAATACATATAAGAACCAATAGAAAACTTCAGAATTCAGATCTGTAAATAATCATGCTAACTCTGCTCTTCATTTACAACAATAAATATTCTTATGAATTTCTCTTTAAAACATCAGGAAAAAAAATGATTAAATTGGAACTTTTCCAAAAAATTTGAAAAATTTCCAAATTTTGAGGATCTATAGCTCTTGATCCTTCTAATCTAAATCCTTGAAAATTTTTTTACACATTTTAGGTAACAAAAAGAATATATTCTTAGAGTTTCAGAGATTCTTATTTTTCTGCTTTTCAAGTTGGTGTGAAATATCCCATATATATATATATATATATATATATATATATATATATATATATATATATGTTGCATATCACAAAAAAATTTCAACATCAAAACTAATTCTCTAATGTAAAAAATAAAGAATAAAATTAATAGAATTTTGAAATTTTGTGGAAACTTCCCGGAAGATGGATATGTCCTCGATCAGGAGTCTTCCGTAAGTCTTTCATGGAATATTTCAGTGGAAGCTCACTGGGAGCTTCCATAAATTATTCATGGAGTATTTCAATGGAAGCTTACCGACAGCTTCCGTAAAATATTCATGAAACATTTCAGTGAAAACTTATTGGAAGCCTCCGTAAATCTTTCATGGAATATTTCAGTGGAAGCTTACTCGAAGCTTCCGTACATCATTCCTGAAATATTTTAGTGGGAGCTTCCAGGAAGCTTCGGTAAGTTTTTCGTTGAATATTCCAGTGGAATATTACCAGAAGCTTCCTAGAAGAAAACGTGGAAGATTTATTTCACTGCAGAAAAAACATTGGATGCTTCTAGGAAGATTCCAATGAAAAGTTCCCGGAAGATGGATATGTCCTCAATCAGGAATCTTCCTCAAGTCGTTCATGAAATATTTCAGCAAAAGTTTACCGGAAGCTTCCGTAAACTTTTCATGAAATATTTCAATGGAAGCTTACTGAAAGCCTCCGTAAATTATTAAAGAAATATTTCAGTGGAAGCTTACTGGAAGCCTCCGTAAGTTTTTCATGAAATATTCCAGTGGGAACGTACTGGAAGCTTCCGTAAATTTTTCAAGAAATATTTTATGATATATTTCTGTAATATTCCAGAAATATTTCATGAAGTATTCCAAAAAATTTAAGTATATAACAGTGAAATATTGAAGAAATATTGTCTAAATATTTGTAGTTATCTTGCGTGTGTTGCAATTCTTCCATCTTGCCAGCAGGTGGCTACTTGATTATATTTTTATGTGATCGTAAATGCGGTTGACAAACTCTCGCAAGTAGTGGGACGTTCTCTCTTTTAGTATATAAGACCAAAAATTCTTAATACAAATAAATAAGCGCTTAAATTCTGAATAGCAAATAAATGTATGGGTATCTAATATAATTTGAGATGCAACTCTTATAAAATCAAATATAATATCTGATAGAATCTTTCACCAATATGACAAATCAATATTTCACGAAAGATTTTACAAATATTTCAGAAACATTTCTTGAAAGATTCATAATCTTTTATGAATCCTTTAATACAATATTTCCGCAATCTTTCAACAATATTACGAATCAATATTTCATGAAAGATTTTAGAAATATTCCAGAAACATTTCTTGAAAGATTCATAATCTTCCATTAATCTTTCGATTAAAAGTTGCTGCAATCTTTTAACAAAATTACAAATTAATATTTCACAGAATCATGAAAGAATCTTACAGAAACATTACATAAAATATTTCAAATCAATCTTCTAGGCGGGCATAACAATATTTCAAAAACATTTCATATCAATATTTCTGTTTTATTCCGAATCATTCAATGAAATATTTCAAAAGTATTTCAGAAATATTACATGCTACGTGGGAAGTTATATAAAAAAGGACTTCATTGTTATTAAAAGATGACATCATTTTTCGTTAACATTTAACATACTAAGCGACGTCATTTTTGTCCTAATCCCTAATATACTAAATGACGTTATTTAAAACGCCTTTTAGTGTGTCAAGTAATGTATTGGAAAAATATCGTCATTAGATATAATAAAAAATTCAAATAGAAAAGGACTTGCTTTTTGTTATTGCACTAAAGTCATTTTCGTAAAATAATTACCTTATTTTTATAACAATTATCTCATTTTTATAAAAATGTCTTTTTAGTGTAGCTATAGCGTCATTACCATTGATTTTATTAACTTAAGAACGAGAATAAGCCATATTTATAAGTGCTAGTGTAGTGTTCGTTTTACATCCATTCAGAATAATAATTCCTGGTTCATTAGTCTACTGATGCAATCTTCCATGGAATGTTTACGAAAGCTTCCTGGAGCCTTCGGCCCAAATATTTGAGTCAGAAATTTCCAATATTTAGCGGCAAGGTAAATGCAGTGTTCCTTAGAGCTTCCTTGGGCCTTTCCCTGCAATAATTCATCAATCGTCCAACAGAATCTTTCTTGCACGGTTCACGGAAGCTTCCAGGATATTCCAAACGAAATATTTCAGTAAAAATCTTCAATATTTCGCTGAAAGGTAAACAGAGTCTTCCATTTAGGCTTCCCTAAAATCTATCGGTGCAATGATTACACAATCTTCCCACGGAATCTTCCTTGGAAGGTTTTCGGAAGATTACAGGAGCCTTTAACTGAAATGTTTCAATGACAATTTCTAATATATTGCTGAAAGGCAACCGGAGTCTTCTATTCAAGTTTCCATGAAATCTTTCGGTGCGATGATTCATCAATCTTTCAACGGAATCTTCCATGGAAAGTTTACGGAAGCTTTCAGGAGCATTTCACTGGGATGTTCGAATGAAAATTTCCAATATTTCGGTTAAAGGTAAACGTAGTCTATTATTAAAGTTCCCATGGGAACTTTCAGTGCATTGATTCATCAATCTTTCGACGGAATATTCCTTGGAAGGTTTACGGAAGCTTTCAGGAGCCTTATACTGAAATTTTTCAATGACAATTTTGAATATTTCGCTGAAAGGTAAACGGAATCTTCTAATTAAGTTTCCATAAAATCTTTCAGCGCAATTATTCATCAATCTTTTAAAGGAATCTTCCTTTGAAGGTTTACGGAATCTTCGAGGAGACTTGAGTCGGAATATTCTAGTCCAAATTCCCATATTTCCCCAAAGGGAAAACGAAATCTTCTATGAAGCTTCCATGAAATGTTTCGGTGCAATGATTCATCAACCTTTCAACGTCATCTTCCTTAGAAGGTTTGCGGAAGCTTTCAGGAGCCTTCCACTGAAATATTTCAAAAATGATTTCCACTGTTACGTTAAAAGGTAAACGAAGTCTTCCGTTCAAGTTTCCATAAAATCTTTCAATGCAATGATTCATCAATCGGCCAACGGAATCTTCAATGAAAGGTTTACAGAAGTTTTCAGGAGACTTTCACTAGAATGTTTCAATGGTATTTTCCAATATTCCGCAGAAGGCAAACGGAGTCTTCCATTTCAGCTTTCATGAAATCTTTTGGTGCAATGAATTATCAATCTTTCAACGGAATCTTCTTTGGAAGGTTTACAGAATCTTTCAGGAGCCTTAAGTCAGAATATTCTAGTGAAAGTTCCCAACATTTTCCCGAAAGAAAAACGGAGAACTTCTATATAACTTTCATGAAATCTTCCGGTGCAAGGATTTATTAATCTTTCAACGGAATCTTTTTTGGAAGGTTTACGGAAGCTTTCAGAAGCCTTCGATTATTGTTTTAATGACAGTTTTAAATATTTTGCTGTAAGGTGATACGAAGTCTTCCATTTAAGTTTCCATTAATCTTCTAACAGAATCTTTCTTAGAAGGTCTACGAAATTTTCCAGAAGACTTAAGTCGGAATATTCTAGTCAAAATTCCCATATTTCTCCGAGAGGAGAACGGAGTCTTCTATGAAGCTTCTTTGACATCTTTCGGTACAATGATTCATCAATCTTCCAACGGAATCTCCGTTGGAATGTTTTCGGAAGCTTTTAGGAGCCATCCACTGAAATGTCTCAATGATAATTTCCAATATTTTGCTGAAAGGTAAACAGAGTCTCCTAGTCAAGCTTCCATGAAATCTTTCGGTGCAATAATTCATTGATCTTCCAACGCAATCTTCTATGGAAGATTCACGAAAGCTTTCAGAAGCCTGCTACTAAAATGTTTTAATGACAATTATTAATATTTCGCTGAAAGGTAAACGGAGTCTTCCATTTAAGTTTTAATGAAATCTTTCGGTGCAATGATTTATCAATCTTTTAACGAAATCTTCCTTAGAAGGTTTACGGAATCTTCCAGGAGACTTAAGTTGGGATATTTCAGTCGAAATTCCTACATTTCCCCAAAAGGAAAACGGAGTCTTTCATTACAGCTTCCATGAAATCTTTTAGTGCGATAGGTCATCAATCTTTCAACGTCAGCTTTCTTGGAAGGTTTACGAGAGGATTTAGGCGCCTTCCACTGGAATCTTTCAATGACAATTTCTTATATTTCGCTGAAAGATAAACGGAGTCTCCTATTGAAGTTTCCATAAAATCTTTCGGTACAATGATTCATCAATCTTCCAACGGAATCTCCGTTGGAATGTTTTCGGAAGCTTTTAGGAGCCACCCACTGAAATGTCTTAATAATAATTTCCAATATTTTGCTGAAAGGTAAACAGAGTCTCCCAGTCAAGCTTCCATGAAATCTTTCGGTGCAATGATTTATTAATCTTCCAACGGAATCTTCCATGGGAGGTTTACGAAAGCTTTCAGGAGCTTTCCACTGAAATGTTTTAATGAAGATTTCCAATATTTCGCTGAAAGGTAAACAGAGTCTTCCAGTTAAGCTTCCATAAAATTTCTTGGTGCAATGATTCATAAATCTTCCAACGCAATCTTCCATGGAAGGTTTACGAAAGCTTTCAGGAGCTTTCCACTAGAATGTTTTAATGACAATTATTAATATTTCGCTGAAAGGTAAACGGAGTCTTCCATTTAAGTTTTAATGAAATCTTTCGGTGCAATGATTTATCAATCTTTTAACGAAATCTTCCTTAGAAGGTTTACGGAATCTTCCAGGAGACTTAAGTTGGGATATTTCAGTCGAAATTCCTACATTTCCCCAAAAGGAAAACGGAGTCTTTCATTAAAGCTTCCATGAAATCTTTTAGTGCGATGATTCATCAATCTTTCAACGTCAGCTTTCTTGGAAGGTTTACGAGAGGATTTAGGCGCCTTCCACTGGAATCTTTCAATGACAATTTCTTATATTTCGCTGAAAGATAAACGGAGTCTCCTATTGAAGTTTCCATAAAATCTTTTGGTACAATGATTCATCAATCTTCCAACGGAATCTCCGTTGGAATGTTTTCGGAAGCTTTTAGGAGCCACCCACTGAAATGTCTTAATAATAATTTCCAATATTTTGCTGAAAGGTAAACAGAGTCTCTCAGTCAAGCTTCCATGAAATCTTTCGGTGCAATGATTTATTAATCATCCAACGGAATCTTCCATGGGAGGTTTACGAAAGCTTTCAGGAGCTTTCCACTGAAATGTTTTAATGAAGATTTCCAATATTTCGCTGAAAGGTAAACAGAGTCTCCCAGTTAAGCTTCCATAAAATTTCTTGGTGCAATGATTCATAAATCTTCCAACGCAATCTTCCATGGAAGGTTTACGAAAGCTTTCAGGAGCTTTCCACTAGAATGTTTTAATGACAATTTTTAATATTTCGCTGCAAGGTAAGCAAAGACTTTTATTAAAGTTTCCATAAAATCTTTAGGACCAATAATTCATTAATCCTCCATCGGAATCTTTCTTAGAAGGTTTACGGAATCTTCCAGGAGACTTGAGCTGGGATATTCTAGTCATAATTCCCATATTCCTTGAAAGAGAAACGGAGTCTTCTGTAAAGGCTTTTATGAAATCTTTCGGTGCAATGATTTATCAATCTCCTAACGGAATCTTCCTTCGAAAGTCTACGAAAGCTTTCAAGAGCTTTACACTAGAATATTTCAATGATGATTTTCAATATTTTGCTGAAAGGTAAACGGAGTCTTCTATAAAGCTTCCATGATATTTTTTAATGCAATGATTTATCAATCTTCCAACGTCATCTTCCTTGAAAGGTTTACGGAAGCTTACAGGAGTCTTCCACTAAAATGTTTCAATGACAATTTCCAATATTTCGCTGAAAGCTAAACGGAGCCTTTCATTGAAGCTTTCATGAAATCTTTTGGTGCAATGATTCATAAATCTTCGAGCAGAATCTCCCTTGGAAGGTTTTCGGAAGCTTTCAGGAGCCATCCACTGAAATGTTTTGATCATGGTTTCCAATATTTTGCTGAAAGGTAAACAGAGTCTCCCAGTCAAGCTTCCATGAAATCTTTCGGTGCAATGATTCATCAATCTTCCAAAGGAATCTTCCATGGAAGGTTTTCGGAAGCTGTCAGGAGCCTTCTACTGGAATGTTTTAATGACAATTTCCAATATTTTGCTAAAAAGTAAACAGAGTCTTTTATTCAAGTTTCCGTAAAATCTTTCGGTGCAACGATTTATCAATCTCCTAACGGAATCTTCCTTCGAAAGTTTACGAAAGCTTTCAAGAGCTTTACACTAGAATATTTCAATGATGATTTTCGATATTTTGCTGAAAGGTAAACGGAGTCTTCTATAAAGCTTCCATAAAATCTTTTGGTGCAATAATACATTAATCTTCCAACGGAATATTTTTTGGAAGGTTTACAAAAGTTTTTAGAAGCCTTCCACTGAAATGTTAAAATGACAATTTTTAATATTTTGTTAAAAGGTAATCGGAGTCTTCCATTCAAGTTTTAATGAAATCTTTCGGTGCAATGATTGATCAATCTTTCAACGAAATCTTTCTTAGAAGGTTTACGAAATCTTTCAGGAGACTTAAGTTGGGATATTCTAGTCGAAATTCCCATATTTCTCCAAAAGATAAACGGAGTCTCCTATTCAAGTTTCCATAAAATCTTTCGGTACAATGATTCATCAATCTTCCAACGGAATCTCCGTTGGAATGTTTTCGGAAGCTTTTAGGAGCCATCCACTGAAATGTCTTAATAATAATTTCCAATATTTTGCTAAAAGGTAAACAGAGTCTCCCAGTCAAGCTTCCATGAAATCTTTTGGTGCAATGATTTATTAATCTTCCAACGGAATCTTCCATGGAAGGTTTACGAAAGCTTTCTGGAGCTTTCCACTGAAATGTTTTAATGATGATTTTCAATATTTCGCTGAAAGGTAAACAGAGTCTCCCAGTCAAGCTTCCATAAAATTTTTTGGTGTAATGATTTATTAATCTTCCAACGCAATCTTCCACGGAGGTTTACGAAAGCTTTCAGGAGCTTTCCACTAGAATGTTTTAATGACAATTTTCAATATTTCGCTGCAAGGTAAACAAAGACTTTTATTAAAGTTTCCATAAAATCTTTAGGTCCAATAATTCATCAATCCTCCATCGGAATCTTTCTTAGAAGGTTTACGGAATCTTCCAGGAGACTTAAGCTGGGATATTCTAGTCATAATTCCCATATCCCTTGAAAGAGGAACGGAGTCTTCTATAAAGGCTTTCATGAAATCTTTCGGTGCAATGATTTATCAATCTCCTAACGGAATCTTCCTTCGAAAGTTTACGAAAGCTTTCAAGAGCTTTACACTAGAATATTTCAATGATGATTTTCGATATTTTGCTGAAAGGTAAACGGAGTCTTCTATAAAACTTCCATGAAATCTTTTGGTGCAATAATTCATTAATCTTCCAACGGAATATTTTTTGGGAGGTTTACAAAAGTTTTCAGAAGCCTTCCCTGAAATGTTAAAATGACAATTTTTAATATTTTGTTGAAAGGTAATCGGAGTCTTCCATTCAAGTTTTAATGAAATCTTTCGGTGCAATGATTCATCAATCTTTCAACGAAATCTTTCTTAGAAGGTTTACGAAATCTTTCAGGAGACTTAGGTTGGGATATTCTAGTCGAAATTCCCATATTTCCCCAAAAGATAAACGGAGTCTCCTATGCAAGTTTCCATAAAATCTTTCGGTACAATGATTCATCAATCTTCCAACGGAATCTCCGTTGGAATGTTTTTGGAAGCTTTTAGGAGCCATCCACTGAAATGTCTTAATAATAATTTCCAATATTTTGCTAAAAGGTAAACAGAGTCTCCCAGTCAAGCTTCCCTGAAATCTTTCGGTGCAATGATTTATTAATCTTCCAACGGAATCTTCCATGGGAGGTTTACGAAAGCTTTCAGGAGCTTTCCACTGAAATGTTTTAATGATGATTTTCAATATTTCGCTGAAAGGTAAACAGAGTCTCCCAGTCAAGCTTCCATAAAATTTTTTGGTGCAATGATTTATTAATCTTCCAACGCAATCTTCCATGGAAGGTTTACGAAAGCTTTCAGGAGCTTTCCACTAGAATGTTTTAATGACAATTTTTAATATTTCGCTGCAAGGTAAGCAAAGACTTTTATTGAAGTTTCCATAAAATCTTTAGGTCCAATAATTCATCAATCCTCCATCGGAATCTTTCTTAGAAGGTTTACGGAATCTTCCAGGAGACTTAAGCTGGGATATTCTAGTCATAATTCTTATATTCCTCGAAAGAAAAACGGAGTCTTCTATAAAGGCTTTCTTGAAATCTTTCGGTGCAATGATTTATCAATCTCCTAACGGAATCTTCCTTCGAAAGTTTACGAAAGCTTTCAAGAGCTTTACACTAGAATATTTCAATGATGATTTTTGATATTTTGCTGAAAGGTAAACGGAGTCTTCTATAAAGCTTCCATGAAATTTTTTGATGCAATGATTTATCAATCTTCCAACGTCATCTTCCTTGAAAGGATTACGGAAGCTTACAGGAGTCTTCCACTTAAATGTTTCAATGACAATTTCCAATATTTCGCTGAAAGCTATACGGAGCCTTTTATTGAAGCTTTCATGAAATCTTTTGGTGCAATGATTCATAAATCTTCGAGCAGAATCTTCCTTGGAAGGTTTTCGGAAGCTTTCAGGAGCCATCCACTGAAATGTTTTAATCATGATTTCTAATATTTTGCTGAAAGGTAAACAGAGTCTCCCAGTCAAGCTTCCATGAAATCTTTTGGTGCAATGATTCATCAATCTTCCAAAGGAATCTTCCATGGAAGGTTTTCGGAAGCTGTCAGGAGCCTTCTACTGGAATGTTTCAATGACAATTTCCAATATTTTGCTAAAAAGTAAACAGAGTCTTTTATTCAAGTTTCCGTAAAATCTTTCGGTGCAATGATTTATCAATCTCCTAACGGAATCTTCCTTCGAAAGTTTACGAAAGCTTTCAAGAGCTTTACACTAGAATATTTCAATGATGATTTTCGATATTTTGCTGAAAGGTAAACGGAGTCTTCTATAAAACTTCCATGAAATCTTTTGGTGCAATAATTCATTAATCTTCCAACGGAATATTTTTTGGGAGGTTTACAAAAGTTTTCAGAAGCCTTCCACTGAAATGTTAAAATGACAATTTCAATATTTTGTTAAAAGGTAATCGGAGTCTTCCATTCAAGTTTTAATAAAATCTTTCGGTGCAATGATTGATCAATCTTTCAACGAAATCTTTCTTAGAAGGTTTACGAAATCTTTCAGGAGACTTAAGTTGGGATATTCTAGTCGAAATTCCCATATTTCCCCAAAAGAAAAACGGAGTCTTTCATTCAAGCTTTCATGAAATCTTTTAGTGCGATGATTCATCAATCTTTCAACGTCAGATTTCTTGGAAGGTTTACGAAAGGTTTTAGGCGCCTTCCACTGGAATCTTTCAATGACAATTTCCAATATTTCGCTGAAAGGTAAATGGAGTCTTTTATTCAAGTTCCCATAAAAATTTCCTGTACAATGATTCATCAATCTTCCAACGGAATCTCCGTTGGAAGGTTTTCGGAAACTTTCAGGAACCATCCACTAAAATATCTCAATGATGATTTCCAATATTTCGCTGAAAGGTAAACAGAGTCTCCTAGTCAAGCTTCCATAAAATCTTTAGGTGCAATGATTCATCAATCTTGCAACGGAATCTTCCATGGAAGGTTTACGAAAGCTTTCAGGAGCTTTCCACTAAAATGTTTTAATGACAATTTTTAATATTTCGCCGAAAGGTAAACAAAGACTTTTATTTAAGTTTCCATAAAATCTTTCGGTCCAATAATTCATCAATCATCCATCGGAATCTTTCTTAGAAGGTTTACGGAATCTTCCAGGAGACTTAAGCTGGGATATTCTAGTCATAATTTCCATATTCCTCGAAAGAAAAACGGAGTCTTCTATAAAGGCTTTCATGAAATCTTTTGGTGCAATGATTCATCAATCTCCCAACGGATTCTCTCTTAGAAGGTTTACGGTAAGGTTGTACGGTGTACAATAGATTGTAGTTAAATAAAAACGTTTATTTTAATAATCATAGCGTTGAAATTCATTTAGATGAAAATGTTATTTGATTCACATTTACAGTATTATTTTAACTATATTTTAAAAGTTCCTTGTCATCAATGAAAACATATTTAATTTTTTAAATTGATAATCTATTAATATCGAGAATTTTCTAAAAATTATAATATTTATGATATGCAAACCTTACTTGTGATACATACACTTTTTAATATTTGTATCTCATTAAAATTTTATATTAGATGCAAAAAGGATTGTTAAGTAATTGCAAATAGTTATTTTATTATTCTGAAATATTCAAATTTAAAATTGATCAAAAATGTGTATTTTAATCTTATGTTTTTTTTATTTAAATTTCGTACTTCATATATATAAAATATATTTGTGAAGATTTTTTTATCAGAAATAAACACAAAATTCTTCTTAAGCATGTTTCACGTAAAAATTAAATCTATAATTTAAATTCATGGTCATATATTAAGGTCTGGAAATTATAGTTGTTACTCAGTTCTCAGTTCATTTATATCAAATATCGTACTATCTTTGCTTTTCTAATGAAAGTAGAGTGAGAAATAGTCACTTGATGAAATAAATTATACGCTTTTTTTCTTATTTTTATATTATGTTTTATCAAATTATTTTCAATATCATTCAGTACTCAAAATTAACTTAAGTCAATCAATTCTTATTTACTTAAAATTAGTCATTTATACATAATAATATAATAAAAGAAAATTCAACCGAGCGACGTTAGGAGCGAAAAACTTCAATATAATTAATGCCTACTAACGTAAAATCCATTAAATTGTGTAACAATTTTTAACAGTTGATAAATATAATGTAAATCATATAATATATATATATATATATATATATATATATATATCAATTTTAAATTACTCATAATTAATTCAAAACTCAAAAGTAACTATTTAGAAACAGAATATGGAAGATAAACATGTATCGTTTTATTCCTTAAATATCACGAATTTAAATATTAATTATTAAAAAAAATTTAATATCTTATAAATAATTATTTGAAATTGTATTTTATTAAATTTATGTTCAAACGATATTAAAAAAAATATTTTATATCATGTAATGATAATTTTTCAAATGGGGTAATTTGATATATTTTAAAATCTAATATGTTTCTCTTATTAAAAATATTATTGCTTTTATGAAATGAATTTTAATATATTTAATTGCTATTAATTTTTATATAAATGACAATCCATTTAAATTTAAACACGTGTATAAATGAAAATGTAATTAAGGTAAATATAATTTTAATATATTAAAATGTAATTTTAAATGTTTTTTTTTGAAAGGGGAAAAAAAATTCAACATGGGATATCATAGAGAGATTTTCTTGTGGTATAGTCCCATTATATTTTGCAGTGCGACTAAGTATCGCAGAGCTGTCATACACAGTCTTCTAGCGTCTGGGGAAGGGGTGTAACGAGGATAGCAAATTATACGTATACTGTTTGTCAGTATAATTCTGTCTCTCCCTTCGTTGTGAGTCGCACAGCCTATTGTAAGCTTTTATGCTTACTTTATTTGTATAAGAGTGAGACAGAGAGTGGATATTTCATCGTCTTGCGTGGTCGACAGTTAGCGAAGGCGCGCGCAAGACATTACAGTTAGATTCGAGCAGGATACGAGAGCAAACGCGTCATGAAACCAGTTGTCCGCCATGGATTCTCTTGCTGTACGTGCTTGAGCGTCCGTCAGTTTTTTTTGGATAGAAAATCGCCGTCTTGTGAGGATAATACTGGGTTTATTGAAAAGGCAATCCTCAGCACCTAGTTATTTGCTGCATTCAACAAAATTCTTTTCGAGAACTTCACAAAGGACACGAGTGAGACAGAAAGCTGCACCGTGTGTATCCGGTGCCGCAACAAGTAGACCTCACAGGCGATTCACTGGTAAAGAGAAGCTCTGACCTAGACATTAGCATAAAATGTAAGTCTGCAGACTTTAACGTGTCTTAATTTTCTTTTTGTATTGCTTTCCGTACTTGCGGCGTAAGAGACTGTCATCCCCGTCGATGCGTTGCGTTGTAGGTTAGGTTAGGCCTTATTTTCTTTATTGACCAAGAATGTGTAATTCTACTTCTAATACATCATTATTTTTTCATGTATCTACTTTTCATTGTATTAAATTCTAATAAGTTGATTAAATAAAGTAAAGTAAAATCAAGGTTGAATTTAATTATTAAGTAGAGTATGATCTTATTTCCTTGTTAATCATATATCATCTTATTCCCGGGTCACAAATAAAATTAAATACATTCTTTCTTGATCAACGGTATTTAATAGAATTCTCGGGTACACGCCGTGGGTTTCGTCGTACCAGACGTCCGGGAGGCAGAACTTCTAAGCAAAATTCTGCAACAGTATTAAATATTGTTTAACTGATTTTCCTCGTCAGAAATAGATAGACGTAGTAGATCAGCGGTATTGAATTAGGCTGATCGACTATAAACCGAAAGTCAGTTATTTAACGGTAAGTGCATGTGTACTTAAAGTAAGTACTCATGAGACCCACAAATATATTTGATTTTATTTATTTAAATATATTCCCCGTTACAAAATATATAATATTTATATAACTGTTCATCAAATTAAATTATTATTTTCTTAATATATATATATATATATATATATATATATATATATACACTGCTGCTAGATACTTTTGCCCCTCTTTATCTAAAATCGACTCATCTAAAAAGTTTTATAACTCTGGAAAAAATGGTCGTAGCCTAAAAATTTCAACGGGATTCGAAAGATTGTTGAAAATTCTTTCAAAAACTATTGGTTTGATATAAAAAAACCATTTTTTTTCGTACCCCTTATCCTTGTTTAAAAAGAAATTTTTTTTAACTTTGTCTTCAATTTGTAAAATAGTGTTCAATTTTAGTAGAAATCGTTACATTAATACAAAGCCAAATAGATTTTAAAGCTTATATTTCGACGATGAAAATGCAATGTCGAACGTCTAGATTCGATCTTTTAAACCAGAGTTATAAGATTTTATATTTAAAAATAAGGTTTTTTTCGATGTATGAATATCTCTGAATTTAAGAGAAATAGAAAAATTTGTCACAGAGAAAAAATGTTTCTTTTTGGTCAAATAATAATAATATATAATAAAAAATTCATTTCGGAAAAAAAAATTTTTTTTTTTTTTACCCATGTTCAATATTTTAAAGATATCAAAATTTCATTACATTCCATCAAAAAAAAAAATTTTTTTCCCGAAATGAATTTTTTATTATGTATTATTATTATTTGACCAAAAAGAAACATTTTTTCTCTTTGACAAATTTTTCTATTTCTCTTAAATTCAGAGATATTCATACATCGAAAAAAACCTTATTTTTAAATATAAAATCTTATAACTCTGGTTTAATAGGTCGAATCTAGACGTTCGACATTGCATTTTCATCATCGAAATATAAGCTTTAAAATCTATTTAGTTTTGTATTAATGTAACGATTTCTACTAAAATTGAACACTATTTTACAAAGTCAAAACAAAGTTAAAAAAAATTTCTTTCTTAACAAGGATAAGAGATACGAAAAAAATGGTTTTTTCTATATGAAACCAATAGTTTTTGAAAGAATTTTCAACAATCTTTCGAATCCCGTTGAAATTTTTAGGCTACGACCATTTTTTCCAGAGTTATAAAACTTTTTAGATAAGTCGATTTTAAATGAAGGGGGGCAAAAGTATCTCGGCGGCAGTGTATATTAAAAAAATAATTATTACAATAGATTGTAGTTAAATAAAAACGTTTATTTTAATAATCATAGCGTTGAAATTCATTTTGATGAAAATGTTATTTGATTCACATTTACAGTATTATTTTAACTATATTTTAAAAGTTCCTTGTCATCAATGAAAACAAATTTAATTTTTTAAATTGATAATCTATTAATATCGAGAATTTTCTAAAAATTATAATATTTATGATATGCAAACCTTACTTGTGATACATACACTTTTTAATATTTGTATCTCATTAAAATTTTATATTAGATGCAAAAAGGATTGTTAAGTAATTGCAAATAGTTATTTTATTATTCTGAAATATTCAAATTTAAAATTGATCAAAAATGTGTATTTTAATCTTATGTTTTTTTTATTTAAATTTCGTACTTCATATATATAAAATATATTTGTGAAGATTTTTTTATCAGAAATAAACACAAAATTCTTCTTAAGCATGTTTCACGTAAAAATTAAATCTATAATTTAAATTCATGGTCATATATTAAGGTCTGGAAATTATAGTTGTTACTTAGTTCTCAGTTCATTTATATCAAATATCGTACTATCTTTGCTTTTCTAATGGAAGTAGAGTGAGAAATAGTCACTTGATGAAATAAATTATACGCTTTTTTTCTTATTTTTATATTATGTTTTATCAAATTATTTTCAATATCATTCAGTACTCAAAATTAACTTAAGTCAATTAATTCTTATTTACTTAAAATTAGTCATTTATACATAATAATATAATAAAAGAAAATTCAACCGAGCGACGTTAGGAGCGAAAAACTTCAATATAATTAATGCCTACTAACGTAAAATCCATTAAATTGTGTAACAATTTTTAACAGTTGATAAATATAATGTAAATCATATAATATATATATATATATATATATATATATCAATTTTAAATTACTCATAATTAATTCAAAACTCAAAAGTAACTATTTAGAAACAGAATATGGAAGATAAACATGTATCGTTTTATTCCTTAAATATCACGAATTTAAATATTAATTATTAGTAATTTTAAAGTGTTATATATTATGTAAATAATTCTATATTTAATATTTTTCAATTTCAGTAACAGGAAATGCCGCACGAAGAGAGATTAATAATTACATTTTCTGCGAAATATTGCCCTTGAATCGAATAGATGAAATATCAGTCTTAGTACCAAAAAAAAAGACACTAAGCATTGCAAATTTATGCTTTTACTTCATAATATAATAGTACCAACATTGGTTCCTGAAATTCAAGCTATAGTACTAATTGAAATTATATCGTCACTCTTTTTTTAAGTACCTAAGTACATAAATTAGATATACTTGATTTAGAATCTATTTTAACAATACTTTCCTTTCTCCGTGCAGTTGTTAGTTCTAGTAAACGTTAAATACTGTTTTCGATTATTTCATGGTTCGTGATTGAAACACGTGATTAAAAAGAAAAAATTCCTATTATATTTTTTCATTGATTCAAATGCAATTTAGTAGAACAAATTAGTAGATAAGCTATGTATATTCTGGCGAGTGAGCCAGAAATGCTATATCTGTTCTGGCACAGTGAGCGAGAAATGCTGTCTGTTCTGGCTCACTGTGCCAGTAATGTTATGAGGTTTTCTGAAAGTCCGGGATTTCTGGCTCACGTGAGCACTATCGGGATTTCACGCGGGTATGAGCGCCATGCCATAGCGGCATATCTAATATTTTGAATATAATAATTTATATTATAATTTTTATATTATAATTTTTATGAGAAAGCCCGCAGCGATAGAGTGGCATGCGATATGGGCCTATCTACTATTTTTAAGATTATAATTATATTTAATATTCGATGATTGTGTAATGTTAGATCCGTAATTTATTTATATTAATTTATCATTAAAATTCTTTTAAAATAAAATTTTTAGTGAAATTTTTTTTTTATAATAAATAATTATTAATAATAATTAATAATTATTTAATCAAAAATAAATTTAATCAATATTTAAATAAAAATAGGATTATATTCGATAAACTACGGATAAACAAGTTTCCAAAATTATCGAATACGACGACTTCGTGGTCAAGTGGTATATGTGCTTGCCTCTCGACCAGAGGGTCGTGGGTTCGATCCCAACCCAAGTCAACTTTTTTTTCACTTTAAAAATTTCTAGATATTATTTCTAGATATTATTATAGATTAAAAATTTATTCAATTTGAAATGAAAATCAATTTAAAAAATTTATTTGCATTGAATGAAAATTATAAGTCGTGCATAATACTACCAGAGGGGCTATTCAAGTAGCGATACATATGTATGTATCGCGACGATATGTATGGGGAAGAGAATAAAAAGTATGCGCGCGCATACATACAGCATGATACACACATATGTATCACTGCTTGAATAGCCCCTCAGTGATCTACATTATCGACCCATGATGGGGATACTTCTCAACATTAGTAATAGAAGAAACGGGTGGGAAGAAATGATGGAAGAGTGGGGATACTTGTACATATACAAGCAGCTTCGCTTAAAGAAATTATTCCTTCGCTCGATGGTTTGGAAAACGGATCTGTCTCTACTATAATGGCTCAGAAAGGTTGAATGAAAAAGATTCTCTGCTGCTGGGATGGATGTGACAAGATCTCTTTTTTTACCACTCTGTCTATTTATACAAATATACTACTGTTTTCTCTCTTGTACGATAGTTGATTTCAAGGATAAGATTTTCCTAACTACAACAGAGTTGGAATCATTTTGAAAGGAATTATAGCCAAGTCTTTTAGTCAGGCTATTTGTCTTGCACATCTACGAAGTGCCTCACCCTAAATAAACCTTTTACTAAAGGGTCAGCCTTTTATAATGATTCTCCCACTCACACAAGTTTTCAAACGTTATAACTGATGGCGCTGACTATCCGATCGGGCAGATGTTCAAGCTAGAAAATATTCTCTCTATTTTAATTCCGGACGGACGTTTAGAAAGCAAAGAAACTTTTGATTTTATATCGATGATTTTTTTTCATCTTCAAAAGTTCTTCAACTGATGATATTCATTTGAAATAAATTTTATATCATTCTAAGTTAACTTAATATATATAACCAGCGTCTCGCAGTTCACTAATTATAAAATTTATCTTTTTGTAAGTATAAAGACTTTTATTAGTTAAATATGTAAGAATACGAAGACGGTCAACTAATACGTTGGGATCATTCCATCCTATGTATGTAGAATGAAATTCATCACTACGAGAATAATCATCGCAGGAATCTATGAAACTTACTTGAACTTTTTCAAATTCATATACTGGTAAATTTTTAATGTTAGATTTTGGTTTACGGTTTCCAAAATTAGCTTTTTCTAGTTTAAAGAAAGTATTATTAGAAGAATCTGATGATGTATCACTATTAACATCGTTAGAACTGACTTTCGCTTTTTTACATCTTGATACTGATAAAGCGTTATTACGAAATTTTCTTTTACAACTTTCAAATTTGTTTCTACTCTTTTGATAATTTTCTATTTCATCATTAGAGCTAGAATAACTATCTTCAAGTATTTTTGATTCTGGATACCTTTGCTTATTGATAAAATCAATATCATCTCTCCTCGCGAGTTTATCATTTGTATGATGTGTATTAAGAGCATCATTAAAGTCACGTTTTTCCTTCAAAATCATATTTCTTGTTGCATTTTCTTGCTGCACAGGCGTTATTGTATGGTTATGTGATGTACAACTTACAAGTTTCATATCCTTCGTTACAGCACGACTTAAACATTGTTTTGAATAGTAAAGATGACACTTCCAGTGTATATTACCATTATTCATAACTTTATCCTTATAGAAAGGAATGCCATTCAAAAGAAGTTTATCTTTTCCTCTAGAACTTTTTATAAGTTGAAGAGATGTATTAGGCGTGAATTCATCAGTAATATTCGAAGCAACATCAATCTTTGAATCATTTGTAAATAGAGTTTTTTTCTCTTTATTAGAATCAAATATTCGACAAATATTTGTATCCAATCGATTCGGAAGTTTGGATTTAATCATCTCTCTTAATTTCTCAGTTTCGAGAAAATTTGCCATGTTGATAGCTTGAGCTTATCATGCATACTGTTCGTGAAATACAAACTCAGCTGTATTTATAGTAAAATAACGGGTCATACAAAACAATTTTAACAAGATGATTTACAAGATAATAAGATAATTTTAAAATACTAAGATGAAAAAAAAATCTAGAAAATTGTAAGAAAGTTAATAAAAAGTCGATGAGAGTCGATGAAATGTCGATGAAAGTCGATGAAAGTCGATGAGAGTCAATGAAAGTCGATGAAAAAGTTTAGTAAAGAGTACCCGATGGATATGAACATAATAAACATATACATAAGATACATATAGAAAATGTTCAGTTTGAGGAGATTAATTCTGCGAAGTTAGCTATTTTTATATGATTTTTAAACAATAAATACAACGTCAAAGTAACTTAATGAATATAATATATTATATAATAAATATTTTTGATCATTAAAACTATCATTATTTCAAATTAATTAATTTTTTGTACGTAATTCGAATGAAATTTTTTAAATTCTTTGAACAAATAATTTTACAATTTGTATAATATATTTGATCTTGCTTCACTGTTCACACAATTTTCAACTAATTTAATAATTTATGTCATCATAAATATTTAAAGAATATATTTAAGATTATTGAATGGTGATATTGAAAAAGCTTTAATTTTGTAAAACTAAGTTCTTTTTACCTTAGCTGCAATTCTCAACCTATATGTATAGAGATATCATTTATTATAGCTGAGTATAATTAGGCAGAGTCTGCTAGAGGCAAAACTTAACTATAGAGTTTTACGAGTTGTGCTTCTCTGACTCCTAACAGAAACTTTGCAGTACGACTAAAGCTTTTTCTGAATTGCTCACTTTTCTCTCTATCTTCTTTTTACTGTAGTGTCGATGAAAAGTCGATGAGAGTCGATGAAAAGTCGATGAAAAGTCGATGAGAATCGATGAAAAGTCGATCGAATTCGATAATAATTCGATCAAATTCGATAATAATTCGATCAAATTCAATATACAACTACCTTTACATAACTCTTCGATGATGGATAGATTTCTGACATCTTGTTCAACTTCGTCGACTAAAGTTATCAATTAAATTTATAGATGCTTTAATAGAATTACATGATTTTTAACCGACTTCAAAAAGAAGGAGGTTCTCAATTCGACTGAATTTTTTTTTTTTTTTATGTCTGTTACTTCATAACTCCGTCATTTCTTAACCGATTCGAAAAAACTTTTTCTTATCTGATAGAGAATGTCTGCAGGAAGATCCCATACGTGTCCTATAATTATTGGGCCAATATTCGGTTTGTATGACCCAATTATCAAATTAAGAAAACTGGGAGTTTTGTTTTCTCTCTCTCTCTCTCTCTCTCCCCCTCCATCCCTCTCTCTCTCTCTCTCTCTCTTTACCTGAACTTGAATATGTATACATGCACACATAACGACACTGTGCTGTTGAGCCTTCTTTCTTTCCTGCTATATATTGCTTGGTGGTGTACTAATGCATGCGTTATGAATTAATAATGAAAGTTTAATGTAATTAGTGGGTCTACCTATATTTACGTTTTTAGTAAGGGGATTCACCAAAAGATAGAAAATAAAAATTTTTTAACAAAAAAAACAATTTAAAAAAAAAATTTTTTAACAAAAAACAAAACCGACTTCAAAAAAAAAAATTTTTTTAACAAAAAAAAAACCGACTTCAAAAAAATGCACTAAACAGTTACAAATAATTTTTTATATTCAATAATTATACGCATACTACGCATCTAACTCAACACTTGTGTAGCAAACATTTTATAGATTATCTAATCATTTGTAAACAGCACAAGCAAATTATATTTTTTTTTAATTCACAAAAAAATATTTCCGAAGTCCGCGTCAAGTTGTTGAATTGTTCTGCACAGATGTAGAATTTGACGCCGACTTCAAAAATGTTTTTTTGTGAATTAAAAAAAAATATAATTTGCTTGTGCTGTTTACAAATGATTAGATAATCTATAAAATGTTTGCTACACAAGTGTTGAGTTAGATACGTAGTATACGTATAATTATTGAAGATAAAAAATTATTTGTAACTGTTTAGTGCATTTTTTTGAAGTCGGTTTTGTTTTTTGTTAAAAAAATTTTTTTTTTGAAGTTGGTTTTGTTTTTTGTTAAAAAATTTTTTAGAGACTTATTTAAATGCTGGATAAATGTAGTCTTGATAATGCATAATATCCAGATATTGTAGTAAGGGGTTCACAAGTGTCGATTCTTGGTTGTACCTTACAGGTAAAGTGCGTTGATTAGGGCTTCCATCACTTCCTAAATACAAAAAAACTTTTTTGTTTGAGGTACTTAAGATATAAATACCCTTATTCTGAATTTAATGTCTCTTCTACATATTATGCATTGTTTAACATTACTGGCACATTGATAACAACAGCAACAATGTCCACACGGTAAAAATGCTATCTCTATTTCTTTATCATAGCAAACTTTACTTTTACTATGTGAAGAATCATCTGCAAGAATATCAGTGGACATATTTCGAAGGAAGCGACAGCGACTATTCCATTTTTTATGCTCTGATAATGGATCCTCGCCAATTTCCCATCTACAAATCTCTGTAGAGCATTCAAAACAACGAACTTTGTCGATTTCATTTGTAAAGTAGAATCCTGCAGCAACCAAGTCTTTGGGTTTTAAAAAACTCAAAGGCCAGTTTTTAAAACTATCTAAACGACTTTTTTCCGTGCGGTAAATATTGATTTTATGAAATAACTTTCAAATGAGAGTACTTATTGTGCTGCTGTTTTATCAATCCAGCTATTGTGAGAAGCATCAAAACCAAGCCATTTTACATAAACTTGATTACCTCGTTTCTTCAAGACTTTTTCTACAAAATATACATCGGAATACATTAAATTTTAGAGTTCCTGCTCATAGAAGCCACCAGTGATGGGCTGATCGTGATAATCTTTGAGTTGATAAGTTAATGGATTGGTTGCTACCACTTTAGTTATCGTAAATATCTCTGTGGACCAGTTAGGTGTATATCTCTTCTCAAATAATTGCTTCACGTTACTAACTCTAACTTTATCATCAACTTCGAACTTTGGCTTTTTAGTTGAAATAATTTTTTTATTAAAACGTTTGAGGACTTCTGCTTCGTTAGTAGCTGTAACTTCTTTCGGCTTCATAACGATAGTTCGATGTTTTCTATCATTGTAACCTAGTATTAGCTTAGGTAAAATATCAAGCCATTTATAGTTTCCACGTAAACTAAACTCTACCCACATCTTATTTTTCAGTGTACGATTGAAACGTTCACAAATGGATGCTTTGAGATTGCTGTACGTAGAATATAGATTAATTTTGTATCTTTCCATAAGACTTTAAAAATTCGTATTATAGAACTCTTTGCCTTTATCTGTTTGTAAATTCTTTGGTACTCGACCTTTATGTAATACAGATTTCATAGCATCAGCGACATCTTGTCCAGTTTTTCGTTTAACAGGAACTGCCCACGCATACTTGGGAAATACATCTATTACGATAAGCATATATTTAAATCCTTTATTCTCTTTAGAATAAGGTTGCATTTCTACTAGATCTGCTTGCCATGTCTCGTCAAAACCTCGCACATCGAACTTTCGACGTGGATAATTACGACGCGCTGGCTTGTGAAGCTCTTCTACTACTCTTTGACGTTGTTCCATCGATGGTTATCGATTTACTGTTTTGCACTAGCAGTGGTAATGCTTTTTTTATAGTCTCGATTTCCGTCTGGCTTTGTGCAAATTTCTTATCGAGTTTATCTCTATACATCTCTACAATTTTATCTAGGTTATTAAGATCACTTTTTAAACTAGATATTGAATGTAATAATCTTTGAACTTTCAAACGTACAAAACGTTGTAAAGTATCTAAATTTACAGCTTCATTGAGTTGATTAGGTGATGCGAGATTACAAAGTCTCTTATTTTCCAAGTCATACTGACCATCAGATGTGATTTTATATCCAACACCTGGAGGACCACAACCGCCCTCGCTTCTTTTAAGATTACGTCCGAATACGTCGACACTCATCTTGATAATGTTCAAGTATTCGCTTGTGTCTCAGTATATATAGCCAGCTTCTCGCAGTTCTTCGATGATTGAATGAATCTCGTTTGTATGACTAGGGTTTCCAGCTTCTCTCTCAGCTATGAGTAATCGTAATCGACCGACAAGTTCATTAGGATCATCCCAATAGACGTAATCCATCAACATATCACTTCTAGCAATTTTGTATCGAGGTAATAGTCCACCACCACGTTTAAACATAGGAACAATGATGTTATCAAATTTCTTGCTTCTGTGAGCACGAATCTGTTCATCGTTCCTGTAACGTATCTTGTGAGCACTAGTGGCTTTAAGAATCTGTCGATAGTTTTGCATATCACTTGAGCTAAAGTTTTTCTTATCAGGCTGTTTTGCTTGTATCAACTCTAGCAAACTATCAGTTCTCAGATATTTCACATCCTTAACTTTTACATAACTATCTTCAAAGTAAATAGGTGAGTTGCCTATTAGGTATTTGTTACCCTCTTTACGAACACCATAAATTTTATCAAAATCATGGGTCTTATTTTTCACGAGTTTGCGAATATACTTGTTATTATCCGTTCCGCTATTTTCATCACTGAGAGCTGATTCAAATTCTGTATCCGTATGTGGTTGAACAGTTTCATTCAAAGATAGTTCATAATAGGACTCATCAATACTATCATTATTCACACTCATAGCATCAGTAGCTTGTTCCTTGGTTTCGATATTTCGAGATTTTTTAGATGTCTCAACAAGTTTCTGTAAAGGATCGACTATTGGTTTGAAAGTTTATCCAATTGCTTTCTCGAAATTATCCTTTCCATATTTCAATAGATTGTATTTACGCTTAACGGCATTTCTCGCTTTGATAAGTTATAGCAGTATATCTTTTCTTCGGCGAATGTCGGCCATGTTGACGATTTGACGTTCGATCATAGAATAATATGATTGAACTAAGAGTGTGCTATATTTATAGCAAAACAGTCAAAGCCCTTTCCATACCTGCCAACATTGATTGAACTATCTTTTTCAATCATCAGGAAACCATACTTATCATCGGTCCAACATCGTGAACATAGGCTGTTAAATTGTGCATAAGTCATGTCCGAATTTACGTGATCATCGTACAAATGTCTCAAGTTGACATCATCTTGTCGGAAAATTATTAATAAATTGACATTGTCTCTTACAAGATGTTTCGGTACATGAGCATAAGATTGACAGAGATAGAAACAATCAACATTCTTGTGCCTCCCCATGCAGAAAAATGCTCTCACATTATCCTGTTTCTCGCAAGCTATGTCGTCGAATACCATTATCAAATTAGGTAAGGCATCGTCAGGTGATACTACTGATTCGTGTTCGCTGAATGGAAAATATTGTATACCATCTATCGGTTCGAGGAGTTCCTTCAAATACTTATACTTTGGTTGATTTAGAGACTTCGAGTGGACATATACGTTCTCGAATCTTAGTCCATTAGGATGGGTAATCATTGCGAGTAGGCTATTAGTTTTACCACAGTTGGATGGTCCACAAAATATGGCTCGAATACTATCCGGAAGTAAGCCTCTTTGTCTTTTTTTCCTGCTCGACTATCAAGTCAAAATTCATGATTGGAAGTTTAACCGGATGTTCTTTGGAATTCATGTTGATGCTATTAGATCTCAAACAAAAGTGATCAATTTAGTATAAATGGAGGCCTTATATACTCTCACAAGCATCAGTCTTCATTTAACCTTCATAGGGTGATGATCGTACATTATAAACAACGACAACGTCGTCGAGCTTTTCTCAATAAAGTCATCAACAGTCTCCCATTCAAACTTCATATTTCAGGATATCAGTACTGCGGACCAGGTATGAAATTAGCTAAACGACTAGCTCGAGGAGACCCAGGAATCAATCTTCTTGACAAGGCTTGTAAAGAGCACGATATAGCTTATTCGCAAAACCGCGAGAATATGGAAGCAAGAAACACTGCAGACAAAGTGTTGGCAGAGAAAGCTTGGCAGCGAGTGAAATCAAAGGACGCATCAATAGGAGAGAAAGCAGCTGCTTTTGCTGTTAGTAAAGCAATGAAACTGAAATCTAGATTTGGCATGGGTATAAGAAAGAAGAAGGGAGCAGCCATTACATTAAAAAATGTAGTAAAAACTGCCTCGAAATCGATAGTTCCCAGCAAATGTGCTCGTAAAGTTATTTTATCAGCATTGAAGGGTGCACGTAGTGCCGCTAGAGCGGCAGGTGGTAAGGAAAACGTTAAGATTCCACGCAAACTACCGATTCCAAAGAAAGTTGGAGAATTTTTACCATTTCTCATACCGTTATTTGCTGGTTTAAGTGCAGTTGGTGGTATTGCAGGTGGTGCTGCTGGTATGGCTAAGGCAGTCAACGATTCTAAATCTGCCAATTTGCAATTGGAGGAGATTAAGAGACATAATAAGAAAATGGAATAAATAGCTCTCAGTAAAGGGGTTTATTTACAGCTAAGTAAGAGTGGACTTGGGCTTCGTCTTAAGCCTTACCATGGTAAAGGTTTAAAAAAAAAAGATCGACGGAGTAAAGTTACCCGAGAGAGCTCTTACTGACGCTGACATCATAAAGTATGCGAGAATTTTAAAAATTTCAAACTTCTGAGGAGTATATATGCGAAATGCATTACTAAAGAATCGTCCTCATTATCGTGAATCAGCCATCGTTAATCTCGATGACGCAGATGGACGAGGAACTCATTGGGTAGCTTATCGAAAACGAGGAAATAGCGTAGTCTACTTCAATAGTTTTGGAGATCTTCAGCCACCTTTAGATTTAATGCTGTACTTGAGTGTCGATGAAATCAAGTACAATCCGCAAAGATACCAAGACTTTGATACATTCAACTGCGGTTATCTTTGTCCAAAATTCTTAAGCAGAACTCTTAGTATGTAAAGACATAGGTGTGTGAATATCGACTTATTATAAGTTTAACAGTCATCATGGAAGAATCGTTGACGTTAAGTCTTTCGGATGCGTCATCCGTACTTGAGGCACAATATTTTCCACCTATTGGACTTTCTCTCGATAAAAATTATGTTCTTGGTTTAGTTGCTTTCATGACCTTGAATTCAATACCTAATATTGATGAGGGTAGCAATCTATTCCACGTTGGTGAAGAAGAAATTACTTTACCAACAGGTAGTTACGAGATCAAGGATATAGAGAATTATCTTAGCAAGACGCTCGCGAGCAAAAATATCTCAATCAATATATAACCTAACAATAATACTCTTTGCAGCGAAATCAAATGCAATCGCCCTATTGATTTTCGATCAAAAAATTCCGTAGGACCTCTATTAGGGTTCGCTAAACGTCTTCTAGAAGTAGACGTCACTCACAGTTCGGATTTACCAGTAGCCATCTTGGAGGTCAATGCTCTACGAATAGAGTGTGACATCACCTGCGGTGTGTATATAAACTGTCAGCGAGTGCACTCGATACACGAGTTCTTCCCAGCAGTACCGTCAGGATATAAGATCATCGAAGTTCCTTCACTGGTCATTTACCTTCCGATCGTCGTCAAAAGCATAAATCACATTCAAGTGCGCATAGTCGATCAAGACGGACAACTTGTTAATTTTTGAGGAGAAATTATTAGCATTAGATTACATTTTAAACAAGCGTAATGGGAATTGTATTTAATTCCAGAGTTGGAAAAGGCTATAAAAGCAGATCAAGATGGAGACCGAGCATCAGTCGGCCAAGAGCAGACGAAGCGTTAACACGGCAAAACATACAGTTTCTAAGGAGTCTCGGCCTTCGTGTCGTCCCTGGTGAAAAATAACTTGTTTATTCTTTTGTTGTTTACAGAAAAATGGAAGAAATACTAAGCATAAAGTCAGCTGTAAAGTATGATGAATCAATTGAACATTACGAGATACATGCTCATCAACCATACTCAGCATCCAACTTCAACAACAGCGATGAGATTCGTATAGCCATTCAACATCAAGATTTGTGTCTTCTATTATCACGCAGTTTGCTACATATTTGTGGTAAACTAGTGAAAGCCGATAGAACTGCTGTAACTAATACTAAATTAGTCAACAACGCCATCTCATATGTTTGAGGAAATACGTTACGAGATCAACGCAGTAGAAATCGATAAGTGTAAGAATGTAGGTTTGACTACTCTAATAAAAGGTTGGATTTCGCTCAATCTCAGTCAAAATCTGATTATTGAAAACGCAGGATGGCTGAATGTCAAAGAAACACAGCAGTTGACTAACAATGCAGGTTACTTCGATGTTTCGATTACTCTAGCTATGATTCTTGGCTTCGCTGAAGATTATCGTAGAATCGTGATTAACGTGAAACACGAGCTCATTCTAACGAGATCGAGAAATGATTTAAACGCTGTCGTACAAACAGTACCAGACTCTGCTCGAGCTAACGCGTTTGAGAATTTCAAGATTGAATTGAATAGAATAGAGTGGCTCATGCCTTACGTAGTGGTATCAAGTGCGTACAAGATTCAACTATTAAATCATGTTGAGAAGGATAAACCGATTGATATGAGTTTTCGTAGTTGGGATTTGTACGAGTATCCACTACTTCCCACAACATCTATACATGTTTGGACACTCAAAATTTCCAATCAGCTGAAAGAGCCACGATTCGTAATACTAGATTTTCAAACAAATCGAAAAAATGAGTTTTCGTAGTTGGGATTTGTACGAGTATCCACTACTTCCCACAACATCTATACATGTTTGGACACTCAAAACTTCCAATCAGCTGAAAAAGCCACGATTCGTAATACTAGATTTTCAAACGAATCGAAAAAGTCAAAGAACTATCAACGCGAGTCGCTTTGATCATTGCAATATCAGTAATGTAAAGTTGTTTCTCAATTCTCAATACTATCCGTATGGAAATCTTAATTTAGATATCCCTCATAATTAATGCGCAATGCTATACGATGTGTACGCCAACTTTTAAAGTGCTTACTATTTTAAAGATATCGAGCCTATGCTAAAAAAGCAACATTTTATCGAGTACTTACCTTTAATCGTGATCGATTGTTCTAAACAAAACGAATCTTTAAAGAGTGCCCCTGTGGATGTTCGACTGAAATTCGAATCGAGAGGTAACTTTCTAGCCGGAACTTCTGCTTACTGCTTAATCTTACAGGATCGTGTAGTTGAGTACAGTGCCGCGAGCGGTAACGTACGAAAACTTGCGTAAGGGAATCATTATAAAAAGCTGACTCGTCAGTAACAGTCTCTCATTCAGGATGGAGTACTTGGTAGATATGCAAGGCTTCAAACAGCCAGGTAACGACTATATTCTTGAAGAATTGGCTATAGTTCCTCTCGAAGATGATTCCAAGCCTGTTGTTCTCTTATTCGAGAAGCCTTATCCATGGCGTCGACGATCGGATAAATATAAGAGAGAAAACATATGGTTAGAAGAGCATTACCATGGACTATCTTGGGATTCAGGAAATATTCCCTACACGGATGTAGTAAAATTACTCAGAGAGGCATTACACGATGCTAGTAAAGTCTTGATTATGGGCTCCATCAAGAAAGCATGGTTAGAACGCTTCAAGTTCAAAGTTCATGATGTAGCAGAAATGGGTTTTCCACCGTTAGACAAGATCAAACTTGTCACGGTTTGCCCGCATCATAATGAAGCATACAGAGCTAGTTGCGCCCTTCACAACGTAAGACTCATGAAAAAATTTCTTACTGAGAGTATTTCTGAGAAAATGAAGTGTGACTGACTATAGATAGCAGGTGCTTTCCGATTTCACATTTATTCCAAAATGGGACAAGCTTCAACAAGCATGGGAGGGGGCAACTCCTCAAATTCCTCAGATCAAAATTCAGATCAAAATTGTTCAGAGTATACACCCTTTCTTCGTAACAGACGAAAGAAAGATGTAAACTGGAAAGAATATGAAGATGAAAAATATTCTAGTATGAATCAGTCATTATCCAAAACTCCCTCATCGAATATTAAATATAAAAAATTATAATGTAGAAATTATAGTATGAATTATTATATTTGAAATAGTAGATAGGCCCATATCGCATGCCGCTCCATCGCTACGGGCTTTTTCAGAAAATTATAATATAAAAATTATAATATAATAATATAAAAATTATAATATAATAATATAAAAATTATAATATAAAAATTATAATATAATAATATAAAAATTATAATATAAAAATTATAATATTTAAAATATTAGATAGGCCGCTATGGCATAGCGCTCATACCCGCGTGAAATTCCGATAGCGCTCGCGTGAGCCAGAAATCCCGGGCTTTCAGAAAATCTCATGATATTACTGGCGCAGTGAGCCAGAACAGACAGCATTTCTCGCTCACTGTGCCAGAACAGACAGCATTTCTGGTTTACTGTGCCAGAACATACACAGCATTTCTGACACACTGTGCCAGAACATACATAGCTTATCTACTCGAATTCTTAATTCATCATGATATAATTTGTATTTAAAAAATTTTTATGCACATTGTAAGTTTAATTAATCTTTTTTATAAAAATATAAAAATTTAATTTAGTACAAAACTACAATATCAAAATTCATAAGTTGCGGCAATTCTTTTTTATTTTAAAATTGGCTAATTTATACATAATAATATAATATACGAAAATTCAACCGAGTGACGTTAGGAGCGAGGTATTTTTTCCTAGTTAGTAATTAATGTAAAATTAAGCACAAATTGCGGCTAAGGTCCCTCATGAATATCATTTTATTCCTTGCAGAAATAAAAGTCTCATAAATAAAAAAAAAAAAATGTAATTAAACATTCCAATAAAAGAAATTAAATATAAAAAAATGACGAGAAGATAAGTAAAGTCTTCTCTATGTTGTAAGTGAAACAACATGATAATCAATGGATTAATTGTAACGGTTATTTTGCCCGTTACGAAAAAGAATTAGCTTTTAATTTAATATGAATTATAGCTAAGTCTTTAAATTTTACTATATGCAGAGTTGCTGAAATTTGTAATAATTTTATTAAATATTGTACAGCAAACTCTGATTGTGCTAGCTAGTCAATCCTATTGATAAACGACAAAATCTTATGTGATATACTTATCGCTTGCTGCACACACTGCGTCTCTCTCTCTTTCTCTTACCTGATCGAGAGACGCGTTGCCGGTAGCGCAGTTTTCCTTCGTGAGGCAGGTTCCAAAATACGTTATATTAAATTATATGATATTACGTAACTAATTAATTTACAACTGCTCACAAGGACCGCGGAGGCGTCGGAGTAAGCAACGGGAAATATATTTCTTATGTTAAATATAGTCAGGCAATTTGAATCGATTAAAAGCACGTTTAATAGAAAAACGGAATCAATTTATTATAAGACAAATAAGAATATAAAGAGAAAATATGAATTAAACAAAAATAAAACTGTATAATATGTGAAACGTAATGTACGCGTCTATGAGAGAGTGAGCAAAGGGAGGGTGCGTCGCGAACTAAATGATACTCGCTCATGACGCTGATCGGTTATATAACCGATGATACAATATACCTGAACAAGTACCTCTCGAGGGAGAGATACTTGGATATCGCACAGTATGATTATACTTACAATAACGCACTGGCCAGCTTACACTAATTACCTACGTGCACATAGATAACGCTCGCCCGTTATCGTAGCTTCTCCCCTATACGTAAGCAATACGTAGATGCTCTGAAATAGATCGGTGGAATACGTCTCTTCCCGATCGTTGAATTCCGCTGAGCTCTGCCAACGTGGTTGCCTTGACGTAGATCGGTGGAATCCTATACACGCCGATCAACGTATATGTTGGCACTTAATGGCTGACCGCTAAGACGCGCGAAAAGCGGTCAAGCAAAACTCTACAGAAAGAACTCCTGAAAGTTGCAACTGGCCAATATAATATAATACGCTAGTCGATATAAATTAACGACTTTTAATTAAGACAATGTCTCGCGCTATCAAATGCGAACTTAGTCTACCGTATTATACGACCACGTGGCGAAATCTTTTAATAAGCACAGCGCAGCTTAGGTTTCGTGTTAACGCAACGGTTGCCGGAAACTCTTTGAAGCGCCTCACGGCTGGCGAGCTTCTCTTTCGCTTGCCGGTCGTCAAGATACGCACTTCTTTACTCGTCTTAGACGAGATATATGACCGAGCGTTTATTCTATTTTAATACCTAAGCGCGCAAGATTCAAACACGGTAGAATACCGTTACATAATCAAATAAAACATGCAGGAAAAAAAATTATAGAAATGTAAATTAAGACAAGTGCAAAAAATATTGTTGTTTAATACAGTAAACTAGTTTGGTAGCCACCGAGGATGCGGAAAATAAAAAAGGGGTGTCTATAGAACAGAAGACAAATATATAAGTATGATACTATATATATTTAGACAGTCAGTGTGACTGAGCACAAGGACCGTTGGAGCTAGACTGAATACAAGTAAGTGACTTGCTCACTGCTTGTCATTGGTCTGACTTTACACCTGCGCAGCGGCGTACTCATGTAGACGCTGACTAGTATAAGTGCACTTGTAGCGCCATACTCATATATGGGTGATTCTATTCTAACGGGTAATCACATGTAATCGTTTACTAAACTATCAATACAAGGTTCAAATATTATTAACCACAAATTTTTCATATACTTTCAGCTTGTAATTTTATGATTCGTTGACTTTTTAATCGCTAATTTTAATGTAGCTTTTGTAGGGACCCTTAGAAAGTATAAAAAGTAATCTCCCCTGTCTGTAATCATTTATAAAATTTTTTTAAACGTTGTAAAGATACAGGATAAATGAATTAATACTTCTGAAAGATCAAAAAATATTTTTTTCCATCCGTACATACATTTCAGCAGAATGGTTGAAAAAAATATTTTCTTTGACCCTCTGTTATTATAAAAAAAATGTATATTTTTCATAGATAAAAAGCAATTATAATAAAAAATGTTATATTTGAATCTTATGAAAATATAAGCTATTCCTATCACATGGAAATATTGTTATTATATGTTTGATTCGCTAAAAAAATTGCTTTGTTGATCATAGAATATATTTTTGTTTACGCGTAAACATCATTTCACTTATGAAAGCTAAGTTACCTTTTCTACGATAATTCCCCTGACTCTAAACATTTAACTGTCACAGATGATATAAGCGCATATTCAAATACGTAATGGACGTTTAAGAAAGAAGTAATGTACAACTAAAAAAGTTTGAACAGCAGTGAATGTTGGAGACCGTTTACTCGGTAAAAATTTCATTCAAATTATCAGATAATCTCCCCTGGCATATAATTCCCATGCCTTTTTTGAGATGCGCTCACAAAATTCTAATTAAATAATAAAGTCAACAATTTTATTCATGAATTTCATACCATGAAGTGTTAAATTATTTGTACACTTGAAATTTAAGGTAGCTCGTACCGCGCAACTTAAGTCAAATGAGTATAAGTGAAACTCTATTGACTTTTGTTGTTGCGACTGCAGAAAATGTCGCACGTATATACATATATATTACATGCTAGCAGATGTTATTTATCAATTATAATACCTAAAAATAAATAATCTTCATTATTCTATTTTATTTACTTTATTTTTATTTTTTATATAAATATTTATATGAATGTTTTAAAAATTTATATTCTGTAAATATTTTAAAAATTTTAATAACAAATTCATTCCAATATTTTGAATTTCGCGCGAGCTAACCTTCAAAAACAGACTTTTGTTTCAAAAAAATTTCTCCTATGAAAATCAATAAATTTTCAGATTTTTTTCGTAATATTTTCGGAAAATCCCTGGATACACATAACATTTAACATACCATTGGAAAGCTTGTTAAATAAAGTATTTATATTTAGTCTTCAGAGCGGTAGTAAATCTTTAGATGCAAATATTCGATTATAACTGTAGGAAAATCGAATATCTACCATATGAGCAATATTAAAATGTCAGTAAACGCAGCATTTTCAAAAGACTTTTTCTTAAAATTTTCCCTGGAAATCAGGTCCGATTTTTTGCGTAGAGATTCATTTTAACTTAAAGAACAACCTCCTACATTTTGGTTTCATTCGTAAATTTTTGATTTTTGGTACGAGCTACTTTAATACATATTATACTGCTTATAATTTTTATGTATTCAAAATTGAATATATATATATATATATATATATATATATATATATATATATATATATATATATATATATATTGTGGAGAATTTCCGAGCAAGCATATTCTTAAATCTTTTGTAAACAATCACTGTAGTCATATTCACATACTACACTATACTCGGTATGTACTACATTATACTACGTATATACTACATATAAATAAAGCGAAATCAAAGGTTACATCGTAGTATTCAGAAAATAAAAATATCAGTTTGTCATTAGCCTTGATGGAGAGTTTGTCGTTGATATCAAAGTAAGTATATGATTATTTGAATTCAAATAAAAGTCTTCGAAGAATCTCAATTGGAAAATCTATAAATTGATAATATATTATTTTAGATTGTATTGGTAATAAAATGGTTTCTACACGTGGACGTGGCGAACTTCCTACTAATCCTTTATCAAGTACACTTAACTCCACTCCCAAACACAAAAATAATGTTATTATATGTTTAAAAAAGCAAACTTTCTCAAGTATGGATATATTTGTTCTTTAACTTTCTTCTAATAATGTTTAGAAATACATATTTTTGCTGTAACTCATCGTTTTTTATTTTTAAAAATTCATCCATATATGGTAATAGCTAATTCTGAAGTATTTCAGATAGTTTAGAATCTTTGTTCGACATAAATATTATTAGAAAATAATATTTAAAATAATATCAAGTGATGGTAATAAAAAAAGTAATTCCCCTGGAATAAAAGTAATTCCTCTGTATCAGTATATTTTTCATCTATCAGTTTTTCTGGGAATAACCTATGGATAGCTTGGCTACTTTGGGATATTGTTCTATTAGATGTAACCATAAAAAACCCCGAGTAAAATTTTTAAAATGAACACCTTTATTTTCTATTATTTCAGAATTTGAATTTGACCCGTTCGAATAGAATCACCCATATACATTATGTGTGTATCCCCACATCACTCCCCCCCCCTAACAAAAAAATTTATGTAGGTAATTACTATTTTTTATTACAAGTACAAGAAATGTGTCTTGTACTGCACTCATTCATTTATAATACGTTATGATACAATGTTTATTTATCACACTGGAAGTCACCATTCCTCTGATCACGAATAATGCAAAAAAATTTACAATGGGTTTTGACAAGATTAAAAAAATCATTTCGCATACGATAAATTCATCACAGTCATTCATCGCAATTACTCATACATCACCATAGGGTAAGCGTTCGCTCGATTATAATGTTTTTTAACAATACTTGTTAGTCGCAGAAAAATTGCTGACTCTTTAATTTATACTATACATTTTTTACAACAATAATCGTTGTTTTATCACAATAAAGCTTTCTGACTATTTACAACGGTGATTATTTATTTTGTCACATTATAGTTTTTTGCTATTTACAACTTAAAAACATCTTACTTATTACAGTAAAACATCTTGCAGTTTGCAAGGACCCTTATTTTTACCGTATATTTGCTGAATTATTGCACATTATTATGTAGTTACAATTATTAATAATACAAATTTTAATGAAAACATTTTTATTTATTTAAGGACAAAATTTTGTTAACGCTCAAAGAAAGTTGTTAAAATAATTGACAACAATTTTTTTAATGGATGGTTGAGCAAATTTATTATTATTGGTTAGACCAACATTTCAAACCTTTTATGAAGTCCTTGTTCAGGGCTGTAACAATATCATAACAATTAAGGAATAACAATTTTACACATGGACAATTGAATAAAATTAAAGATAAGGCAAAAACCGCACTTACAACAATTAGATATGCCGAAGGCAAGTCAATGTTATTGAAATGACGAAAAAAAGATCCTAATATTTCTACGATCTTAGTTAAGTTAAATTTAATACAATACTATACAATAGCTGTACAAGTCAACACTTTGAATACTCATCAAAACATAGACATACATATATATACAGTTTGTAAACACGCACCAAAATTTAATGTCTAACGTATACAAACAAAATGCTTATTTCAAACTCTGTTAGTAATTTAAATCTAAGATGAAAACTAAAAAATTATTTTGTAGCTTTTTAATAAGTTTAACGAAACTTTTATTAATGTTTTTTAAAAATTGTGCGTATCAGAGATTCTATCCATAGTTTGGTCGTTAAAATAAATATTGAGCATTTCTAAAAATTTTCGTTTTTTTGTTGTTTCCTTTTGCTATTACAGACGTTTCTTTCGAAATTAATTTGATGTGCGGTTTGATTGAAATGTGATAATGATGCTGATTTCTCATTTTCATTTTTTTAGTCTCTTTTGTACTCTTTTAATCTCTGTTCTAAATTTCGTAATGATTGGCCAATATAAACATAGTTGCAGTCAGCACAAGGAATTTTATAAATAATGTGGTTTTCTTCGATCCTACTTTTTTATCTTTTCCTAATTTAACAAACGGTAATTTATTAACGGTGGTATAAATGGTTTGAATATTATTTTTACATAATATATTATTGAACTGGTTTTTTAATTTTTTATTAAAAGGTAGCACAACACGAGGAAGTTTTTTCTTGTTATTTTCAAAATCAATTGTCTTTTGTTAATGGTTAATTTTTCGGATTCCTTTACATATATTCCCGTTAATAAACTTACAAGGATAATCATTCATTATTAGAACTTTTTTAATATATTTTAAATTTTCTTTATAAAAGGTTGAATCAGATAATACTAAACATTTGTCTACTAACAAGGAGAGTGTTTCACCTTCGGGTCACCAATTTTGCTCAAATTTTGGGAATGTTTTCTGGATGCAGAAATATGAAGAAAGCCAAAATTTTATAGGCCAACGCTCAATATTTCTCTAGTTACAGGCCATTGAAGAAAATCGCTAAAAAAGTCACTAGATTTTCAAAAGCTTATGGTATCTCAGCATTGTTAGCTAGAAGCTTATACCTTTTTTTAAATAAAAGCTGAGCTCAAATCCTTTCAAAATAGCACCTATAGCATCTGAAAATATCATTTTTCCCAAAGTTATAGCGTAATAAAGATTGGCTCTGAATTTTTTGTTTGAAACATTAATTAATAATAAAAGCTAAAATTGAGTTCAATCTTTATTACGCTATAACTTTGCAAAAAATAATATTTCGATATGCTATAACTACGATTTTGAAAGGATTTTAGCTCAGCTTTCATTTGAAAAAAAAGGTATAAGCTTCTAGCTAACAATGCTGAGATACCATAAGCTTTTGAAAATCTAGTGACTTTTTTAGTGATTTTCTTCAATGGCCTGTAACTAAGAAAATATTGAGCGTTAGCCTCTAAAATTTTGGCTTTCTTCATATTTCTGCATCCGGAAAACATTCTCAAAATTTGAACAAAAACGGTGACCCGAAGGTGAAACACTCTCCTTGTAAGTTATAAATTAAGAGCAGGTCGAATTTATCTATCCTTTTCTAATCAGAGAATTGATTTTTTTACGAAAACTAATAATCTTAGCAAAAAATGAAGAAAAAGCCGCATCTTGTATCAAAAAAAGCAACATTTTTATTTATGAGAGAGAATTGATTTTATCGCTTCGTTTTCGAGAAAACCTTGAAAAACCACTGTTTACCCTAACCTCTATATTGTAAGTTTTTCAAGGTTTGCTTGAAAACGAAGCAATAAAATCAATTCTTCCTTATTAAAGAAAAGTTTGTTTTTTTATACGAGATGTGGCTGTCCTTTCATTTTTTGCTACAATTATTAGTTTTTGCAGAAAATTAATTTTTTTATTAGAAAAGGACGGAGATACGTCTCCTCCTCTTAATGCTTTTTTCTGCGAAGTTGGTTGGTGAGACCAATAATTTAGATATACTTCCGAGATAGTTGGTTTTCTATACCAGTTGAAATTACATTTATTGTTACTATTCCTGGTTATTGTTAAATCCAAAAAATTAATTTTTTTATCTTCTTTTCTTTCGATCGTGAACTTTAAAAACTTGTCTTGCTTATTGAATGTTTTTAAGATCTCATTAATATTATCTTTATCAACTATTAACAAGCAATCGTCAATATATCTACTGTATCAAAAAATTACACCCTTTAATTTCTTAAGACAATTTTTTTCTATAATTTTTAAAGCAAACTCTGCGGTGCATGAACTGGTGCAATGACCCATTGGTGCACCCATGATTTGTTTATAGTATTTATTATTGAATTTAAGAAAAGTTAAATTTTATAAATAAAACTTATGATGTCGATCAACTCAATTCTAGGTAATTTTATAATATTTCTCAGATACTTCCATTTTTCCTTTATGGCTTCAATAATAAGATCATAATTTATGTTAGTGAACAAAGACACAACATCAAGCGACATTAGTCTATGGGAATCTTCTAATTTTAACGTTTCAATTTTATTTTTAAATTTGAGACCGTTTAATACCGAATGTGGCAATCTTGGTACGTATTTTCGAAAGAGTAAAGCAATACATTTATCTAATATATATATATATATATATATATCGAGCTATTTACGTCCGAAATAATTATACGTGCTGGTTTGTTTACTTTATATACTTTAACTAATCCATATGCTTTTGATAGTTGTGACTTGTGTACACAATTGATATTTATAAACGAGAACGCATCGTCACATTCAAACAACTGTTTTGATTCTAATATTTTTAAAAAGTTCTTAGTACATTTTTTATCCTAGTTTTAAATTTAAACGTCGTTGTTGTAATAAAGTTTATTTCATGAATTGAACAGCAAAAGCTAATAGTATCCATTATTTCTACCTAGTTTTAAATTGCTAACAGAGTTTGAAATAAGCGTTTTGCTTGTATACGTTAGACATTTAAATTTTGGTGCGTGTTTACAAATTGAATATATATATATATATATATATATATATATATATATATATGTATGTGTGTCCTTAATTTTATTCAATTGTCCGTGTGTGAAATTATTATTCCTTAATTGTTATGATATTGTTACAGCCCTGAAGAAGGACTTCATAAGAGGTCCGAAACGTTGATCTAACCAATAATAATAAATTTGCTCAACTATCCATTAAAAAAATTGTTGTCAATTATTTCAACATTTTTATTTATGTTTCAATATATATATTATTTTAATTTATTATAGATGTAAGTACTGTTTACGACTATTTATTATATGGTAATTTGTGCATTAGCTAATATAATAAGGTGCACCGACATGTGTTTAGCAATTCGTTGCTAAATAAAATTACACTTTCTTCCAACCGTGGTTGAAATTGTTACTTACGAATGGTATGTTACTTGAAACATAGTTAAAATAAGAAAAAAAACGTTAATATACATATTAAAAAAACGCTGCCAAGTGCTTTGGCGGAATGCTTTCTCATAGAGCTCTTTGAGTTTCATTAATTTTTTTATATTTCCGTGAAATCGAAAAATAATAAAATTAATAGTATGCCAAAAAAATCGGTTTTCAAATGTTTTTATTATTTTAACAGTACCAAATAATTTCTATACACATTTTAAAGCAAATTCTTAGAGTAGTTTACGTAAGATCCAAAAAAAATGAAAAATCAAAATTTTTTTAAAATTTTCAAAATGCTCTAAAATTATAACTGCGCTAAGAAAATGAGTTTTCCAAAGCTTGTTTCATTAAGGCAGTAACGAATAATATTCATAATAATTTTATAGCAAATCTAACAAATGGTTTTTGTGTAATATAAAAAAAAAATGAAAAATAAACATTTTTTTTTTAAATTTTCTAAATGCTCTAAAATTAAAACTGCGCTAAAGAAATGAGTTTTCCAAAGCTAATTTTCCTCAGACAATAGCGAATAACTTGCATACAAATTTTGCAGCAGATCTATCGAATGGTTTTCGTAAAATAGAAAAATAAAAAATAACAACTTTTTTAAAAATTTTCAAAATGCTCTAAGATTAATAGTATGCCAAGAAAATCAGTTTTCAAATGTTTTTATTATTTTAACAGTAGCAAATAATTACCATACAAATTTTTAAACAAATTCTTAGAGTAGTTTACGTAAGACCCAAAAAAAATGAAAAATTTTTTAAACAAATTTTCAAAATTCTCTTAAATTAAAACTGCGCTAAGAAAATAAGTTTTCCAAAGCTTGTTTCATTAAGGCAATAACGAATAATTTGCATAATGATTTTAGAGCAAATCTAACGAATGGTTGTTGTAAAATAAAAAAGAAATGAAAAAAATTTTTTTTTTTAATTTTCAAAATGCTCTAAAATTAAAAGTGCGCTAAGAAAATCAGTTGGTAAAAGTTTTTCTTTTTTTAACATTCGCAAATAATGTCCATAGAAATTTTAAAGCAAATTCTTAGAGTAGTTTACGTAAAATACCAAAAAAATGAAAAATCAAAATTTTTTTAAAATTTTCAAAATGCTCTAAAGTTATAACTGCGCTAAGAAATTAAGTTTTCCAAAGCTTGTTTCATTAAGGCAGTAACGAATAATATTCATAATAATTTTATAACAAATCTAACAAATGGTTTTTGTGTAATATAAAAAAAAAATGAAAAATAAACATTTTTTTTTTAAATTTTCTAAATGCTCTAAAATTAAAACTGCGCTAAAGAAATGAGTTTTCCAAAGCTAATTTTCCTCAGACAATAGCGAATAACTTGCATACAAATTTTGCAGCAGATCTATCGAATGGTTTTCGTAAAATAGAAAAATAAAAAATAACAACTTTTTTAAAAATTTTCAAAATGCTCTAAGATTAATAGTATGCCAAGAAAATCAGTTTTCAAATGTTTTTATTATTTTAACAGTAGCAAATAATTACCATACAAATTTTTAAACAAATTCTTAGAGTAGTTTACGTAAGACCCAAAAAAAATGAAAAATTTTTTAAACAAATTTTCAAAATTCTCTTAAATTAAAACTGCGCTAAGCAAATAAGTTTTCCAAAGCTTGTTTCATTAAGGCAAAAAATTTTTTTAAATTTTCAAAATTCTCTAAAATTAAAAGTGCGCTAAGAAAATCAGTTGGTAAAAGTTTTTCTTTTTTTAACATTCGCAAATAATGTCCATAGAAATTTTTAAGCAAATTCTTTGAGTAGTTTAGGTAAAATACCAAAAAAATGAAAAATCATTTTTTTTTTAAATTTTTAAAATGGCTCTAAAAAAGAACTAAACTGAGAGAATCAATTTTCAATAGCTTCCCCCCCCCCCCCAGTTAGACAAAAAACTAAATTGCATGCAAAATTTGAAGCAAATCCATCGAGTAGTTCTCAAGATATTATTGGCGTACTGAAATCATACACAAAAACACACACACATACATACACACACACATACATACATACATTTTCTGGAAACCGCTTTTTTCGATTCCCTAAGTCTAAATATGTACAAATTAATGAAAAAATTGAAAAGAATTTCTTTTATCGATATAATGCTTTCTCTATGAGAAAGCAATACCAAAAAAATGAAAAATCAAAGTTTTTTTAAATTATTAAAATGGCTCTAAAAAAAACTGAGCTAAGAAGATCAATTTTCAATAACTTCCCTCCCAATTAGACAAAAAAATAAATTGCATGCAAAATTTGAAGCAAATCCATCGAGTTGTTTTTGAGATATTTTTGGCGTACTGAAATCATACGCACACACACACACACACACACATACATACAGACATTTTGTGGAAACCACTTTTTTTGACTCCCTGAGTCTAAATATGTACAAATTAATGAAAAAATAGAAACAAATTTTTTTTATTGATACAATGCTTTTTCTATGAGAAAGCAAAAAAAAAGATGATAAGAAATAAGATAAAAAGGTCTTTTAGATATTGCGCAATTACAAAATATTATCGCTATCGATACGTAGATTTACAAGTTTTTGTAAAGCAGTCTAATTTTTTTCACTTCCTTATTGGAGTTCTGCTTACGTTTATTACATAGACTATGTTGAGTGCAAGGTTTTAGGTATATATCCATTTAACGTTCGATCGCTAAACCTAGGGACCCTCTAGGAAGAGACAAGAAAATGCTACCGCCATATTGATCTAAACCGAAAAGGAACGAATAAAGTACTTATAGAAAACATCACAGGTCGTCTTCGTGGGGAATATTTACTGTCTCTTTCTAACATATTACTTTCTTATGTAGTTTCCAGTTCAGATCTCTTGTTTGTAACAGCCAATAGAAAACGCAGAACGAGGTTTCCAGTTCCTTTCTAGAGGGTCCCTAGCTAAACCTAACTCTTTGTCTAGGCTAGGAGAAGGAATAGGTGGGGTATCCATTTGTACCGGTTGAATTACGACATGGTTTTCATTTTTATTTGGTGACTCTAAGTAGATCATCTGAGCGCTACCATCATTAACGCTATCGGTAGTATCCCCTCCCCTGACGAAAGTTCATTTGGGTCGTTGCTTCTATGTATCTGTACTCGATGCTTTATAAGGCAGGGCTTAGCAACAAAATTTGATTTTTTAATTTGAAATAGCTCCGGGCCATGTATTTCGTAAGCACAAGGTGCAGTATCATCGTACTGAGAGAGAGGAGTTGCAAAAGCTTGTCCTCTGCGTTATCATCACAGTCTTCCATTACCAACTGCTGAGTCAAAAGATTACTTGAATCTTGCTTATCATTTTGAATATTAAACTTTTCTAGATCAAAGGGTGAGCGTCGTGACACCTTGCTCTTCGCGTTATCGACCAATTTGCAGATCATAGGATATATTCGTAAGTTATTTCAATGCTTTTCATGTTCCTCGAGTGAGGCGCACGCCACGAGTATATCGTCGATGTATGCAAAGATGAAGTCTCAATCCCCCAGCGTTGAATTGATATACCTTCGGAGTGTCTGCGACGCGATTCTAAGACCGAAGGTTGTGCCGAAAATTTTATGCAGACCGGATGGCATAAGAACTATGGTTTTGGAGATATCCTTCGTAGAATGAGTATCTATACGTACACACTCTCAGATCAAGAGCTGAGGAAATGGTTTTACCATATAAACTATCAGAAGGGTCGTGTAAACCAGGTATTATGTATGTATCCGGTACCATTACCTCGCTTGGCCCCCGATAAACCTCGTATGCTCTCCATTCCCCGTTTCCCTTATGCACTCTGTGTGTGGGCGTTGTCCAGAAGCTTTTAGAAGATCTACAGATGCCTAATCTGCAAGGTGATGCAGATGTCGCAATTTCTGTGTGTTCGGTGGATCTGTGGTTTAAATGAAATAGTGAATTTCCCTATTTCCTAGGGCTTTCGATTTTTCTACGCCTGCCGCCGTTGGATGTTTGTTTAAGATGTATGTATGTTTAGTTTTAGTTTTTTATTTAGTGTACTATATGTGTTACTCCTCACATCATTGCCCGTATTAGGTTCATGTCAGTCTTTTTTATTGCTGTTTGCTTGTTCCGGTTTTTTTGAAAAATCGATCTACTCACACGGTTTCCTACATTTGTATGCGTTTCTGCCATATTTAGCGTGCGCATAACACAGTTTTCTGTCTTATTTACTTTTACTTCCTCCACGCCCTCTAGATTTCGTGTGCCCACGTGGTTGAAATCGAAATCTGTTTCTCTCTCCTACGTGTTTCCTAATTATCACGTCAACTTTTGTCATAACGGAGTCAAATAATTTCTCTTCTACGTGTTCGATTTCATGTAAAGTATTATGACTCTCGTACAGATCCAAATGTACTTGGTCTGCGTGTTCGACCGTATCCGCTTCGTTCTTCGGCGTAATGTCTTTTTTTAGGAACAGGCGATCGTTAGAAGGTGAATTCGCCTTCCATGCTTTTAAAATTAAACCATGCGGCATTTCCTCTCCCGCTAAGCTAATTAGCTCGTTTAGATATTTCGACGGTTTGCGTGTACCTATTTGACAGCCTCTAAATAGCTTTCGTAGCTAACTGTCATCTGACTGAGTGTATTTTTTAATTAAAATGTGTTTTAACCCTTCATACTGGTTACCTCTAAGCATTTTAATACTATCCACTATGTCTGTTAAAATACTATTGTTTAAGTTTGGCATCACGTTAATAAACTTTATACCATCGTCAATTATATTTTACAAAAGCAATTAATACTCGTACATTTCGAACCACGTCGCGGGATTGCGTTGCCAAAATGTTAACTTTATTGATTCAAAATTAACGTTTACCGAGACTGACGGTTAAATGTTATGATTGAGTGCGTTTATGTTATGTGTATCTGCTGTATGTGTTGACAAGGTTATATGATTATTAGAGTCTGAAGATTTTTGTTCGTTTATTTGTGTTTACGGATTAAAGGAATTGGGGTTCGAGTTTAATTGTATTGTTGGACAAGAAAGAGCTGTTTGTTTATAGGTAGAGGTCGAGGCCGATGAAAAACGGTTTTGTCTTTGATTATTTATTGAAATTTCTGAGAATTTAAAATTTAAACTTAGTTTTCCTTTTAACGTGTTACTATTATTTATAAAATTTGAATTAAGCGCCTTTAAAGAGTTATTTCGATATGTTTCTAAAAAATTTACGTTATTTAAATTATTTAAATACTAACTTTGTAATATTAATGATTTTAAAGATTCTATTTTATCATTTAACGTTGTAATTGCTTGTTATGGGCTTGCTGCAAATTTTTTAATCTATTAGTGAGAGTTTTTTCCAGATTTTCATAGGTTTCTCTGGATACCATTTTTTCATGGAACGCTATATTAAATCTATTTTTATCAAAATATGACGCGTTTCTGGATTTAAATGCGAGAGATCTATTTGCATTGTCCCACGCGTCGAATATGAATTTACTAGTTATACTCAATGGCGAAGTTTCCGGCGAGTTTTGTGTTCTTGTTAGTGCAATTGCAACGACCCCAACTCCCGTCGTGCCCACCTCACCCGGGTTTAATATTTGCGCGGAAACATTACTGTTATTCTACGTATGTGACGCTTCTGTTGCTGAGTCCTGTACATTTCAAGGACTGATTTCTTTTCAAGGGCGAATGAAACACGTCTGTAAACATTTTGACGGACAGGCAGTCACGAAGGAGGGAAGATTTCACTATTGTTTAATGAGCAACAATCAGAGAAAGGCTCTCTCTCTCTCTCTCTGATATATGATAGAAAAATAAAAGTTATAGGTTATTCTTTTAAAAAGAAAAGAAATCTGTCTCGCACAGTCAGGTTAATCCTCACGTGCCCAGCATAAAAGACTGCATGCAGTCGACGACCAAGACGCTAGAAAGCTTTTTGATGTACGAGCACGAATAACCCAAAAAACCATATTCGACGCTGTTAATTCTTGTTAACTCTCCAGTATTAGCGTCAAAGATTGGTTGCAGTCAACGGCTAAACACCAAAAGATTTCCCTCAGCGTACTAATAATTACAAAAAGGTAAAAATGAAGAGAAACCCTCCAATAACTGCTTGCACAGCAAGATTTTAATATGTACAATTCCGAAAACAAATGAATAAATAGGACGAGACACAAGATAAGCAATGAATTAATGACAGAATAAATATATATATAGGAACAAATGAATATAAAATAAAATATATACGTTACAAACAGATTGCAAACGAATTACAACGCATGATTAAAAGTATGAATGGAATAATCTACTAATATCTATTTTTGAGTTTAAATTGCTCTGTATTTTTTAGATCAGTGCGTTGTTAAAACTGAGAAGTTAACTATGTATGAATGCTATGTTGCGTCGCAACACAAATCATATAAAAAATCAAAAGCGATGATGAGCGGCAGCACTTTACAGTCGCCTGTTTCCAACTCCCTTATGTCAGCTCATAGACAGAAGGGGGAAGAGAACAGGAAGACTCTTCAAGTGCCGCGGAAAAATTTATAGTATCAAGCGTGACATCGCCCCGAGCGGTCTGTTCTCTCTCGAGAACACTTAGTCTCTATTGTTACCTTTCTTCTCTTTTCACCAAAGCGATTAGAAGCTTTGTTAAGCGGACATAGTTTCCGCTAAACGACGAACGGCTTGTTGCGAATCAACGCATCACCTTCGCCTAAACCAAGCCGCGGCTATACAAATCATTGCATTTCTGTTCTATCTCTTTCTTTGCGTGCGTGCATGCGAATGAAGTCAAACGTTATGTTAAATAGTATGTAATTTAATAGGTCAATAAATCAAGGGATTTTTATGCCGAATGGCTTTTTCCCTTTACATCAGTGTTTTTATTGAGTGAATCCTTTCTTTTAATACAATAAAATTTCAAATTCAAAATAAAGAATCAATCAAAACAAATGCAACGACAACCGCAAGGTTAGTTGCATTTGACTCACTGAATTCCCTTTTTTTTCTTTAATAAAGTGATAGTTTTCTTAGTAAAGTTTTGTAATAAAGTAAGTAGTAAAATCAGTAAAACAAATTCAATGAAAAAATGTAAATTCAACTCAATTAGTAAAAAATTCAAATTTTAAATGTAAAATCAAATTTCAGTTTTTTTTGTGTGTCATAAAAGGATAAATTCAAATAGAATCAGTTAAATAAAAATTTCATAATCAGACAATTCAAAGAATAAAGAACAGGTCTTTTTCTTTCTAAGACATCCAACAAAAAATAAAATTTGTTGGAAAAGACTACGCGTCTTTTCATGGTACCTCGCTGTGAGGTCCAAAGTCACAACCCCCTGGTTTACGAAAAGTCATAACCGCTAAAGCGTTCAACGAACAAAGCAAATCCTCAGAAAATCAAAACACGCAGCAAACACTGCGGCAAGCATAGCTATAGATATACAAGCCACAAGCCACCGAGCAACGCCATCCTTGACAAAGGAGAGCTTCAACATAGGGACTTCTAAGAAAATAAGATAAGTACTTTATACAATATACAAGGTAACAACATAATATTTTCTCAACTTCAAAATAATTTTTAAAATTAATATTAAATTGAAAATTCCATTTTATTCAAATCTGAAATTCACAAATTAGTTTATTTCAAAACTTTTATTGTTTCTAAAATAGAAAACGTTTCTTTTATTTTATTTTTGTTTATTGAATTTTAAGATAACATAACGTAAAACTTAACATTTAATTTAAAAATTTATTTTTCATTTGAAATTTCATTTTGAAAGACTTTACATTTAAATGAAAATTTTATTATCATTTTTGTTGGAAAAATTCAGTTTCTAAGAAATATCAGTGCATAAATTAAAAATTAAAATTGGAATTTATATTTTAGTATTTCATTTCGCATTTTTAAAAGAAAATTCATCTCAGTCTAAAATATAACTTTCAGAAAGTTACATTGTTCAAACCAAAATTTAGCATTAAAATAAAAATTCTTTTTTAGAATCTTATACAAATCAAAATTCTATTACAATTCAACATTAAATTGAAATTTTGTTTATTGAATAAATCTCATATAATTTAAAAATTTTGCCTTTTGAAAATTACATATAAGTTAGAAATTTATTTTTCAAAAATTTGTTCTTTTTATAAATTTAAGATTTTAACATTATAAAACTTAGTTCATAAAGTTCTTTTTTTTTCTTTTGAAAATTTAACAGCGAAATAGAATTTAGAATTTTCATTCGTGCAAAGCACAAAAGGTTCTTTGTCTTACAAAGCAAACATTTCTTAGATTGAAATCACGTGCTCTCAATGAGATAGAAAGTTGTCCTTTACGATTTTACGAAAGTAAGACGTAGCAACTTAAAATTATTTTAAGAAAATTTTCATGAAAGATTAAGTTGTGTAGTGACAGCCTCCTGGCTCAAGGGAGATTACGTTAGTAAGGTGTAACATAAATTCATCAACTTGCGAGAGGAACAGCGAGTTGATAAATTTATCCTTTTTAAATAAATTTAAATTTTATAAACGTACATTAAACTTTGAACAATTTCTTTACATTTATTATTTACTTAAATTTTGTTTGACAAATTAATTTATTGTTTCATTTGCATTTACTTTCAATCAATTCATTGTACTTATTTGATTTTAAAATTGAGTTGAATTAAAATTTCACATTAGTTTTTCTAAATTTAGAATTAAATTTGAATTTAACAACATTTTAGCTTTAATTATTTTGTAACATTTACTTTCAATTTTTTACAATTTGAGTCAGTTAATTTAGCTAAGGTCGTTTTTTAGATCAAGGTTTTAAATAAATTTCTTTACTTTTAGAACAGTAGATAGTTCGAAAAAATTGACGCTGTTGCCCAAGCCTTGTCATTCGTGAGGAGGTTTCGTTGCGCCAATAGTGACGAAATTCTCTTTGTCACAGTAAGAGCGCACGCAACGCGAACGATCAGCAAAAAATTTTGTTTTTCTTTTTTAACAGCGGGCAGGTAGCAAGGTTTAGTCAAGACAACATATAGTTGTATATTTTTGACGATTATTATTCAAACTTTTATTAAGTTTCTTATACATTCAAAATGAGTTAGATAAAATTATAAACGATTATAGACGCAAAATTGAGAGTCTTTAAAAATCAAATACAAGCACTGCAGGCGTACACGTCAGGTTCGGGAGCAGAGTTAAAAAACATAAAAGCGCGCCTAGCACACTTATCAGAACTGCATCAAGATGCATACCAATTAAGAGTTGAAGCAATAATTGCAAATTTAGACAGTGAGATAATAAATGAATTTTATGAATCAGAATTAGCTTATTTTTTCGCAACAGCTACGCAGCTGTGTAAATTTAACGAACCAACACCCGTAGCTGATTCCACATTAAATACTTCTAACATCACTCTGACACGAAGACACACTTCACCGAAATTAACTGAAACAAAGGTACCAAAATTTGATGGTAAATCAGAAGAATGGCTTACCTTCAAAAACCTTTTTACTGCATTAGTACACTCTCGCGATGATTCAACGAACACAGTAAAACATGCGCAACTCTTAGACCCTCTTTCAGGTCCTGCTAAATTAAAAATAATAGAATTCGTGCCTAGTGAGGAAAATTATCCAAAGGCTTGGCAAGCCCTTCTATATTTTTACGATCATAAAAGAATAGTTAGCAATAGGCATTTAGACGCTATTATAGATTTACCCGTATTAACGAATGCAACAATAGATAGCGTTTCGTCCCTGTTAGATAAGATACGTCAGCATAAACATATTCTAAAACAATTAGGTGAAGCTTCATTCAATAATATGATAGTTAGGATGGCAGAAGGATATCTACCACCAGGATTAAAAGGTAAATGGCAGGATGGACTTAAATTAGATCAACTTCCTACAGCAAAAGAAATGTGCGAATTTTTACAAAGTAGCATTTTCAAGCTTCAATCTCTTGAAAACACAAAGAAACACGAAAAGACAAATTTAAAAAGAAACTCAAATGATAGTGTAGGAGATTTTAGAACAAAAAGGGTTAGAGATTTTGCATTAGTAACATCAGCATCAACAAACAATAGGTCAGTTAGTTGTCCGAAGTGTAGGCAGCCTCATGGTTTGTACAGATGTTCTGAATTCTTAGGATCAAATACAGAACAGCGATGGGAATTTGTAAAATCACAACGACTTTGTTTTAATTGCTTAGGTAAACACACCTTTCCTTGCCAAAGCAAGAAAGGGTGCAGAACATGCCACAAACATCATCACACTTTGCTTCACGAGATTAAAAATAAGGAGCGTACACAAGTTACACAGTCAGACACTACGAAGGCGTGAATATATTGTCAATCATACTTATTAGTAGCTTTTCCTTTAGGATTCAACTTAATGACTACAGCTGTAGTCAAGATTCAAAATAAAGAAGGAAACTTCATTGCGGCTCGCGTATTATTAAACTCTTGTTCCATAATCAATTTTATTACAGAAACTCTTTCAAATTCTTTAAATTTAAATAAATATTCTTGTTCAATTAACCTTTTAAGGACGGGACTGGTCGATATATCGACCACCAATTTTATCAGGCACTCCACGTGATATATTTTTTCATTTTATGCACAAATATTGTTTAAAAAAAAGTCGAATTTCAACGTCAAAATCCCCGTCCTTAAAAGGTTAATATAAGGGCAATTAATGGGTTATGTACTTTTTCAAAAATATTACATAAAATCAACTATTCAATCAAATTACAATCAGTCTAAATATCAGCTTAGTTTTTAATTGTACCAAGCATGGCAGACGCAGTACTCAATGAATGAATTTCCTCGTGACTTATTTAACATACCTAAAAACATTCCTTTAACTAATCCTCGATTTCACCTACCAAACCACATAGATATTCTATTAGCATCAAATGTAACACTTTCTACTCTATCTATAGGTCAAATCAAACTTCAATACACTAATTCTGAAATCACACTACAGAAAACGAGTTTAGGTTAGATAGTAGTAGGCGGAATGAATAATAGAATTCAGAATAAAGAAGTTAGCTGTAATGTAACTAAATTAGTAAGACTAATAGAACAATTCTGCTTTATAGAAACTTTTGAACAAGACCCAATTAGATCTAGGGAAAACACAGCTTGCGAGCAGCATTATGTTGCTCACACCAAAAGAGATAATTTAGAAAGGTATATTGTTAGGATAAATTCAGAATAAAGAATCAATCAAAACAAATGCAACGACAACCGCAAGGTTAGTTGCATTTGACTCACTGAATTCCCTTTTTTTTCTTTAATAAAGTGATAGTTTTCTTAGTAAAGTTTTGTAATAAAGTAAGTGGTAAAATCAGTAAAACAAATTTAGTGAAAAAATGTAAATTCAACTTAATTATTAAAAAATTCAAATGTTAAATGTAAAATCAAATTTCAGTTTTTTTTTGTGTGTCATAAAAGGATAAATTCAAATGGAATCAGTTCAATAAAAATTTCATAATTAGACAATTCAAAGGAAAAAGAACAGGTCTTTTCCTTTCTAAAACATCTAACAAATTTTAAAATAAAAGTCGTTGGGAAAGACTACGCGTCTTTTCATGCTATATGCTAAGCTTTTAGAATCTAAAATCGGCATTTTTGACACTTAAAAAAGGTTATAATTGCAAAATTTCATTCTTAGGTTAAAATGACAGAAAATGCATGCAACAAAACTTGAATTAAAGCATTTAATTCGTGCTTCATTTTATCTTTCATGCATTTTTTTATAAGAGTCTTAGTTTTTTGGTTATTTAAGTTCTTATAAAGAACTTATTAACACGGGTTCATTTTTTTTCATCAAAAAATTATATCCTGCTGTTTCAGCCGAATCCGTTTCCTGGAGGTGGGGTGCTCTCCTTGTTAGTTATACTTTGTTATTTTTATGTGATGAATATGGATTTAATTACCCATTTAATTGGCGAAAATTATGCAAAACTGCACAAGCCGTTATTATTTTGGCAACCTTCTCTGGATTATAGAACAATTCTCTTGATCGAAATATTGCCAACCATGTATTCGTAAAAATGTCGAATAATTGTTCGACTTTACATCTCGTTGAAACATGTTCATTTGTGTATATTTCTTCCGGCAACCTTCTGGGGCATTCAAAGCTGGTGCCAAAGAATTAGAGATGGAGTGTAACCACCATCTCCTGTGAAAAAGGGTAAAAATGAAATACGCAAAATGAAAGGATCTAAAATCAAATTTAAAATCAGTAGTTCACTCACAAAGAGAGATCTCCTTTGCTTTTTCCTAAGCTTGATTGCATGCGACGGGTATTTATACTCGCGCAGTTTGAATCTTCCGCCCAGCAGCTAACCAACTAGGAAATAGCAGTTCCAAGCTCAGCTGCTAGGTGGCAACCCTGCGCGTCGTTGCGCACAATGGGAAAAATGAAGCTCAGGTATATAAAAGGCCGAGAAGCTAGCCTAGCGAAGCAGTGTAGACTATGGTCTCCCCTCTTTATTTACCTAAGTGAGCACACAAAGCTAAAAGAGAGTGAGACAGATAGTAGCTGGCTGTCTTCACTTGTGGAGCACCACAGCTAAAGACAGGGCTTCTCTCTCTTGCACATGAGGGTAGACCAAGTGAGCACACTGATCTACACTACAGTGCGTATGCAGGAAGTATGGAGGTACGTCAAGTGAGCACACAGGCGTAGATCTATGCTAGCTGCGAGCATACACTTGCAGCCTTTCGCGCCACAATCCCATCCGTCGCGCCATTGAATTTATGGGTGACGTCTACCCAAAATTTGATATTCTATTTCGCATTTCGCAAACTAGCTTAATTAAGGGTTCCGTCCACCCATTATGTTTTATGTTGATTAAGGGACTCCGTCCGACCGTAATTATAGATATTAGACTTTAGAGTAATTTAAGGGCCACCTATTGTCTTTACATCAACTAAGGGCTCCGTCTGTCCATGCCCATAGATATTATTAACTTACCAGGAGAGGCTATGAGCTTCGGGTTACAGATCTTGATGAAACTTTAGGATATGTTTTCAGGTACCTAAATATGATTAAAGCCAGAGCGGTACGGTCTAACGCTTCGAAAAACTGGAATTATAGACGTTTCTAGTCTTATTTTAAGAAAAATGTAAAAAAAATGCTCCTAATTGAAGTGTAAATAATTCAGTCTAGAAATGTCTTTAATAAATTAACAGAAACTAAAATAAAAGTAGAGAAAGCAAGCTTTCATTTGCCGTTTTGAGAATTGAGAAATAATAATAAGAACCAGAGATATGTTTGTTCAAAGTTAAGCAGCAAGAAAGTACCAAAAATCACTGTCCTTCAGAATTTAGATGATTTTTGGTACTTTCTTGCTGCTTAACTTTGAACAAACATATCTCTGGTTCTTATTATTATTTCTCAATTCTCAAAACGGCAAATGAAAGCTTGCTTTCTCTACTTTTATTTTAGTTTCTGTTAATTTATTAAAGACATTTCTAGACTGAATTATTTACACTTCAATTAGGAGCATTTTTTTTACATTTTTCTTAAAATAAGACTAGAAACGTCTATAATTCCAGTTTTTCGAAGCGTTAGACCGTACCGCTCTGGCTTTAATCATATTTTGGTACCTGAAAACATATCCCAAAGTTTCATCAAGATCTGTGACCCGAAGCTCATGGACTCTCCTGGTTAGATAATTAAGGGTGCCGTCTACCCATTACTGATGTAGCATTGACTATTGCGATATTAGGTACCATCCACCTATTAGTATTATAATTTAGTCATTAATCTTTTCGTTTCTGTCTTTTATACACTATTACAGGTATAAGCAACCGACGTGTACTAGAACGTCCAGGCTGCTATAAAACAAACGAATCTCTTAGTTAAAGATAAACTAATATTTAGATTTATTTTTCCTTGCAAAGATTTATTAATTGATTTAATTATTCTTTTATCAAATGGTCGTCAAGTGGTCAAGATTAATACAAATCTAATTACTTTTTGTAAATTACGTTTTCACTTAAGGTTAGGTTAGTTTACTTGTATTATATAGAATAGTAGGGTTAGTTTTGATAAACAATTCATCACTATTTTATTTTTGTAATCGTCGTTGTAAATGAGTTGATTGAGTACAATAACGCCAAGGTACTTCCTAGCATAACCAAACGTGTTTAACCCGGTGACTTTCCTTTATCTTCCACCGTCCGTCCCTTCAACTCCTGCTGATCTCATCCTGGCAATGCCTGAAGTATCCGGCAACAGGAGATTACACGTATATTCTTTTCCCAAAAAGGAAAAACGTTAAATGCATTAAAATATCTTATCTGGTTAAAAACTAATAGGTGATCAAAATATGCTAGTGAAATAGTATAGATAATTGAAAATGCCACAACTCCAAAAATAATTCTCCCTAAATATTCAATAATAATAAAATTTCAATTTAATTATATAACATCATTTGATACTATATTCAGTAGCAATGATAATATACAAATATTTTTATCTTTTATATCTTAATAACTCTATAAATACAATGTCAATAAAACACTTCCTCTCTGCATTTTTAATTTTTGGGCTTGAGACCAACATATATAAATTTATGACACAGGAGGTCGTATTTGGGGTAATATCCACGGAGCACGCACAATATAGACATCTTATACGTGGTGGTTAATATTGGTCATTATTTAGAACTCACTAAGCCGTATAACGCGTCCTACTAAGCTCTTTAGAGCGTTATATGATTCAGTAGTCTTCAATACACATGAGAACCTGCGCCAAGACAACGAGTAAACTTTGTTGTTAAAGTTAATAATGCCAGATACTTTTTGACGCTACTTAGAAATATTTTCCACTCTACAAGTTGTAATATAAGAAAGGCAGTGATTAGTCGATGTACTGGACTCTTTCTCTCCCTCTCTCTCTCTCTCTTTTTGACACACGCTTTTTTCTGCTCTTGCTTTTTTTCCTCTTAATAACTATTTATCACTCTACTAAGTAAAAATTTTTTTCGGAAAGTCGATCCCTGGGAGTCCTGAAGCCTTGGCTATATTTTTCTTGCAAGTTGCGACTGCATTTATTGGACTCTGGGCGATTTTCTGATTCTGAAGTATAGATAGTCACACTACTATTGATTATTTGTTGCTGTTGCTGTTCTATCTTTTTATTGGAATTTGCTGCTTGACTTGGTGCTCTATGGAGTGCGGTTAGTGTCTCTGTGTAGTCATAGAGTTTTAATTGCATTAAATGCAATTGTTTTTGTTTGCGTAATGGATGAAGCTGCGTAGTGGATAGAGCTCTTGCCTTCAACGCGGAAGGCATGGGTTCGAATCCTGGCCAGGTACCTCTAACTTTTTTTTTGAAAGAAAATTAGTGTATGTGCCATTTATATCGTGACTCTTAAAAACATCCGATCTCATTGGGTATCGGTTGATTGTTGGTCACAAAAGTGGCTGGACCACCCATCGGTAGTCAAAGTTTTCGGTATGGTGGGTCTGACAATCTAGCCTGATGTAATGTGTTGAACGGGTACCGGATTGGACTCCCTCAACTTCACTATATAAAAAAGGTTAATTATATAGAGGACAATATCCTTTATATATTAATCTTTTTTTTTTTTTTTTAATTGTTTTTGTTCATTGCATCCTAACCTAAAATTTACTTGGTGCCAGCTTGCTTAATTCAATACATGCACAATTTTGATATCAGTGGCTTCATCTCTTGGTTGCCCTGTAACTTGATTGGTAAATGATTTTGGAGTCTCATATTTAAGGTGCTTTTCCACTTGTTATTAATATAAGTTATTAACTGCGTGAAATTCAGATCCGTATTATTATGCTGTTTCTCCACTTACTGGAAATTATTCACTAAGTTACTGACGGACCAACAACTTGCTAGCATACATGTTATGCTGCTACTCCACTAGCATATTTAATACTACATCACTACTGTTTCTTCGAACGCTACGATTTGTTTTCCTGGATTTCTTGAATTTTGATAATTCATTCTATTTACTTAAATGGATATGCAGCAATTTAATGATATTCTTACTAAGATACTTGAGAAGATGGGTAAGCTGGATAAATTGGACTCAATGGAATCCTCTATTTCCAATGTGAGCAGTCTGCTTACTGTGCTATCTCATAAAAATTCTGTTCTTGAGTCGAAAGTTAGTGCACTTTATGCTGCATTTGACAAGCGAATCACTGAGAATAAAGCGAGACTTGACCAGGTCTGTCGCGAACAGGGAGAGCTGAAGGCAAAAGTTTAGAGTGTGCTTGCTACTACTAACAATACAACAATATCTGGAACAGACTCTGCTATTGATATGGATCATCTTAGAACTCTATCACAGCGATGTAATGCTTTGAAAGCACAGCAGCTTCGTATTAAAAGGGCTTCTGATTTGGTACTGGGTGGTCTTGTGCCATCAGAATTTTCTAATCTTAAGGTAGGTGTATCTGCTATCTTTTCTACATTTAATGCTAGTTTCTCAATTGAGGACATAGCTTCTGTTCGGCCACTAAGACGTTCCGTTCCTGACTCTTTCACCTAAACTTCTTCTACAATTGCTGTTATTTCTGCTGGTACATCATCCAAAGTGATGTCCCCATCTACACGGCAGCGTGATCGCCGCTTCTTAACTGTGCCACTGCTTGTAAGAATGAAGAGTTCTGCACTTGAACGTGGGGTTACAGCTGCTAAGATTAAGGCTAGAAGATTTCATACTTCTCAGGTTCATGAAAATCTTCTTTCTGGAGCTAAGTGCCTCACTGCCCTTTCGCCTTCATTAATCAACATCAACGAATTCCTTTCTGCCTCACTGCATCAGCTGAAGTTGAAAGTGCTTACAAAAGCGAAGGATAAGAGACTAAATTTTCTTTCATACGTGAAGAATGGAAGAATTCTTGTGAGAAGGAAGAATGAGGATGCTTCTACACAAGTTGCTTCTGTCGAGGGCCTAGATGCTATTTTAGCCAAGGTGATGCTGGTCGGCGTCAGTCTAGCACAGTAGCTTCTAGTACTAGGGTAAGTCCACTCTCTCCTCCACTCCTCTCTAGTACATCACTCTTTACTAATAACCCTGCTTCATCACTTATAATTAATCATTTCCCTGCAAGGGATGGTCTCAGAGTTTGTCATTTCAATGCTTACTCTATTAGAACACACATTGAGATGATGAGACTCTTTCTGGCTTCTCGCCCTTACTTTCATGTTATAGCTGTAACTGACACCAAGCTGGGCCAGATTGTTGGTGACTCTCTGATAGAGTTTGATGACTACGTGCTTCACAGGCAGGATCGTAACACAAGAGGCGGTGGTGTTGCTTTATATATTCACAACTCTATTACTCCGCGGCGCCTTTGTTCTACTTCTGGTAGATGGAGTAGTAAGCCTGGTCTTCCCGAATATCTGTTTTGTGAGGTTAATTCTCTGAATTTGGCTTCACCTATTTTTTTTTATGTAGTCTACAGGCCGTCACATGCTCCCTTGGCCAACACAGATTTCATACCTGATTTAACACCATATATGCACAATTATAGTTCGAAGATCATCCTTGGTGATTTTAACACTAACTTATGCGTTGATTCTGATGACTCGAATTTTTTTAAAGGTCTGATTACTGAGAATGCACTTTTCTTGGTTCCTTATGGCACAACTTATCATACTTATTCTTCTGACACCTGGCTTGATTTGCGTCTTGTCGATGCCATCGACATTGTACTTCTTGAAGACTGATGTACCATTCATTGACGGCCACGATTTCATTACTGCAACTGTAAAGTTCTCTCTTTCTAAACTTATGCTTAAAGACTTTACCTTTCTGGATTATAAGTCTATTGATGATGTTGCACTCCTTTAGTATTTTCGTTCTTTAAGGTGTGATACTTGTGACGATGATTCCTCTCTTTCTGCTTGCCTTGAATATCTCTACAACTATCTCAATGAGGCAATTGCACAATTCGTGCCTGTCAGGAAGGTCAGGCAGGGTAGGGCTCATCGTCCGTGAATCACCTCTGAACATCGTCGCTTGATTAATAAGAGAGATCGACTTTATAGACACTACAAACGTACTTGACTGTATACTGACTTACTTATACTATAGGACTGCTCAAGACAAGGCTCATGAGTGCATTGAATCAGCCGAACTGTTATATTACTATGACAGACTATCGGGTATTACAGTCGCGCGACAGATCTGGAGAGAGCTTAAAAACCTTCGTATATGTTCTACTGATAATAACTCGCGACATTTATTTCCTATAAATGAGCTTAATCGATACTTTGGTAGGATTGCGCTTGATCCACTTACCCCTTCTGTTTCTGAGTATTTTAATACTATAAATGTAGATGAGCCTTATAAGCCTTTATTCAGGTTTAATGAGGTTACTTTGCAGAAGGTCAGGATGGCAATATGTCATTCTACTTCTCAGCCTAGGGAGTTTGAAGCGGGCCCATAGTCTATTGTCTATAGGGCATTTCCAGATATTGGGCCCTTTCTATGTCGTATTTATAATGATTCGTTCTGTGAGTGTGTGTTTCCCTCATGTTGGAAGATCTCATTGATTATCACCATCAACAAGGTCTCTTCTCCACGCATTATGAGTGATATACGACTTATCTCCTTGTTGTCATTCATGTCCAAGGTTCTTGAGCGTCTCGTCCATCAACAACCTTATTACTTGTCCACCAGACATCTGTTGGATTCTCATCAGACTGGGTTGAGAACTGGACATAGTACCCAAACAGCTTTGCTCAAACCAACGAGGGATATTAAACTCAACATGGACAGATGTTATGTAACTATGCTTCTATTACTTGATTTTAGCAAGGCATTTGACTCTGTGTGCCATGTTACTCTGCTTCGGGAACTAACTTCTCTTGATATCTTGCACACTGTTGTCGGGTGATTTGCCTCTTACTTATCTGATAGACGGTATCTAGTAGTCTGTTGTTGACTCTGATGGTAATGCGTCTAACTTTGTCACTCTGAATACGAGAGTACCCCAGGATTCTGTGCTTGGACCACGTTTATTCTCCATTTATATCAATAACATCGCTGCCAACTTTCACTCCGCTGTACAACATTTGATATATGCTGACAACTTGCAAGTCTATGTGCATTTTCCGATTTCTGAACTTAGCACTTATACTAATCTTATGAGTGATCATGCTATTCTCATTTCAAATTGGGCCTCTAGTAACTATCTGAAATTGAATGTTGACAAATCGAAGGCAAAAATTGGCTCTTATTTTTATATTAATATGCTGTTCTCGTCACCTGTAACTGGCATCCCGTCAAATGGTGCTAATATTAAATTTAAATCCTTTGTTCGTAGCCTGGGTGTTTGGTTAGGCAGTAAGCTTAACTGGAGAGAGCACGTTACACAAGTGTGTAATAGGTCATTTTCTCTGCTTTACAGATTAAACTTTTTCAGAAAGAGCATTACATTTGCTCTTCGTATACATCTTATAAAAACACTGCTGTTTCCACTTCTTGATTACTGCTGTCTGGTATACAGACCTCTTGGCTGAGCTTGACCTTAGACTTCAGAGGATCATCAACTCTGGTATACGTTACATCTTCAGTATAGGTAGGCGTGAGCGCATCTTTGCTTGTAGGTTCTCATTAGGCTGGTTATCCACTGCGGGTAGGAGAAACTATTTTTCTTCTACATTTCTGTATAAAATGTTCTTATTTTATACTTCATCCTATTTGTATTTTATGTAACAGTGGAGCCGGCCGGTGGGATCCTTCAGGGGTGATGTAAGACCTTTGACCATTCCTTTTTCATTCACTGAGTATCGCCTACGATCGTTCCTGGTCACTTCCTCGTGACTATGAAATGATCTACCTGCGACCTTACGCAACTTATCCTCGCTCACGACATTCAAGACATCCTCATTTGCACACTATCTTGCCTTGGAGATTGGAACTTTGCTTCATGCTAATTTATAAAACTGTTTTATATTGAATTAATTTTATTGCTCTAGAGTTTATTTTATTGTTCTATTTGTTTGATTACTGTTTTCTTTACTGTTCATTATTATTATTGTCCGTCTCTCCGTCTCCGTTTTCCATCATCGTCTTTCTGTCTCCGTTTCCCCGTCTCCGTCTCTCCGTAATTACACAATTATATTAAAGTGAAGAATTAAAACTTTTTCTTCCGAGAATATCTGTTGCATAATTGATATATATATATATATATATATATATATATATATATATATATATATATATATATATATATAGGGGGGTTCCCCTGCTTGCGCTGCTCGCCAACCCCCGTTTATATTTACAATATGTCAGCCAGTAATGAAATTTGTACTGACAAAAATTATTTATAAAATTTATATTAATTATATATTTGCTCAGACAGATTTCCACACCACCCGAAGAGGTACTGTCAATAATACCTTACAATTAATAGTTTATAATATAAATTAAATAAAAAATGTATGGTATTACGGCGCGTTGGTTATTTTTTGTTTTATTTTTAATAATTATATATAATCAATTATAATAATTTTAAGTTATTTTAAGACATGTTAAAATTAATTAAAATTATTCCTTTTTTTTAATAAAATTATTCAAAATAAAACCATGGTTACCTTCGCCTGTAGCCCTACACAACCATGAGAGTCTACATTCCTTCCTCCTTATACAATAGACTCTATTAACAATCCATCCTCCACCTTCAGTATTACATATTTAAAAAAAGTTTTAAAATCATTTTATAATTTGTACAATTGTTGTTATATAACAATTGTTCAATTAATATTTATCTCTTTTAAATCTTTGTTTAAGTATGTTTATTAGAATAATTATTATAACTTGATATTTTTCAATTAAATATTATTGTAACATGTCTTACAATAATATAGAACCGAAATTTTTTTTATTATAATTATTCTAAATTTAAAATTTAATATTTTATTGAATTCTATGTTTTTTAATATTATTATAATTGAAAATTTTATAATTATTTCTTATATTTGAATATTAATTATTATTATTTTTTTTTATAACATTTAGTATCTTTAATTTATATACTTGAAATTAATATATTTCGTTTTTTTTAAATATAAGTTTTATTCAAAGTATATATTTTACAATAAATTTCAATATCATTATGATAATTATAATATTATTAATTAATATATTTCATAAATAAAACGATAAAATTAAATAATATAATTTTTCCTTATTTATTAATTATTTTAATTTTATTTTTAATATATCTTAATTTTATTTTTAAGTCTTTTGGATGTATAAAATATATATCTATATTGTTTTCTAATATCCTTGACTTTTTTGCTAGTATTAAAAAAGATATATTAAAATAATTTTCACAAAATTAATAGAATGTATTTTCATTTTTGTTTTTTCTTTTAAATTATCGATTATTTATTTATTAATAAATAATTTTTAATATTATTTATTAATTAAAAAAATCAATATAACATAATACATAATGATATGAATTTTATTAATTTTTTTTTGTTTTATAAAATAATTTTTTATTTATCCTTTAAACATTTTATTATATTTAAATTCAATTATAAATGTTTAAGTTATAATAGGATTTTATTTGATTTATTTAACGTTTAATGCCTGTATCATAATTATAATAATATTAATACAATTAATTACTAATTCATGTACGTTATAAATAAAATTATAAAGTCAGTATTTTATTAAATTTTATTTATTTTTTTTTAAATATATTTTAATGCAATTAAGTCTTTTTGATGTATGAAATATATTTTAAATTACTGTTTTAATATATTTAATTAATTTTTTGTTTTTATAAAAGATATATTTATTATTTTTATTAATTTATTACTTAAATATATTTTATATTATATTTTATAATATACAAAAAATTATATTAGCAATACGTAATAAATATTTATAATATATTGTATTATGAGTTGTGATATAATATTCCATTATTGGATCATGTATTTCTAACTTATATTGAATGATTTTATTTGTCATATATTTATAATAAAATGTTACATTGTTCCCATTTTCAAAATGAAATTTTTCATTTTCAATACCGATATAGTTATTAATTGCATTATCTAATCTAGATAAATCTGTATTTTCATTCAAATTTTCCATATATTCTTTGTACTGCTCTTAAAACCGTTCAAATTCGTTTATTTGGTTATTTAAATCATCTAATTCTTCTTGATGTTGTAAGTTTTCTACAACAATGTATTCATTTGAAACTGGATCCCATTCCATTTTATAATGATTCGATTATTATTAGTATTAATTTAATTATATTTTAAATAACTTTGTTATTATTTTTTTTTATAAAATATATGAAGTTTGTTTTTATTTTCTTTTTTATTATTTTAAATTAATTTTTTTATATAGAAAATTTAAAGTATGTTTTTATTTTTTGTTTTATTATGTTATATCTGAAAAAAATAAATGTTTTATTAGTATGTAAGAAATATAAATATATTTTTAATATTAAAAAAATTAAAGTTTTTTTTTAATTATTTTTCTATTACTTCTTTCCATACTATATTGGTTAATTCATTTTTATTTTCTAATTCATTTTGAATATGTATTTTAGAAGGATTTTTACTTCTAGAAAGAGCAACATATAATTGTCCATGTGAAAATAAAGGTTTTTTTATGAATATTCCTACGTTTTCAAAACTTTGACCTTGTGATTTATTTATAGTTATAACAAAAGCTAATACAATAGGGAATTGTTTTCTATATAAAATAAATGGTAAAGACGATGATTCATTTGTGCTTAATGTTATACGCGGTATAAAAACTTTATTTCCTTTATTTTCGCCTGTAATTACTTCAGCTTCTATATTGTAGTTAAATAATCTCGTTATCTTTAATCGTGTTCCATTGCATAATCCATCTTTTATACTTAAATTTCTAATTAGCATTATTATGGCATTTATTTTTAAATTAAGTTCATGTGGAGGTAATCCTTCTCTTATATTATTTAACATTTCTATTGGATAATTTAAATGAATATTATCATCTGTTTGATAAACACCTTTATATGTTGCATAATCAATACTATAATATGTCATTGTTTTATTATTAATTAAATTCAATATTTTATTATTTAAAATATTCACATCTTCATTATGCGTACTTAAAATAACATTTTTCGAAAAACTATAATTATTGTTAATGTTTTGATAAATTTTATTGCAAACATTATTAGTTTTCCATTTTTCTGGTATAATAAATGTATCAACTTTTCCTTCTCCGATATCTGAAAATGATGAAAAATTTTCATCATTAGATCTTATATTTTTTTTTAATTTAAAAATATGAAACATGGGCCATAGGATTGAATATTTTATAGTTTGTTCTATAATTGTATTTTTATTTCCATGTTTTAATACAGGTAAAATTTGACGAAAATCTCCACCTAAAATAATAATTTTTCCTACAAAAATTTCATTATTATTACAGACATCTTTTAATGTTTTGTTAACTATTTCTAAAGCTTTTTTAGGAATCATTGATGCTTCGTCCCATATAAATACATTTGCTTCTCTTAATTTTTTCTTATCTGAATCAAATTTTAAAAATGCACTTTTAAATATTGTTTAAGTCTAATGGTAATCTAAAAGTTCGGTGACTGGTTAAACCTTTTGGTAGTAAAATTGAAGCAATACCTGTCCAAGCCATTAATAAGAATTTTTTTTTTATTGTTATAAAATAACATATTAATGTTTTATATAAAAATGTTTTTCCAGAACCTCCTGGTCCATCTATGAAAAAAATTCTATGATTATTATTTATTATTTGTTCAAAAATATGTTTTTGATCGTCATTCAATTGTTTATACATTTTATCAAATTTTTTTTTACTAAAAATTAAAATTTCGTCATTAATTTCTTCGTTTTCCTCGATATAGTTTTCATTTGGTTCAGGTAAACCAAAATTTTCACATGACATTTGTTCTGAATTTAATATTCGATTAATATGGGATAAAGCTTTATTTTCTTTATTTTCTTTAAAATCTTCAATAAAAAATTTTTTATATTTTTCCCAAATAATATTACCTTGAATATTTTCACATAATAAAAAACATGCAAAGAATTTACGTAATTGTACTGGTAACATAACTTGACATGCTTCTTCAAAAATATAATAAATTTGTTTTTCGTGTTCTATTAAATTCATTGCAAGAGCAGTTTCTTTATAAGTATTATAAGTTACATTTTCATAAGTTCGTAAATCTTTAAAAGATGTTGGCCCTTTTACCCTGTTTAATATTAATTTTAAAAAAAAAACGTTCACTATCTTTTGGTGATACTACATTTAATCTACCAATGGCTATATTTTTTTTAAGTTGTGATCTTTTAATCCAAGATTTAATCTTAGAATTAAAAATATAATATTGTGGAATATTAACATATTTAATTTTTTTAGCAAAATCATCTTTTTTATTCAATAGAAACCATGCAGTCAATGTTGTTTCGCATTTGTTTAATGCTGAATGTATATTATTTTCATCAAAAATTATTTTTTGTTGATTTTCTGTATGGATATTTAATCTTATTACTGTATGACTTCTACCGCATAGAGGAAATGCTTGTAATTTCCATGCAGCCTCCATTGGACTTAAATATCTTCCATCTATGTATTGAGTTATTTCATCATAAACATCATTATTATTATTTTCTTCATTTTTATCTTGTTTTATTTTACAGTAAGCTTTATCTACACCTTTATAAATATAATCATAAATATATTTTATACTTTGTATTGACATACAAAGTTCAGTATTGATATGAGCATTATATTTTGCTAACAAAAAACTGTTGCAAGGAACTACCATAGAATTATCAACTTGTATAATTTTTTTATTATGTTTTAAATTATATGTATGATTATCTAAAATATTATTTCTTCTTTTGTATTGTGGATATTTGTTTTCTTCAACTATTGTACTTTCATTAAATGATTTTGGAAATTTTTTTTTACATTTACTTTTATTTTTTTCGTAACAAGGTGATTTATCTGTATGTGGTCCATGTAACATGTGTTTAATTACTAATTTTTGTAAATTATTAAATATCCCAAACCACAGGGAGTGAAAGGCCAAAAGAAAAAACAATTAAAATTTAATGTTGCAACGTTTCGTCAACATGTTTTGTTGACCTCTTCAGGCTAAAACAAATTTTATTTAAACACAAAAATTAAACAGAAATATACGAAAAAATTATAATATAAATACAATTGTACAAAAATGAAAAATACGAGAGCACATACCAAAACCTTAATAAGTAGAAAATAAACACTGTGAGAGTAACGGCTCACATAGTCAAATGTACATAATATATAACAAAGAGTATCTATTTATACTCGCCGCTATGGTTCTTAATACAATCAATCAGATGTTTATATGTACCTGACAACGCCAATGTATCTGTTTTTAAATTAATCGTATTGTCAACACTGTTAATAAATATCATTTCAGAAATTTTTCTTTTTTTATAATTCGACTCTCTGTCAAGAACTTTAACATTTTCCCAATCAAAATCATGAGCAAATTCGGAAATATGTTGAGCAACAACTGTATTTTTATTCTTAAAATCCATATGCTCTTTAAGACGAGTCTTAAGAGCTCTTTTTGATTCACCCACATAACAAGCAGAACAAGTTTTGCAGTCAAATTTATAAACAATACCAGTGGTATCTTCTTTTTTTCATTTTATCCTTGCCCAACTTAATGATATTATTTAATTTTTTATTTAGAATTGGTCTAATACCGATGTTAAAGTTCTTCAGAGTCTTTTTACATTGATTATATAGACGAGGCACAAACGGAATCGAAACAGAACATAATACATTACTATTTGTACGTTGGATTTTGTCAATAATAATATTATTGTTATTCAAAATATTATTTCTACGCATACGTTGCTTAATACATTGGTCGACGAAAACAGATGGATAATTATTATGATACAGAAGATTCTTAATATAATTTAAGTTTTTATCCTTAAATGAAGAGTCAGAATGATTAATCGCACGATCTACTAAATTATAAATGATATTGCGTTTTAACTGTATCGTATGACATGAATTAAAATTTAAAATGCGATTTGAATTTGTAGGTTTTTGAAACCAGTCCGTAATAATAAAGTTATTTTTCTTAATTAACGTAATATCTAAAAAATTCAATCTATTATCAATTTCCATCTCATGTGTGAATTTAAGATTTATATTATAATCATTAAACACTTTTAACACAATATCAACATCATTCATATGAATACACGCAACTGAATCATCAACGTATCTATAATAAAAAACAGGAGTAATACTGTAAACATCCTTTAAGTAACTCCAGCAGTCAACTTCCAAGTCATCCATAACCAAGTCAGCAAATAAAGGAGATATAGGAGAGCCCATGGGCGTGCCAAAGATTTGTCTATAGATTTTATCATTAAATTTAAAATAAGTGTTGTCAAATAAAAACTTAGTAATAGAAATAATGTCATCAAACGGAATTTTAGATTTTTCATGTAAAGAAACAACACGTCTCTCCAAGCTTTTTAAGACAAGTTCACACGGTATATTAGTAAATAGTGAGGTTACGTCTAAAGATAAAACAACAAAGTTATCTGGAATAAAAATATTCTTAATACTATTTTTAAGATTCAAACTATTATCAATATGTGAAGCGGGTTTTTAATAATGTCTTTTAAATTGTCATAAAGCACCCTGGCAAGCCCATGTATGGGACTATTAACAGTAGAAATAATAGGTCTGAGAGGGATGTCAGGTTTATGAATTTTTGGTAGACCATATGCTCTAGGCATAACAGTGTCCGTTTGTGTTAATTCAAAATCTTTGTAACGCTTATCCAATAGACTATTATTATTAAGGTCTTTCAAAAACTTATACACACTGTTCTGAAGCCGTGAGAGAGGATTTCTATTGACCACCTTGTAAGTTTTCTCATCAGACAACAAGTCAAACATTTTTTCCTTATAATCCGAGACATTCATACAAACTGAAAGATTACCCTTATCAGCTCTAGTAAAAAGGAGGTTATCAGTATTATTCTTAACAAATTCTTTTGTCAACCGAAGCTTATGATTAAATTGGTTCTCTTCATAAGAAATGTGCTGTCTATTTTTAAGATTAAATTCAATGTTACTTGTAATAGCATGTCTAATATTATTCTTAACTGAACTGTTTAAATTTTTAATGCTATCAAGGCTAGTTTCTAAATTTTTAATTATTTCAATAACGTCATGTTTATTAGCATTAGATTTAACATTAAAATTATGACCAAGTGAAACAACGTCAACAACCTCAGGTGGTAATGAAAAATCAGAAAGATTCTTAACCCAATCCCCTCTCACTAAATCAACTCGATTTATATTATCATTTAACTTAGCGAACTTATTATTAAGTTGAACATTTTTAACATTAAATATCAAATCGCTCTTATGTTCAGTAAACGCAAAAAAGTTTTCAATAGTACTAACATAAATATTTAGTTTATTAATCTTATACTTAAGAGCATTTAGTCTTTTATGTAAATAAGCAATATGAATATGGATATCATTAGAAATAAAATGAACAGTTTTTTTACTGTATCTGCTCACAAAGTTAGCGAATCTTATGTTGACAGACTTACTATGAAAACTGAGGCTACGCAAAGATCTTGTAGAATGCGAAACGTGAGAAGGTACCAAGTCGTGTCGTTTGCAATTAAGAATAAATAGTCGATGTGCATTGGCAGCGGCTAATTCATGTCTCAACGTAGTCCAAGACTTCAAAAGGTCAGCGGCATGAGCTCCATAATTCGAAAAAATATATTTGAAAAAACCCATCCTTCGTTGGGTCTGGCAATTATTAGTTTGTATGCCGTAATACATATTGAAAGATAACTCACTCCACAAAATAAGTAAATTATTAAATATCCCAAACCACAGGGAGTGAAAGGCCAAAAGAAAAAACAATTAAAATTTAATGTTGCAACGTTTCGTCAACATGTTTTGTTGACCTCTTCAGGCTAAAACAAATTTTATTTAAACACAAAAATTAAACAGAAATATACGAAAAAATTATAATATAAATACAATTGTACAAAAATGAAAAATACGAGAGCACATACCAAAACCTTAATAAGTAGAAAATAAACACTGTGAGAGTAACGGCTCACATAGTCAAATGTACATAATATATAACAAAGAGTATCTATTTATACTCGCCGCTATGGTTCTTAATACAATCAATCAGATGTTTATATGTACCTGACAACGCCAATGTATCTGTTTTTAAATTAATCGTATTGTCAACACTGTTAATAAATATCATTTCAGAAATTTTTCTTTTTTTATAATTCGACTCTCTGTCAAGAACTTTAACATTTTCCCAATCAAAATCATGAGCAAATTCGGAAATATGTTGAGCAACAACTGTATTTTTATTCTTAAAATCCATATGCTCTTTAAGACGAGTCTTAATAGTCTTAATATTTTTGTAAATATTTATTTTCTGATGAAGGTATTTCTGCTGAAATATATTTATCAATATTTTCTGGAGTTAATTTTTTATGATTATGATGTAATGTTATAATAATATGCGCGTGAGGTAACCCTCTTTTTTGAAATTCAATCGAAAATACATAAGCTATGACAGGACCAAAAATTTCGTTTTTTATAATATCATTCAATTACATTTTAAATTTTATATAAAATAATCTTACTGTGATATTTGGTAAGTCATTGGGAGTTGTTGCTTCTGGAAAATTTTTTAAAATTTCTTTCAATTCTTTCCATTTAGGATTACACGTCATTGTTATAAATAAGTCTGGCTTTCCTACTGTTCTCATTATTGCCATGGCATCTTAATAATATTGCTGCATATATCTTGGACTACCAATATATGATGAGGGTAAAATAAAAAGATTTCCAATTCTTTCTTTGTTTTCAAAATTTGTTGAAATATTTGAAGCACTGTTCATTACATGATCTAATAAACCTTGATAACATTCTATACGTAATTGTTTTTGATTATTTCTAAAAAAATTCATTTTATTACTTTCAACCATCACATATGCATGTATAATGTATTGTTGTGTTAATCTTCCACAATATAAAATAGGGTTGAAAACTCCAACCTAAATCTCCTGCTGGAAACATTCAAGGAAAAACCATTGGATCCACGTGATGAGATAATTTATTTAAATAAGTATGAGTAATTTTATCTTCAGAAGATAATTTCGGATATACACAAAGATCATAATTATCTGGAATTCCTGAATTAGATACTATGATAGCACCACATTCAGAAGTTAGTGGCTTATTATAACGATGTTGTTGTTTATCATTTTTTCGCATAAAATACAATTTATAATTTGGAATATTTTGTATGTTTGATAATTGATGTAAGCTTTTGTAATTCTTAGCCATGGGATTATCATTCATTATTTCTGTTAAAATTAACATATGTTCCTTTGTTAATTTTTCATTAGTTTTTAATCGTTTTTCAATTGCTACTGTATTATCATAAATGTATAACTGTCCACATGTAGGTTTAATGTCATTAGTAGAAATTAACGTATTAGGTGCTGTATGACAAATTTGTCCTTGAATTTTTAAATTATATATAGCTTTTCCTTGGTTTTGAATGACATTTGCATTAAAAGTTGCAAAACTAAATAAATTATTATAATATCTAATTAAATTTCTAAAAACACTATCATGTAATAATAAATATTTTAATTTTTCATTATATTTAGTTAATGGCGATAAAATAATTTTTTCTTATTGACAACAATTGAACTTTTTTATTTCTTCTTTCCAAAATAAAGCACTACAATATTTATATTTGTAACTCATTAAACCTAAATAATTTTTTAAATTTTTATTTATATTATTTTTATTGTTTATATTATTTTTTAAATTCAATTTTTTAATTGATTTTTTTTGTCAATTTTTCATTTTTATTTATTTTATTATAAAGCTTATTTTCATTTTTATTTTTTTTTGTTTCTGTCTTTATTTTTTTGATTATATTTGTTTCATTAAATTCTTCATGTTTTAATTTCCTTTTAAGATTATAATTATTATTATTATTTATATAATTTAAAATATCATAATGACCTGCATCATATGATCCAGTAAAAATTAACGATAATTGAAAATGATCAGAAAAGTTCCCAAACGTTAGTATTTTATTTTTAATATATACTTTAACATATACATTATAAAATTCTACAAAACTTTGAATTTCTATTTCTGTTCCAAAAGTACCATTATTTGACATATACTCAAAATAATTATCACTATTTATTATATTCATATAATATTTATTTCCTATTATATGTTGTTTATATTTATTCCAATTATTAACAACATTTCTAATTATATGTTTTCTTATAATCATATGTTGATTTTCATTTTTATATAAAAAATACGAAAAAAATCTAAATAAACAATTACCGTCACCAATAACTTTAATTTTTTTATTCATATTTTCTTTTATTCAATATACAAATTAATATTTATATATATTATATTAATTTATTATAATAATTATATCAAATTATATTATAAAATATATATATTTTTATTACCTTAAATATATTAATTCTTTATTTTATTTTTAAACTTTAATTATTTTTCTGAAATATAAAATATTTTTATTATTTTTATATATATTTCACGTGATCCTTTTATGTTACAATTAAAATAATTGAAAAATTTAATATTTTTCAATTCAAAAAATTATAAATAAAAATTATTATTTTGTATCTATTTATAAGTTTTGAAACTTTTTAAATTAGAAAATAAACGGATATCGAGCGTGGATTTCGTTCCTCGAGATCTTACCACTGAGTTAATGTTGCACTGCTATTGGTATTTAAAATGGTAAGATAATGGAGGAAAAATGGCGTCGACAAAAGCTGAACTTTAGTAATAAAATTCGACTTTCGTCTGCGTTATCCCATTTATTATTATCTGTTTATTTGAAATCCAAATTTACACATTTAAACCACATACATAACGACTTTTAACAATATACGAAGTATTTTTATGAAATAATAACACTAAGATGAAAATTAACCATGTTATAGTCTACTTTAAGTCGGAAAATATTTGCTTGGCCTCAAATGATTTTATTTTTATTTTTATTTATATGTAATTTATTATAATGTGATGTCCTATATAGGTTAAGGTGTGATTGTATTTATTGTCTGAATGGTTAGTAATTGACTACATTATTTGTTTTGATTTTGTATTTTTATAAAATCTTTTAAATATTATTACTGATAAATATCCTGTGACTGACTCTTAATTTATAGGATTACATGACTTTTACTTTTTTATTTTGTATCTGTGATATCATTTTTTTATAGTGACTTACTTATTCATTATTGATCTATTACATTATGTATTCATAATGTAATAATTATAAATAATTGTAAATAACTGTTATTTATGTCTCAATTCCCTTTTTTTTAACACTTTTTTTACAGCTATTTACAGTTGTATATATTTATTTACATTTATTTACAGTTATTAACAGTTATTTACAATTATATCTAAAAATTTTTCCCATATGGGAGTCAACGGAAACATATTTTATGATTATTCTTTTTCTTTGATTTTAAAATAACATGATATTACTGGATAATTTTATTAGTCTGTTCATTTTTATTTGTTAATTTTTAAATATAGGAAAAAAATTATCATAAAATATATTTCCGTCATATGTACTTATTGTCCCTTTACACCATATACTTTATGCTGTTCTTCACATAGGGAGATACTTTGTGTTGTTTTTTACATATTAAAATAAAAAATTGATTTTAATTTTGTATTTTTATAAAATCTTTTAAATATTATTACTGATAAATATCCTGTGACTGACTCTTAATTTATAGGATTACATGACTTTTACTTTTTTATTTTGTATCTGTGATATCACTTTTTTTATAGTGACTTACTTATTCATTATTGATCTATTACATTATGTATTCATAATCTAATAATTATAAATAATTGAGAGTACAAAAGATAAAATTTTACATTAACAATATAATTTTCATTTTTACTTTTTTATAACTAAATGAATTAATAATTATTATAATTTTTAATTTTTTAATTAATAAAAAACTTACAATAACATTTTTACTTTTGACATTTAAAGAAAAGTGAAAAAATTTTTTTAATTTATATTATTTTAAAAGTGGTTATGTAGGGCTACTGGCGATGGGTACCACTTTTATTGTTTAATTTTTCTTTAAAAACAACAAAAAAAAACCCAACGCGCCATTGACAATACCTCGTTAAACTGATAAAAAAAATAAAAACTTCTACTTAAAACTTTCACAAGATAAACTCAAGACAACAAGAAAACAAATTTAAGCTAACCTGAAAGAAGAATCTTTTAGATGTAGGAAATTTTTTAATAAGTTTTTCTGACCAAGACAATCAAGACAAAGTAAAATGTGCTTTACTTTTAGGCAAATACAGCTTGGACCCAAAAAAAAGTAAGCTTAAATGTTGAAAGTAGAAGTTTTTTATTTTTTTTGTCTCAGTATGGGTGGTGTGGAAAGTTGTCTAACGAACGTAGTTATTATTTGATAGTTAAAAAATAATTATATCAATAATCTATAATATTATTAACTATGTATTAAATATATATTCCATTATATAGCCTTAAGCAAGTATTTCATAAATATATTATTAAAAAACTTTTTTCTTAATAGTTTATATTTCAAATAAATAATTGACGTTTAAAAATAAAATAAAGAATCAATATATTTAAGATAATTAAATACCAATATTTTTCATAACCAAATTTGGTCTCTAAAGTATTAGAATCATCAAACAAGAAGGTTTTTTAAAAAAATATTGGTAAAATTTAAATATTCAATTAACGATATAAAAATAAACACTAAATGATTATGAATAGTGTATTAGGGACATGAGGGGTAGCAAGAGGGGTGACTTGTTTAGTGAGGGGGTGATTTGTGGACTGAGGGGTGGACTTGGGTAGGAGAGGGGTGACTGGGGTTGAGGGGGAATCTTTTTTTTTTTTTAAAAAGACATTTCTAGAGACATTTTTACGTTATTTTGAGGGGGAACTTTTAATTTTTTTGGAGGGGGAGAAAATGAGGGGTAGAAGGAGGGGTAGGAGGAGGGGTAGTAATTGGAAGGGTGATAGTAGTGGTGTAAAGAACGAGTAACAAATATACATCGATAAAATAAGGTTAATTTAGCTAAATTATCTGAGGGGGGGGGTGAGTGACGTACGAGGGGTAGCAAAAGGGGTGACTTGGGTAGCAGAGGGGTGACTTGGGTAGCAGAGGGGTATCTTTTTTTTTTTTTCAAAATAGATCATTTCTAGACAGATTTTTACGTTATTTTGAGGGGTGGATTGTGATGTTTTAAGCATAAAAAAAAGGGGGAGGAAAAATGAGGGGTAGCAGAGGAGGTTTTTTTTTTTTTTTAACTATATAATATAGGGAGATATATACAGGGTGTCCCATTTTAACTTGGACACGTCAATAACTCTGAAAATATAGACTTTTGAAAAAAATGTTTCAAATGAAAGTTGTAGGGTTTCAAGGGGGGCATCCAATGGTGACCTTGATCGTGACCTTGACCATGACCTTCAAGGTTATTTAAAGGTCAAGTCGGTTTTCTTAAATAGAAAGTCATAATTTTGATACCGAAAATGGAAAGAGCGGAAAATTTTACGTCCAAATATGACCTTGGCGATAATCTTTATTATGACCTTCAAGGTCATTTCAAGGTCAAGTCGATTTTCTTAAATGGAAAGCCATAATTTTGATCCCGTAAATGGAAAGTGCGGAAAATTTTACATCCACATATGACGTTGACAATGACCTTGACCATGACCTTTAAGGTGACCTTGAGGTCAAGTCAAATTTTTAATGGAAACCTACACTTTGAACATCGGAACGGTAGAATAACTAAATAAAAATTATTATAAATGTGTCTAGAATAATTGTAAGGTTTTTTCAAAATATCTAACGGTAATTAACTTCAGCCTCAACCATGGCCGTAAGTTTTTGATTTTTTGAAAATCTTGTCCAAGCGAAACATTTCCAATTCTTAATAAGCAACCTCAAAAACCCATTAAATTAAATGTGTTACGGGTGATAGCTTCGCACGCATAGTCGAAGCACAAGAACGAAGCAGCGATAGCCGCAACTCAGCATTTTAGGCGAGATGTGCAGTAGTCGCGGCGACGTGCTAAATAAATAAAAAATAGTAATTAAAAAAAAAGTCACATCGTTCATTTCTACAAATTTGAGCTTTCAGATATTATTATACATTTCAGATATTTTTCTGCGTCTCAGAATTGAGATACTTTGTCGCTGTAGATTTGCCTGTGATTCCAAAATTTATTCAATAATAAGACTACTAAATACTTATTAGTTTACAGCTTTACTTCTAAAATTATTTCTCTTAAAATTAGAAAATTATCGAAAGTTGTTTTAAAAGTTTCATAAAAAATGGCTAATTATTTAGCAAATGATGTGGTTGATATTCTTTTAGTTCTTGGGGAATGTCACAGAAATTACAGAAATGCTTCTCAGCTTTACCGTCAACGTTATCCTGATCGTCGACATCCAGGACCACAACAAATTATAAACATTGAAAGAAGATCGCGTTCAAATGCACTACATCGTCATAGGCGACAAAATCGAGTCCTGAACAATAACGACCCTCGTCTACTCGCTATATTGGGTATGATTCATATAAATCCACATATCAGTCTCCGTCAGATTGAACGAGAATTGGGTATTCCTAGAGCAACAGCACATCGACTGCTCCAATTAGTCAGATATCATCCTTACCATATTACTCTTGTTCAAGAATTAAATGACAACGATTGTATATTAAGAGTAAACTTTTGCACATGGGCACTTAATGAATTAGATCAAGATCCAGATTTCTTCTGGTCTGTTTGTTTCTGTGATGAAGCCACATTTCATAGTAACGGCAGCCTTAATCGCCATAACAGTCACTATTGGTCGCCAGTTAATCCTCACTGGTATAGAGAGGTATTAAATCAGCATCGATGGAATTTACATGTATGGGCAGGGATAGTTAATGGATCTATGATTGGACCACATTTCTTTGAAAGAACTATTAATGGTATGATGTATTTAGATTTTCTTCAAAATCATCTACCTGGTTATTTGGAAGACATCCCATTAGATGTTCGACAAAGAATGTGGTTTCAACAAGATGGCGCTCCTGCTCACCACGCTGGAATTGTGACAACGTTTCTTCGGCAACAATATCATGAACGGCTTATCATCCGCAATGGTCCAGTGCCATGGCCTCCAAGATCTCCGGACTTGAATCCTCTTGACTCATACTTTTGGGGATTTGCTAAAGATGCTGTCTACCAGGAAGCTCCAACAACGAGAGAAAACATGATGCAGAGAATAATAGAAGCTTGTCAATCGGTAACGCAAGAAACTTTGCAACGTGTTATGCGTAACTTTAGGAGGAGACTAACATTATGTTTAGAAAATCAGGGTGGACACTTTGAACACCTCATACCAAGAGGTAACGCCAATGACGATTAAGTAAGATAAATATTTATTTTATCAAATGTACATAAAAGCGTTGGGAACCTTTATTCCTGACCTTAACTGGTTGGGAACGCTTAGTCCTTACCTTAACTGGTTGGGAACCTTTATTCCTGACCTTAACTGGTTGGGAACCTTTATTCCTTACCTTAACTGGTTGGGAACCTTTATTCCTTACCTTAACTGGTTGGGAACCTTATTCCTGACCTTAACTGGTTGGGAACGCTTAGTCCTTACCTTAACTGGTTAGGAACCTTTATTTCTTACCTTAACTGGTTGGGAACCTTTATTCCTTACCTTAACTGGTTGGGAACCTTATTCCTGACCTTAACTGGTTGGGAACGCTTAGTCCTTACTCTTACTAGTTAGTATCGAGCTATTTTTTACCGAAATTAATTATCAAATTTAATAAGTTATTTAACGTCAATCATGACCTTAGAAGGTCAAATTTTGTAAATGGTCAAGGACTTATTCAGCTTTAATATTTTCAGTACCTTTCATAGCGGAGTCAAAAATCTAGGGTTCCACTTAAAAATTCGCCTTAAACTTAAGATGACCTTGAAGATCGTGGGTTTCCATTTAAAAAATCGAGTCGACGTTCTAATGACCTTGAAGGTCATGGTCAAGGTCATATTTGGACGTAAAATTTTCCGCTCTTTCCATTTTCGGTATCAAAATTATGACTTTCTATTTAAGAAAACCGACTTGACCTTCAAATAACCTTGAAGGTCATGGTCAAGGTCACGATCAAGGTTACCATTGGATGCCCCCCTTGAAACCCTACAACTTTCATTTGGAACATTTTTTTCAAAAGTCTATATTTTCAGAGTTATTGACGTGTCCAACTTAAAATGGGACACCCTGTATATATATATATATATATATATATATATATATATATATATATATATATATATATATATATATAATAAGACACCCACACATGCACCTACACATATACACACATACACATACATATACGCATAATTGTCACACACACACATATATATATATATATATATATATATATAGACACCCCCACATGCGCCTACACATATAGACACATACACATACATATACGCACATTCACACCCACACACACACATACACACACGCACACACACACACACTTACACACATACATATACACATATAAATATAAATATATATATATATATATATATATATATATATTTTCATATACATTTTCACATATACATGTCATACACACATACACACATACACACATACACATACACATACACATATACACATACGCACATACACATACACAACATTTGCCTCTCCATCTTCGTCTCTTTGTCTCCGTCTTTTCGTCTCCATCTTTCCATCTCTCTATCTCCGTTTCTATGTCTAAGTCTCTCCGTCTCTATCTCTCCATCTCCATCCCTCCATCTATGTGTCTTTGTCTCTGTCTCTCCGTTTTTGTCTCTTCGTTCCTCTGTCTATGTGTCTTCGTCATCGTCTCTCCGTTTTCGTCTTTCCGTCTACACTGAAAAAAATAGGATCTATAAGTAAGAGAAAAATAGTAGATTTTCTCACAAGGAGATAAAATGAAACTTATTCTCGTACGTGTTATGACCGTCATAAACACGTACGTGCGGGCATTTCATTTAATCTTCGTGTAAGAAATAATGCTTTTCTCTATCCCTAGGCGAAACCACGTTACACAAATTAACGATTATTTGCTTTTTTTTGTTTTAGGGCGTGTATGTGTTGTTCTTTGCTGCCGCCCAGCATTTGTCACTCGAGTGTAACGAGCGTGAACTGGCTGGCGGCGGCAGCAAAGAATAACACATGCACAAGCCTAAATCACGAAAGAAAGAAAGACACATGAAAAACACACGCACTAGCCTCTTTTATTTTTTTATACGAGTTAAAATGAGGAAAAAGAGTGTGTACACTTTTTATAACACTACACTATTTATAATATAATATTTTAAAGTTTAGAATTATATTTTATTAGAATACAATTCGTTTTAATTTAAAAACGCAAGGTACATATCGTCTCTTTTTTTTGTTATGAGAGAGACAAAGACAGAATAGAATCATAAACACGAGCCTACGGCTTTTAGCAACAGTTTTGATTGGGTTGAGTCTGTTTCTCCTCGAGAGATATTTTAACGTGAGGCACGGAAGGCGCCAACAGGAGGCGCCCGAGTCGTTTTAACTGTAGCTAAAAGTGCTACTTTTCCTAGTGTAAAGGCTTGGCGAAACCGCGTGGTTCCGCCTAAGGGATAGAGAAAATCTATTTGATTCTTAGTTCTTGAATCATATAGAAATCTAGTTGTACATAATAACTATAATCATCCTGCTAAATCGCAGTAATCTAGGTTCTAGCAAAAAGTCCTTTATCTTCAAGAAGAATTCTATTAGGATTTAGAGGATTTATATTTATTAACAAAAATCACAAAGAAATTTTTCACGTCAGAATGTATTTACATCATTTAGAATTTGTTACATCAGAATATTTTTTTAATATTTTAGATAATTATCATCTTACTAACTAGGAGAGGCCCAGGCCTCCGGATCACGGATTTTGCTCAAACTTTGGGATAAGTTTCTAGGTGTCAAAATATGAAGAATACCAGAATTTTGGACCCTAACGCTTAAAATTTCCCTAGTTATAGGTAATTAAAGAAAATCACTGAAAAAGTTACTAGATTTCCAAACACTTATAGCTCTTTACCATTAACAGTTAAAAGCTTAAAACCATTTTTGAATGAAAGCTGACCTCAAATCCTTTCAAAATAGTGCTTGTAGCATATCAAAATATTATTTTTTCCCAACGCTACAGCGCTATAAGATTTTAACGTGAATTTCCTTTTAATAACATTAATTAATAATAAATGCTAAAATGTAGTACAATTTTTATAACACTGTAGCTATAGGAAAAAATAATATTTTGATATGCTGTAGGTGCTATTTCGAAAGGATTTGAGCTCAGCTTTCATTTAAAAACAATTACAAGTGTCTAGTTGTTAATGCTAAAAAACTATAGGCGTTTGAAAATTTAGTAACTCTTTTAGTGATTTTCTCTGATTGCCTATGATTAGGAAAATTTTGAGCGTTCGGGTCTAAAATTCTGGTTTTCTCCATATTTTGACACCTAGAAACTTATCCCAAAGTTTGAGCAAAATCCGTGATCCGGAGGCCTGGGCCTCTCCTAGTAAGAATATGAGTGCAGATATTATGTATGACATTTTAAATGATGTTTTCAGATATAATATGTCTTTATTATTTAAAAATATAATAGAAGTAACAGGTATTACAGTAGAAATAATTAATTCTAGAATTAAAAATTTTAATTGCGGTATGTACGAAAATGACAGACCTCGTCCAATAACAAAGGCTCATTTAATTAACAATAGTGTAAATATGTACGCTTCGGAAATGCTTACTTTAATTTTGTATTTACCGTTGTTAATAGGTGATCTTATAGCAGAAGATACAAAAAGCTGAAAATTACTTTTAATAATGAGAGAAATTATAGATATAATTTTCTCGAAACAAATTCAGATTGAGCTGCTATCGTATTTAAAATCATTGATAAAAGAATATTTAAATTCAAGATTAGAATTATTTCCAAACGATCCTTTGAAACTGAAATACCATTATTTATTACATTACGTAGATATATTTATAAAGATAGGACCAATAATTAACACTTGGTGTATGCGCTTCGAAGCAAAACATAGAGTTTTTATTTCTTACGGTAGGTTCTCGAAAAATAAAGTTGATTTACCTCTATATTTATGTTAAAAAATCAATTATCTCTTGCTTATATTTTTTTTGTTGAGAATTCAATAAAAAAAACATTGTTTATGGATCTTTAAAGACGCAATCTTTGAGTTCTTTACCTGAATTTCAAAAATTCAAATCAACTTTTAATTTTCGAGATAATTATCGTACATCGACATTTATATTAAAATGGTTTGAGAAAAACGGAATCGTATTTGAACCAGGTCTTTTTTTATGTTGGGAAAATATTGATATTCTACCTGTTTTCGTAGAAATAATTTATATATTTAAATATAATGAAAATGAAAATATTTATTTAATATGTAAGAAATTGCATTCTTTAGGTTTCAATATGCATGTTCATGCGCATTGGGTAGAAACGGAAAATGAATATGTTACATGCTGCTTTAAGGGGGCCAGATACTATTAGAAGCTGAAAAAAAACGTATGATTTGATATAAATTGCTGATGTTTAAGAATAACTGATTTCATATAAAAATACATTCAATTTTAAACATTTTTTGGTTCAAAACATTTTCTATATCTTGAGAATTAAAGTTGAGATGCTCGTTGAAAGTCTACCCTATTAAAAATAATAACGTCTTTGAAGACGTCTTTGGTCGTGTCTTGGATTGGAACAAAATAAGGCGTCATTTTTTTAATGTTCAGGAAATATAGTAACCAAATTACGTCTTTTTTATAAGTAAAATAATTTTAAAGACATATTTTTCCAATAAATACTCAGTAAAAAATATCAATGTTGAAAAAAAAATTCTTTTTTTTACAACGAATGACGTCTTTTCTGTTGAAAAAAATGACATTGTTCTAAAACGTCTTTGAAAAACATCTTTGAAAGACGTTTTTGAAGACGTCTTTGGTCGCGTCTTAGATTGGAACAAGAACGGACGTCATTTTTCCAATGTTTAGAAAAGTTATTTAGCAAATGACGTCTTCTTCTTATTTTAAATACGTATTTTTTAAATAAAAATAACGTCTTTTCTTACGAATTTTTATTTAGAAAATACGTCTTTGAAATTATATAAAGACGTCATTTATTAAATAACTTTTCTAAACATTGGAAAAATGACGTATTTTTGTTCCAATCGAAGACGCGACCAAAGACGTCTTCAAAGACGTCTTTCCAAGATGTTTTTCAAAGACGTCTTAGAATGATGTTATTTTTTTCAACAGGAAAGACGTCATTCGTTGTAAAAAAAAGAATTTTTTTTTGAACATTTATGGTTTTTACTGAGTATATATTGGAAAAATACGTCTTTAAAATTATTTTACTTATAAAAAAGACGTAATTTGGTTACTATAATTCCTGAACATTAAAACAATGACGTTTTATTTTGTTTCAATCTAAGACACGACCAAAGACGTCTTCAAAGACGTCTTTCAAAGACGTACTGGAAAGACGTCATTATTTTCAACAGGGTGGAACAAAATACCCTTTACCGCAAGGTTTCTTCATGAGTTTTCATTGGATTTACTTGAAATTTTATGAAGATATTCAAAATTATAGTAGGATTCATATAAGTGTAAAACATTCATGAAAAATTCAAATAATTAAAAAATTTTTGAAAAAAAAACAATTCAAAAATAATTTTTTCATTAACTATCATAAATAATAAGTTAATAAATAAATAGAAATAAATTTATTCAAAATCTGCTCCACTTATGTGGATTCTACTATAATTTTGAATATCTCCATAAAATTTCAAGTGAATACAATGAAAACTCATGAAGAAACCTTGGGGTAAAGGGTTTTTTGTTCCAGACTTTCAACGAGCACCACTACTTTAATTCTCAAGATATAGAAAATGTTTTAAACCAAAAAATGTTTGAAATTGAATGTATTTTTATATGAAATTAGTTATTTTTAAACATCAGCAATTTATATCAAATTATACATGTTTTTTTTCAGCTTCTAATAGTATTTGGCCCCCGTAAAGAATTGTACAGCGAGAAAATAATACATAAGATTCAATTTGTTCATGGGAAAAATTATATTATGTTTTATATGAGCATATCTCTACAATTTTTAATCTTTCCGTGATATGTCATTTTACAGCTATTACTGGGTCACCCAATGATGCACACTGTTTAAACTAGGTTCATACCTTTTGTACAATCCAGAAACTCTATTTTTTATGTATTTAGTGAATGTGCCACCAATGGTATAGTAGATATTTCTATAAAACGTAAATTTTTACATGGATAAAATTTCCGAAATTTTATCCATATAAAAATTTACGTTTTGTAGAAATATTTACTTTACCATTGGTGGCACATTCACTGGATACAGAAAAAATAGAGTTTCCAGATTGTACAAAAGGTATGAACCTAGTTTAAATAGTGTGCATCATTGAGTAACCCAGTAACGGCTGTAAAATGAATTTTCAAAAACATCATAAAAAGATTAAAAATTGTAGAGATATCCTCATATGTAAATATATATTATCGATTATTGTAATAATAAATTTCTTAAAAATGATTAATTTTTCCACTTGAATCGAGTGAATAAAAACATGTAAGTTAATGCATACGTATTTAGAGAGATATGTATTCAATAATTTCAAATGAAAATTAAATAAAAAAATTTAAAATGGAATTTTTAGATTATTATTAATATAAAATATACTAGTTTTCCTCTTGTTGAATGGAGATTTAATTTTTTTTAAAGTTTAGTTGGTTCAAAAATATTTTTTCTAGGTGGTAGCAGAATATCTATTATAAGGAAGTCAATATCATTGAAGCAGATTTTCCTCTTGAGTAAAGGGCAATTCCACTATGGCTTAAAACAAAACATAAATCTTCTACCATCAAGCGGATTCTCATTGGTTCTAGATTCTATTTTTTTCAGTGTATGTTTCTCTGTTTCCGTCTCTCTGTCTTCTTCTCTCCGTCTCCGTTCCTACGTCTCCGTTTCTTCATCTCCGTCCCTCTTTCTGGAACACATGATTAAAAAGAATGAATTTTTATCATATTTTTTCATTAATTTAAATAAAATTCAGTAAAACAAATTTTTAATTTATCATGATGATATGATTTGTATTTAAACAATTTTTATGCATATTGGAACTCTAATTTTTTTTTTTTCAAGTATTTAAAAACTAAATTTTAAACAGAACAGCAATATAATAATTTATAAATTCAGGCAATTTTTTTGACTTTAAAATTGGCTAATTTATACATACTCATATAGTATATGAAATTTCAACTGAGCTACGTTAGGAACGAGGTAAATTAAGCTTGTAATAGTACATTACCCTACTAGTGAGCAAAATAGGTCATTCCCTCATGACTCGCTTTGTTACTCGAGCGTAGCGAGAGCAACAAAAAAGACGAGTAGATGACCTATTTTGTCACGAGTGGGGTATAGAATTTTTCCCAATAAGGTGAGCGGAATCCAATTTTGGTGCCTGTTTTGAGTGAGCAAAATACCACACTCCTTCACCAAGTGGGGGAATGTGGTATTTTGCTCACTCAAAACAGGCACCGTAAATCGGTTTTTGCTTACCGCGTTGGAAAAAATATTAAAATCAAGTTTCTTTTATCAGTCAATCCAGTAATCTACCATATTTAACATTATTAATTTTACTCACATTAAATTTTGATTGTAATAGAAATCTTAATACTTCTATTAATAGTTAACTTTATAAACATTTAAATCATTTAAGTGTAAACAAATACAAAAATATATTGTTGAAAGATTGATATTAATAACTATAAAGACAATTTCTCGCCGTCACATCATTACATATTAGCGCACAGTGTGACATATAAATGATTTCTAATAACATAGATTAGTAACTATAGGATATATTTAAATAAATATATAAATACACTATTATTACGAATAAATAAATACATTGTAATTATATGTGAATATATGATTATATTTATTTTTCTATTGTAAATTTATGTATTTTTTCTATTAAGGATAAAATAAAGATAGGATTAAAAATATATTACATTACAATGGATGAATATTATAAATTAAAATATGCAAGTCATTTATGCATTACTTAATTGTTTATTAAAAAAAATTTTTTGATCTTTGAATATGAATTGAATTTTTATTCTAATTGAAATCTTTTGTGACCTCACTTATATTATATTTATAATATAAAGAATTTGAGAGAGAATAAGTGAGAAAAAAGAATAAAATAAAAGATAATTACCGATAAACTTATTCTCTCTTGAATTCGAATCATCGCGTTAAAAGTCTATCTCTATCTTGTGCGTCGGCGCGACGTAGCAATTAGAAAGTATATCAGCGCGCGAGATGGATATTAATAAGAATGTATGTACGCGCTTAGATGTGCGCCGATCCACGCCTATAAAGTGACGTACGCAAGCACACATCCAAGCGCACCTGTAATAGTATAATGTAAGATATGTAAATGTATCCCTTCTACTTAGTAGTAGGAGAGGATTGCGGCCGCGGCGGCTTGATCGACGCTTAAGCAGATCGAAGCCGAATACTTGTACGGCACTCTTTGGCCAGCTTTCTACAATAAAGTATCTCTTAATTTTAAATATATTGTCTCTCCTTTAATTTATTTCCGGTTATACTGCAGGTCCGCGAAGAGCTGGAAAACCTCCAGCTCTGTACCGGTAGCAGTTATAACGGAATAAATTCCTTTTTATTATTAAGTCATATTGCAGTAAATTAAATTGTGCATTGTACATATTTTAACTTGGTTTCAGGCACAAATAAAGTATAAATGGATTAATGAGTTTCTGTATTAAAGAAATAGTGTTTTTGTATAAATAGTTAAAGTGATAACTTATGTTTGATTTTAATGTAAGGCACATTACAAGACTATAAGTCTTAGTGTTTCTGGCTTATAAGAGGCATCAGTTGTTAGTATGTATATACATATTAACAAATAACAAACAAGCAAAGAGACCCCAGACTAGTTGCAGCATGACGTCTGCGCTAAGAACGGGTCTAGCTTTCGGTTACCTTTTACCTTTTCCTTTTTTCCTTTTATATGCGCACTTTGTGCGACCTTTTCAGGGTTAGGGAACGGTAGTAGGTCACACTTTATGATTACCCTTTAGCTTCAGTAGCTTAAGCAATAGCATTTATTTACAAAAGTTAATTAATAAATGAACTGATGATATTTTTTTTATTAATACGTGAACTGATATTATTTTTTTCTTTTAATGAAAATATTAGTCTAGACCTAATTAAGAGTTACGATTTGAGTTAATAAGACATTAACTAATTGTTTATTATTAAAAAAATTATTCTATATTTGAATTTAAATTGAATTTTCATTCTAATTGACAAAGCAGCATTTAAAAAAATAATAGCTAAGTTCTAATCAATAGTTTTATGTAATGCATACTCTATTTCATACCAAAGAAATTCGTCTTATCTTCTTTTCCCTTTTTTTTGTCGTATATATAGATAAAACAAATAGTTCATTAATTAATTGACTTTTATTAAAAAAATTATTAAATGTTTCAATATAAATTAAATTTTTATTCTAATTAAATTCTATATGATTACCCTTTGACTTCAGTAGCTTTGACCATAGCATTTATTTATAAAAGTTAATTAGTAAATAAACAGATAATATATTTTTTAATTTAATGAAAATGTTAGTCATGATTTAATTAAAGGTCCTGATAGAAGTTTATATGTTACTTAATTAATCGTCTCTACATATGAATTGAGAAATAAGGAGGATGAGTTGAGGATGAGCTGAAACCACGTAAAATAACGTAAAATAATAATAAAAAGACAGGGCAAAGTTTGAGGATTTCTGATGGATTACCCGTGAAAGAGTTAAAATGACTCAAGAAACGCTGCCAAGTGCTTTGGCGGAATGCTTTCTCATAGAGCTCTTTGAGTTTCATTATTTTTTTTATATTTATTTAAATGTGATTTTAATATAAAAAAATTGTCTAACATTAATATTTATTAATAAATTTGTACTTTAAAAGAACGATGACAACGAAATTCATTCTTCTTCTTCAAATATTTTTTCCATTTATTAAAAAACAATTTAATTTATAATATTTAATAATGATTAAATTTAAATACTTTATTGAATGTAATAATACAAGTCAACATCTAAATCAGTAGTACTATTATAAATTTTCAAGAGTAACTCAGAAATCAAAAGAAGTGATCAAAAAGCTACGCTAATAAAATTATTTTTTTTAAACTTGGTTTATAAAGACAGTAGCAAATAACTTGTATACAAATTTTAGAGCAATTCTATCGAGTACTTTACGTAAAATGGAAAAAAACTGAAATATGAAAATTTTTTAAGAAAATTTTTAAAATTTTCTAAAATGAAAACTACGCTAAAAAGATCGGTTTATAAAAGTTATCCTTCTTTTGGCAGATGCAAATTATTCCCATGGAAATCTCAAAGCAAATTCATCAATTAACTTACGTAAAATACAAAAAAAAAAATTGAAAATGGAAAATTTTTTCAAATTCTTAAAATGGCTCTATAAAAAAAAATACACTATGAATACAAATTTTCAATAGCTTCCCGCCTAGTTATACAAAAACATAGATGGTATACAAAATTTGAAGCAAATCCATCGAGTAATTTTCGAGATCTAACTGGTTAAATAAATAACATTTTCTTTTCAAAATTTCTTTTTCAAAATTTTAAAAATGCTCTAAAATTAAAACTACGCTATGAAAATGAATTTTTGAAAATTTTCCTTCTTTTGGCAATCGCAAATAATTTCCCTGCAATTTTTAGAACAAATCTATCGAGTACTTTACGTAGAATAAAAAAAAATTAGAAAAGAAGAATCGAAATTTTTTTTTTAATCTTTAAAATTCTCTAAAATTGTAACCACACTAAGAAAATTATTTTTCAAAAGCTTATTTTTTTCAGACAATAGCGAATTAATTGTATAAAAATTTTGGAGAAAATTTATAGTATGGTTAACGCAAAAAAGAAAAAAATGAAAATAAAAAAAATTTTTTGAAAATTTTCAAAGTGCTCTAAAATTAAAACTGCGCTGAGCAAATTAGTTTTCCAAAGTTTTTTTTCTTCAGACAGTAGCGAATTCATTGCATACAAATTTTGGAGCAAATCTATCAAATGATTTTCGTAAAATAGAAAAAAATTAAAAATAAAAATTTTTTAAAAAATTTTAAAAATGCTCTAAAATTAAAAGTGCACTAAGAAAATTAGTTTACAAAATTTTTTATACTTTTGGCAGTCGAAATTGAGTTCCATACAAATTTTCGAACAAATTCTTCGAGTAGTTTACGTAAAATACAAAAAAAATGAAAAATTGATATTTTTTTAAAATTCTTAAAATGATTCCAAAAAAAAACTACGCTAAGAAAACCAATTCTCAATAGCTTCCGCACCAGTTCATCAAAAAATTGAATTGTACGGAAAATTGGAAGTAAATCCATCGAGTAGTTTTTAAGATTTTATTGGCTTAATAAATAGAAACATTTTTTTTTTAAATTTCAAAATGCTCTTAAATTAAAACTAAGCTAAGAAAATCAATTTTTAAAATTTATTTTATCCGGGCAATTACAAATAAATTCCATGCAAATTTTGAAGCAAATTCATCGTGTAGTAAACAAAAAAAAAACAAAAAACCAAAAATCGAATTTTTTTTTTTTTTTTTTTTTTTTTTAAACTTTAAAATGAAAACTACGCTAGAAGAACCAATTATCAATAGCTTCCCAGCAAGTTAGTCACAAAACTAAATTCCATGCAAAATTAGAAGCAAATCCATCGAGTAGTTCTCGAGATACAGTTTACTAACTGAATTCATACATCCACACACACACACACACACACACACATACATACAGACATTTTCTGGAAACCACTTTTTTCGACTCACCGAGTTCAAATATGTACAAATTAATGAAAAAATAGAAAAAAAATTTTTTTATCGATACAATGCTTTCTCTATGAGAAAGCAATAACGTAGAAATGATGGAAAATAGTTGAGAATTTTTCAAGGATGTGTGTGGGAAGAGGAAATGAAGAGGTGAGGAATAGAAAATGACGAGGAAAAGAAGAGAAGAGGAAGATAATAAGAAGAGAAAAAGGAAGAGACAAAAATAACGTTAAAAAAACGGAAAAAATGAGGATCAAAATACGGTAAAGAGAAGAGTAAAAATTTTCCTTACATCTATATAATATAAATATATATAGTAAGACTGTTTGGAGAGTAGAATCAGAAAATGATTAAGACATAGGGACTAAGTTAGCCAAAGAGAGAAAGACTGCCCCTTCCTCACTTGCTTTTTAATCTCCGCTTCGCGACTATTTAAAATTCTAGTAGCTAGTAACTCAACGTATAGCATAGCAACTTTATTATGGCCAAAGTGGCATAGATAGAGATATTCAAATATAAATATAAAAATAATGAAAATAGTGTTAGAATTTTTCCTTATGATAATTAAGATGAAAATAAGAGATAAAAAGTCACTTTAATAAAAAAAATTTTTAAATTATTAAGTACCTTTCTGTAAAATAGAAAAATTGAAAAATGATTTACCATTTATTTTCATTTAAAGTTCTTCCTGTTTTTAAAATGATATTTTAAAATAAATATTTCCGTGAATTATTCAAATGTTAATCTTCCTATAACATTTTAATGAGAATATAATAAATAAAATTGAATATTATCTTGGTATCCAAATTCTTAATACTTGATGATTTAGACTGAATATTTTTTCATTGATAATTCCTTAAGATTGATGAACTAATTTTTTAATAATTAATTTAATTTTTAAAGTGACTTGTACTTCTCTTATTTTCATCTAAATTATCATATAAAAAAATGCTAATACTATATATAAATATATATATATATATATATATATATATATATATATATATATATATATATATATATATATATATATATATATATAAAAGGCAAGGAGCCTATTTATGATTTATTTTACTTTTAATCCTTCTGTTAAATCACGAATTTTTTATATTTTGCAATCAACATATGGTGTTAGATTCCTCTTAAAAAGACCTATGATTTGACGCTTTCAACGCTCAAAAACATTGTAAATAAATGGAGTTGTTGAGAGTTAAATTTCATGAAATTCGTGAAAAATGCGTTTTTGGCACTTTTTGGCCACCTGAAGCTCAAAATAAGGTATATTATTATTGCATAAATTGTTAGCTTTCGTAGAAATATATGAAATAAAATGGTTTCCAGAGGACCGTCTTAAATTTTTCTGATTATTTTCAGTGTATTTTGTTATTGCTTTTTTTTAGACATTTACAACCAGGGTTGCGAAAAAAGTAATTAAAAATTATTTGAATCACGAATCATTTTTGAATTTGTAATTAAAGTTTTATTCAATTAACAATTCCTTTTAAATTAATAATTAAAAATATTTTAATTAACAAATCAAAATCTAATCGTGAATTGAAAAGGCTTTAATTAAAAAATCAAAAGGAATTCTCAATTAAATAAATTTCAATTAAGAAATCAAAATGTAATCGTGAATTGAAAAGGCTTTAATTACAAAATCAAAAGGAATTCTTAATTAAATAAATTTCAATTAAGAAATCAAAATTTAATCGTGAATTGAAAGGGCTTTAATTCCAAAATCAAAAGGAATCCTTAATTAAATAAATTTCAATTAAGAAATCAAAATGTAATCGTGAATTGAAAGGGCATTAATTCCAAAATCAAAAGGAATTCTTAATTAAATAAATTTCAATTAAGAAATCAAAATTTAATCGTGAATTGAAAGGGCTTTAATTCCAAAATCAAAAGGAATCCTTAATTAAATAAATTTCAATTAAGAAATCAAAATGTAATCGTGAATTGAAAGAGCGTCAGTTATGATTATGATTTGTGAATTCGAGGGCTTTAATTAAAAATTCCACAATTCCTTTTTAATTAAACGTACTAAGGAATTTGTATCATATATACGTATATAGAAAAACATATGTGGACGCGCACATACATACGCACCTAGGCTCATATATATGCAACATTTCATGTCGACCCACACGCACACATACGGACAAGTTGATATATATATATATATATATATATATATATATACATGGTCCGTTTCATGTCAACTTGCACCCGTTGACCCGTATATATTTTGGTTTATATATATGTATATATACAGGGTGTCCCATTTTAACTTGGACACGTCAATAACTCTGAAAATATAGACTTTTGAAAAAAATGTTTTAAATAAAAGTTGTAGGGTTTTAAGGGGGGCATCCAATGGTGACCTTGATCGTGACCTTGACCATGACCTTCAAGGTTATTTGAAGGTCAAGTCGGTTTTCTTAAATGAAAAGTTATAATTTTGATACCGAAAATGGAAAGAGCGGAAAATTTTACGTCCAAATATGACCTTGGCCATTATCTTTATTATGACCTTCAAGGTCATTTCAAGGTCAAGTCGATTTTCTTAAATGGAAAGCCATAATTTTGATCCCGCAAATGGAAAGTGCGGAAAATTTTACATCTACATATGACGTTGACAATGACCTTGACCATGACCTTTGAGGTGACCTTGAGGTCAAGTCAAATTTTTAATGGAAACCTACACTTTGAACATCGGAACGGTAGAATAACTAAATAAAAATTATTATAAATGTGTCTAGAATAATTGTAAGGTTTTTTCAAAATATCTAACGGTAATTAACTTCAGCCTCAACCATGGCCGTAAGTTTTTGATTTTTTGAAAATCTTGTTCAAGCGAAACATTTCCAATTCTCAATAAGCAACCTCAAAAACCCATTAAATTAAATGTGTTACGGGTGATAGCTTCGCACGCATAGTCGAAGCACAAGAACGAAGCAGCGATAGCCGCAACTCAGCATTTTAGGCGAGATGTGCAGTAGTCGCGGCGACGTGCTAAATAAATAAAAAATAGTAATTAAAAAAAAAGTCACATCGTTCATTTCTACAAATTTGAGCTTTCAGATATTATTATACATTTCAGATATTTTTCTGCGTCTCAGAATTGAGATAGTTTGTCGCTGTAGATTTGCCTGTGATTCCAAAATTTATTCAATAATAAGACTACTAAATACTTATTAGTTTACAGCTTTACTTCTAAAATTATTTCTCTTAAAATTAGAAAATTATCGAAAGTTGTTTTAAAAGTTTCATAAAAAATGGCTAATTATTTAGCAAATGATGTGGTTGATATTCTTTTAGTTCTTGGGGAATGTCACAGAAATTACAGAAATGCTTCTCAGCTTTACCGTCAACGTTATCCTGATCGTCGACATCCAGGATCACAACAAATTATAAACATTGAAAGAAGATCGCGTTCAAATGCACTACATCGTCATAGGCGACAAAATCGAGTCCTGAACAATAACGACCCTCGTCTACTCGCTATATTGGGTATGATTCATATAAATCCCCATATCAGTCTCCGTCAGATTGAACGAGAATTGGGTATTCCTAGAGCAATAGCACATCGACTGCTCCAATTAGTCAGATATCATCCTTACCATATTACTCTTGTTCAAGAATTAAATGACAATGATTGTATATTAAGAGTAAACTTTTGCACATGGGCACTTAATGAATTAGATCAAGATTCAGATTTCTTCTGGTCTGTTTGTTTCTGTGATGAAGCCACATTTCATAGTAACGGCAGCCTTAATCGCCATAACAGTCACTATTGGTCGCCAGTTAATCCTCACTGGTATAGAGAGGTATTGAATCAGCATCGATGGAGTTTACATGTATGGGC